>CM067070.1:8222194-8722845 GCA_033980235.1 Diadema setosum | reverse complement strand
ATAATTTCCATAGCAACGGCCAATTTCAATAACCACATGTCATTCTGTCTCCGACGTGTTCTTGTACCACGCAATCATATCCCACAATTCCTTGTACTGAAAACTACCAGAAGATAACCACAGAATCTTTTAAAAACAGCGTGCAAGCCAGCCTCCACACGTCACTGTTCCATTCTGAAAATCCAATATAACAGCTGATGCAATGCTTGCTGTGGTCTACTTCAAAAGACACACACAGAAAAAAAAGAAGGGGAAATAAAAATCCAGCAGGTCAAACATTTCACCTACTTACACAGAACACTGATTTCTAAACAGCGCAAACCAACTGGCTTTCCTCCAGCACACCATTCCATTCCATGAAATTGCTCCCACGAGATCGGGCGACAGAGTCTTCCGTCACAACTCCTGTCGTAACTCCATGAATCTCCTGTGTGTAACTGGCAAAGGCTGTGCCCGAGCTTTAAAGCCCGCATTGACAACAAAACAAAACAGTGAAAACAAATATAGAAATCCCCACCCCACCCCATCAAAAGAAAGAAGAAAAAAACAAAACAAAAACAGCTTCCTCTAAAAGACTGGGAATCCACTTGCGTCAAAAACTGCACATTTCCTGACAGATACTTTCCCAGAACGGAAAAAGGACAGAGGCAGCACCAGAAACGTCAATGTCAACCGCACATTTGCACATTTGACGGGAATCACAAATGCACATTCCAAAGGCTAGATACCACGAGAGGCAATTTTTTCACCGAAAACTCCGCTCACCGGCGCAAAATTTCTGTCGATCAACGGAGGCGACAACTGTCACATTCTTTTCTCTCTCTTTTTTTTTTTTGGGGGGGGGGGGGTGAAATCCCCAAATTCCTCCCGTACTCACTGAACACCACTGCCAAAAATTTGCAACATTGAGTCCGATTCTTCTCCCTCTTCCGACTGGGAAGGCATTGAATTGACAACTGCCTCGAATACTTCTGCAGCCTTTCTACACAGAAAACCAGCACTCTACGGCCCTCATTACCAGATTGCTCCATGGTCATACCACTCTTGCATGCCTGCCATGTTCATTTTGTTTTGTACGATCTCGTCTGTTCTCGTTGCCTTTGTTTTTGAGACTGCACAATTTCACAGTCAAAGACAAAAGATGGAGGTCCACTGATGACATGTATCGAGTCAGCTACAAGAATCTCCTTTCCAATACTCTGTTGTGCATGTATGTGTAGTCGAGACCAGTGTGGTTGCGAGGCCTTGTGCAGCAAATGACGACCAGAAACTGCCCATAAAAACTGAACCATCGCCATGGCCGGAGCAGAGGTGTGTGCTTTCGCAATGGGGTGTCACTCAAACTTGATACAAAAACAGCCAAATTCACTTCCTACTTCGTTTAAAGGGGGAAATCAAGCCAACTTTTCCCCCGTCACGTTCATGAGCCAGAACATGCGGCACATTCCTCTCCTGTTTGAATTTAACCCATACAGTCCCACGGAAATTTCGCTGCAAGGGTGACCACCTACTCCTCAGCAAATTGGCAACCCTGAATTTTACAGCATATCTTATAAATAGGAAAAAGATAGGGGTACTAGTAAATATCATTAAATCTCCAGAAAATCAGTAAAAGATTGATAAAAGTTTGTCAATTATGAAAGAGATAGAGGAATTTTTTATCTCTCGATAGCTATGTTGTCTCTTTATGAATTTAGCAATTAAGAGCTATTTGAAAATTCTTCAATGGGTATAAAGAACGCAAAAATTTAATCTGCATTGTTAAACACGAACAATGAACAGTAGCAACAAAAAAACATGATAAAAAATACTGCACCAAACCACAAAAATATTGTTTTCTGTGATCTGAAGGATTCAAAGGTGACCACTCTTGCCTGCAACCTTAACCCTATTCTAACTGGGGGGGGGGGGGAGGGGTCAAATTGACCCCCCTCAACGTTTTCGCGCCACGATTCCGCAACGCGCAAAGATTTTGCCGCGTCGTTTCATGACTTTTTTCATTGAAGTCTCCCGCATATTTTGAGACCAAATTTGCGACCGTCCGGGTACACCGTTCTGAAGTTATGCAATGTTTTGCATATGCATGTCAACCCAAAAACCGCTCAAATTCATGATTTCGTTTGCAAATCCAATGAAAACTGTGTTTTTTGGTTGTAATTGATATAAATTAGATTATTTCAACTTTTAACCATTGAAATAAATCAATTCTAATGTAGATAAGCTTGAAAAAGTCCCTCCAACAAATTTGGCAAAAAGACAATAGAAAAACAAAAGATCGAAAAGACAATAGACAAAGAGAAAATTGAAAGATCGAAAAAACAATAAAATACATAAGAAATTAACAAAACAATAAAAAACAAAAGAAAATGATTTTGATTGCACTATTTTTTTACAAGAAAATTGTTTGATGTGTCTTGAGGAACTCTGACACAAAAATTTAATAATCCTTCAGTCTTTTTGATGGAGTTATAGGTGAAAATATGATTTCATGCGTTAATTTGCATAATTAATTTATTAAAAAATATGAATCAACATTTTCCTATTGTATGACCATGTAATCTTGTAGTTGACATCCGGCTCTATGTTCTGGCAAAATTTTGCGCGATCGCCGGCCGAGATCTGAAGGGGGGGGGGGGGTCAAATTGACCACCCCTCCCCCGACCCCCCCCCCCCCCCCCCCCCCCCCCCAGTAAAAACTTGGTCTCAATAGCCCAGTTAGAATAGGGTTAAGATACTGGAAGCATCTTCGATTTTAATGCATGACATATATTCAGTTCTCGTCAGCAACTGCCAAAATCCTGAAATACAAATCTACCTTATGTCAATACAGAATAGTCCTGTATGTCTCAACAATTTGCTAAGTTTCCTCACTCAAGAAGTCTTCCATTTCAGTAACAGACCATTCATCCAACAAGTTGCCAGCGATCCTCAGGAATAAAGTTTCTACAAACTTGGCATGGACGTTGGATGAGAAGGACTCCCAGAGAGGAGGGCAAAAGATCTCCACGGAGCAATTTGCAATCTCTATTTAATACCCTTTTCCTTTCCTCTCCTTTCCCCCTTCATCCTCAATCTGTTAATGCTTCCACTGTCACAGTCCCCCCACCCCCCCAGGGGCATTTTCATGACATCAGTAAAACTAGCCCATGGCTACCACTTATGCCCAACGAATGATGTACAAAGGTTGCCCAATCGCGACAGAGCTTTGGGGAATCGTGTGCAATGTGTTTGATGAGGGACTCAAAGTCGGAGTTCAAGGACACATAACCTAATCCATGGTACAGCGAGAGAAATGAGCCAGATGCAGAGGGGCAGAAATGACCGGGGGGGGGGGGGGGGGGGGGGGGGGGGGGGGGAAGGGGGATGCCCTTGGATAAAGAAAAAACCTCTGTCAAGCTTTGTCTGTAATGAGCTGGTTACATAGAACTGAGAAATTACAACTGCTGTATACAAATGTAAAATCTTACCCCGTTTATACTGCTAGCAGGTTTCAGAGCCTCCTCGAGGAGGTTCGAAAGCCCACTCTGAAAAGCAGCCTCTTGTCTGTTTACACTGCTCGCCAAAAGCAGACCCTAGCAGGCCCTAGCAGGCCCAACCTTCTCCTCCCCTCTGATTTATGGCGCGGGCTTTTGAGTGACAGTGTGCAAGTTGAAAGGCTTTCTGCAGTGGGGATTGGTCGAGATGGCTGGGTTGTTTATGTAAGCAGGTGATGACCTTCAGCAATTACCTCCGGGTCGGCCAAAAAGCGGCTTCTCGAACCCCTTTTGCGTTTATACTGCAGTCGAGCCTCCTCGAGCCTGCTATAGCGGGTTCTGAAACCTCCCCCCATAGGAGGTTTCAGAACCCGACCCAACCTGACCGGATCGCCTTTTCTGAATTCTGTCTGTTTATACTGAGCTGAAAGCCTGCTCGAAGCGGCTACAGGGGGTTTCAGAACCCCCTTTTTCCTTAGTATAAATGGGGTATGGTCTCAATACGATGATTATTGCTGGAGAGAGAAAAAAAAAAAGTGATATTTTTTGCTGGGTGGTGGATTATTATCCAATTACCAGAAATTCCAGGTCCCTACAGAGAGTGAAATAAGAAATATGATCATGGCTAACAAGCTCGGGATTAGTGCTCCACACAAAACCAGCGCAGATATGAAGGTTGGAAAACTACATGATTTTACTTATGCCGTCAACGGTAATGACAGTAATTATCCATTATCACTATAATTGTAACGAGAACAAGAGTAGTAATTACACCTGTGGTAGTAGTGGTAATCATTCTCCTTAAAGCCACTGTCTACCATTGGAAGCAGTGATTTACAAAATGTATGAGTTGTCACATTTGATGCATACAGTGTGTAAGTCAGTTGTAAGATATCACTATTTTTCTCAATAAACCAAAACTGGAGATGGTTTATTCTGGAAGCAATTTTGATAAAACTATTGTCCAAATTTTGTATTTTAACCATAAGTAACATTAATTACACTGTAACAAATGCAGAGGAAAATGACCAGAAATGTGTATGATTTATTAGTGGAAAAATGAGCAAAGAAAATGGGATTCCACCACCCTGATGAAATCCCATTTTCTTTGCTCAAATCTCCCTTAATAATTTATTACACTGATTAACATTTTTACATTGGTTGTTTCTATCCCTGACTCATATTTCAGAACTATTTAGAACTATTAACTGCCCTGACATGCTTGAATGCACATGAGATCATGGTTACTTTCTTCTACCCACGAAGCAGAGTTAACTTTTGCAACATCTCACCTAAAAATTTTGTACCAAACCAGAGCTCTCGCTTTAAGGAGGAAATGCGTACGACAGGGGTGTCAATCTCCATCGATATTTTTTTCTCTCTCGTGTTCTTTTTTTTTTTTTTTTAAAGCTAAGTCCCTATCCTCAGAGTTGGGTCGGATTACAAGCTCATACTTTGGCTGCTACTACAACTTCCTGCATGTCATTGAGTCTATTTGGCTGAGTGGCTAAAAGCGCTCATCTCTGAATGACATCAGAGCGTGGTATGGGTTCGTGGGTTCGAGCCCATGTAAAGCCCGACACGTTTGCCCTTCAGCAAGGCACTTTGTCCACATTGCTGCTCTCCATCCAAGAGTATAAATGGGTACCCGGTAGGATGAGAAAGTTTATGGTGGTTGATCAGCATGTGCGCGCCTGTAAAATGGTTGCAACTGGCTGGAATGCTCCCCGCACAGGGAGTGGAGAGTGAGCACCGTTAGTGCTGGTTGGAAATAATGTATCCAGTGACCGGGGGTAATGATACAATGTAGTCTGTAAAGCACATTGAGATACTTAACAAATGTGATACCAAGGAGGTATACCTCCTTGGTGATACGCACTATATAAAAACTAGCTATATTATCATTATTATTATTATCATTATCATTATTATTATTATTATCATTATCATTATCATTATCATTATTATTATTATTATTATTATCATTATTATTATTATTACTTTTACTATTATCATTATCATTATTATTATTATTATGATTATTATTACCATCATTATGATTATGATTATGATTATGATTATCATTATCATTATTATTATTATTAGATACACACACACATACTTTTTTCTTTCCCCAAGTAATTTCTGATTTGTTTGTCTTTTTTTCAGCGAAAACCGATACCACTACACACAGTAACAAAACTTCAAAATTTAATTTAAGCATGATTCTGTAATCTGCATTTATAACAATTAAAATGTGCAAAGTTGTTCACTTTTCTGCCACGAAAATGTGCAATGCCAAGACCCATATTGCGCGCCTAGCAACATTTTATTGATGTCATGTGACGTGCTACAAGATGTACCTTTCATAACACTGGTCAATATCTTGAGGATATGCAATGACGTTCTCAATAATTCTACTCTTGCTATAACTCAACACGTCCGACCGGGGCTGCCGATATTCCACGCACCAAAATCGGGGACGTCGCCAAAAGCCATTGAGAAGATACTTGTGTGTCGCATGTGTCTTTAAGTGGTCAATGATAATTCCTATATTAGGGAAGCTTTAATTTTCTTTTCATGCAGACATGAAGAGCTACTTGATTTTTTTTCTCAGGAGCTGCCAAAGAATCGGGAGATACAGTAGCTGCCCTGGTTATGTGTATCCACATCTAATCACATGATATAATCACATGATATAATCACATGATATAATCACATGATTCAATCACATGATATACATGGAATCACAAGATGAATACTTTCCAACTGTTGATAAACCAACCCCATCAAATCCATTGCATATGGGATCCAAATGTGTTGCACAGTAACGCTATGGGGCTCCACCGCCACTGAGGGGTTAGGGGTTAATCTCATAACATTAAAAATCATTTGCAACCAGGGAAACTAAGACTTGACATCAACCTTGGCTCCTCAGTACAGAGATAATTACCGTAGGTGCGATTAATCAAAGTTAGCGACTCTTTACATCTGACGCTCCTATCCTGTACTTGCGAGGTTGAAATCTAAACTACGGTCGACTTATTTTCATTACCAGTCTCGTAGAAGTAGGACTTCACGCAATAAATACTTTGCAATCCTTTATCACTAACAATTACCTGACATTGGGATTTTCTGCTGTGGGTTTGAATTCCTACTTGGAGATATGATACACATTATAGAACCATACATACAGCCCGTTATATACTTTACCGCTTTGACTTACTGTTGTGCCTACAGTAAGACTACAGTTAGTAAAGACCATCGCAAAACATACACAGCACAGGTTTTCGGGCTTCTTTATCCCTTTCACAATCATATCATGTCTCTTATATATCACATGTTTGTGGGTAAGAGATTTGTTCCACGACAATTGCAATATTCAAGTCAAGACCAAAATGTGATGACTGAGTACTAACAAATAACTTTTCAAAAGAAATAGACACACAGTCCCATATACTTAGTACCCTGTAATGTTGGCATATTTTGAAATGCATGCACCTTGTAACCAGGTTTGAGAGATTTTCCTCCACTTCCAATAATATACAAACAAAAGTTAATTTCACTGCTACAAAAAACTATATTTGAGCTTGTGCCATCACATATCAAAGGTAATAACAAAAAAAAAAGCAAAACATCAAGTGGATTGAGTCCATTCTCACTAAAGACAGGAGAAAATCCACATTTGATGCACAGTGAACGTCTTAAACGGCCATTTCACTTTGACAGCGCAGACCGATTTCACGCGACATAAAATCGAGAGACCCTGAAAACCCTGTTGATTGTGAAGGTCATCAGTTCCTCCGAAACTGGCTGGACGAACAGCTGCGCAGTCTGTCTGCGAGACGTGTCCTTCAATGCTCCACCACGAAACCTTTCATCTCTCTACCGGCCAGCCATGCAGTCAGGCGGCCAGCAGGGCAGCCACAACTTTCCGTTTGTTGTGTATAAAAACACACCATCCCCAGCTGCCCCCCAAACAATGGTAAGACAATCATACCAGCAAAATTCGACGGAGGTTCAAAACGGAGTTCATTAATAACAAATATCGCCACTTCCCCCCTCCCCCCCCCCCCCCCCCCACCACCACAACCATTCTACAATACAACTTCCCTGCATTCAGAGTATACAAGTACACACCCAAACATTCAAAGCTATACATCCACATAGACAGAGCTATCAGACACGCTGGTAAACCAACTCTTCCAGCCCTTGGTTCGTGTACATAAAAACTGATATCTACTAAAAAGATATCGCATGGTTAGAGGGATGACAAATTGCCAGGTATTTCATAAGGTATCATATTAAATGTATTAAATGACCTGGCAGCACCTTGCTTGCAATTTGTGGAAATCATGATCCCTCAGTTTGCTTGCTGTTTTATTTTTTCTTTCTTTCATGGGGGGGAATCATAAATTTGTGAGACCTGGTATCCTCTACAACGACATAATTTCACCCACTTTCAAAATTCAAATGTCGCAAATAACGTGGCAGCCATACTGACGATCCTGATCCTAATTCAATGGTCAACAAAGCCGGGAATGGGAACCCTGCACGGTTTGCCATGTGGGTATACTTGCACGTCCGTTATCATTCGCCACAGCTCATAAAGGGATTTGAACCGTCGACCTTACGGAACAAGCTGCTCTTCAACTTCCACATCAAACGACCACCACGCTGATATTCCAAGTATCCTCTAAAGAAGGGGTAAAATCGTAGCAGAGGAGACGTCATGGTTCTGTGGTTAATACCAAGACTCTCAATCACAAGGTCCCTGGTTCATGCCCCTGGCAGCACGGACGGTGTCCTCATAAAAGGCACTTCATCCTCAATAGGCAGTTCTTCTCAGGTGACATTACGATGTCTGTCCCTTGATAGGCTTGCTTATACCACTTTAGATTCTACAGGCTCCCAAAGTGTGACAGCCTAAAATGAAATCCAAACATTTCATAACACAGGTGGGGACAAAAATAGCATCCAAAACACAAACTGATATTCCCGGTAACATCGGGGCTAAGATGACGCAAAGGAAATGACAAAAACAAACAAAAAAGAACAAAAAAAAAAAAAAACACCCAGAAATATATCACTGCAGCTCAATAAAAAGTCAATCCACGGCTGAAATAGAAAGCATTTTGTAAAACAGACATATAAAAAGGCATTTGGGATCTAAAGAACATAAAACTAATACACCACAAAATACTCTTGGTCTTTCTTTCCAGAAAAACAAAACAAAAACAAAAAGACAAAGAAATAGAACTTGCTGGGGACTACACACATCAAGTTGACTGCAAGGGGAGAAAAAGTTTTAAAAAAATGAAAATAAATAAATAAAAATGATTCCTGCGCTGGAATGATGTCAAACAAAAACTTTGGCAGGCTTGGCACTAAAAACAGAAGCATTGAACCAACGGCTTTGCTCACACCACTGGGAAACACCACTGGAAAATATAGTTTTCAAGGAAAAAAAAAACTTGCAAAAAACAAAACAAAACAAAAAATCCATGAGAGACATGTTAAACATAAAAATGTATGTAACAGAAAAAAAAATATATATATACATTGTATATCACAATCATCTTACATAAGAAGAGGCAAGCACTTGAGGAACAAAAGAGCATTAACTGCAGACTCAGTGCTTAGTGAAGTAACATCCTTCTGGTTGTGATTTGAATATATTCTCAAAACACAATAGCTTGCAACATAAATCTCTGGTAAGGCTTGATTATATATGGGTACACACAGCATTCCTTTAGCAACTCAAGGATCAACAGAAAATAATCAGTGATATTGCTTCATACACAGCAATTTGACACAGTAGTATTCTCTTTGAGACAACCTTTACATGTAAATTTAACATTATACTCAACTATGATTTAAAAAAAAAAAGATAAGCACTGACAAAATTATAATGCATGTACACATTTCTCATATCTAATCATTCATGTTAGAAAATAGAGTTTTAATTAAAAGAATTAATACTACACTATTCAAAGATATGAAAAAAAAAAACATGATTTGGTTAGATCAGTTACTAATATCAAAGTAAAAGTATGTGCAAAATTGTGAGCACAAGTCATGTGATTCAGTTAAAAAAGAAAAGAAAAGAAAAAAAGGTGTCCTGTTGCGCTCAAACTGCCTTGATACAAAATACGCAGAAAGTTGAATGTGATTAGACCCATCCAATTTTTCTCGGTAATGGCTTATTCAACCATCTGAATATTACATTGCATTTTTCCTAAAATACCTTGGGAAATAAAAATAGGTCACACACACACCAAAAAAAAATATCATTGATTTTACAAGAAAAGTTTGCAATATTTCAATGACAGTGTTACCATAATTATCTAATTTAGACTCTCTACCTAAGCCTCAAACTCCCACACATTAAACAAAATAAAGAATGATAATAAAATGAATAAATAAATCTTCATGGCAAACATATTTGACTACTCATCCCCTTGAAAAAATCTAGCAAACCAGTGTAGCTTAGTCTTATCTCAAGGCTTTTATCTGCTTTGATACTCACATCTAGTAAAGTTCTCTCTTGATCCAGCATGCGCTTGAAGGTGTTCAGACGTTCCGACTTGACCTGGGCGTCTTGCGTCGGCTATCGTAAACATTATCGAAAACACACACACAGACACACAGAGACGCACAGGAGAAAGAAATGGGAGTTGTTTTGAAACGATAACGGGGCAAGACCTACTGCTCTGAAACGTTCAGATCAAAATGTGACTCGATTTGACATGAATGTCAAAACACTGAGGCTTCATCCATTCAGCTAGGAACCCTGAAAACTACTGGCAGTAAACATATGTCTCCCATCCAAACATCCCCCTGAGCTAACAAGTGATTTGATATTATCTGAAAGATAGGGGGGTCATTAAAAACAGGGAGATGCCAAAATTGCCAGAAACTTGGCACGTTTCCCCATTTTTTCCCCCTTTTTCTTCTGCTCCTTCCTCTACCCTTACCCCCAATTCAAGACAGCGACTTCAGCACTGGGCTATTTGACTGCAGAAGTATCGCTCATAAATGTCATGTGATCAAATAAAGCTATGTGCTAATTTCATGGGCAGTGCACTTTCTCTAATACCCCCCTCGTCAGGACCGACATACGAGCGAGTGCACTCCCGTTACATCGGCTAATTCCATTTCAGGTACGATCTTGCGTTTCTAATCTCTACTTGGCAAAGATGCGATATATCAAATCGTGAAAGACTATCTCTACAGTTCTGGAACAATCAGAAAACTTTGCCAAACTTTCAGAGCTCATGGAGACCGGTGTAATCTCTCTCCAAAAATGAAAGAAAAAAAAAAGAACAAGAAAGAATTAAATAGCACCAAGCTTCCAAAACCAGCTACAGACTGGACTGGGGCTGGGTGGTCAGTCAGTATACGCCTCTAAACTGTCCTGTTTTCATCAAGTACTTTCATCTCAAATGTAACACAGGAAAATCTAACATCCGACTCTGAAATATCATACATTCTTTAACCTACCCAAGGTAGATATTGCCATTAAATGCATGTGGTCCCAACATATACAGCATGAATACTCACTAAATCTACCTTCTGTTTATTTTTTTTTTCTCCAAACCCCCATACATGGACAATAAGGAACAAATGTGACCATTGTAAACAGGTGACCAAAATACACAGGCTGTCCGGTTTGGGGTCATTAACTCCATGTTTTCAGTGGTCAACTATGAGCAAGTTACTGCTAAAACAATTACAGGTTGCATAACTACAGTATAAAATACATGTTTTGACTACTACAGCATCGAATAGCGAGTCAACATGGGGAAAAAAATAACAGCCTTGTAACTAGGCTAGACTACGCACAAAAGCAAGCTAATGTCATTAAAACAAATGGACTCTTCATGTTAAAACAAATACAAATCAACTTATCACAACAGAAATTAATACACACACACATATTGATCTATCTATCATTATTTTCTACTTATTAAATCTATCAGTACTTTTTATAATTTTGCTTTCATTCATTTTTGTTTTCTTGCATTTTTACAACAGCTTCAGCTATTAATTAGTGAGCGTACATAATAAAAGCACCGTTTGTAAGTTGTAAGCATGAAGGGAGTACATTTTGCTCGCTTAGTTCTAATTTCACTAGAGATCGCAAAGTCTTCTAGAATTTCATAAGTCAGAGCAGAAAATTCTCATAAATTAGAGGCCTTTTTTGCTCACAATTTTCTTTAACCGTCCCAGAATTTTCAAAACTTCTTCATTTCTCAATCTATAACTGATTCTCAAATTCGGAACACATTTTGGAATATTAAAATTCCCGTTTTTTTTTTTTTATATCAGCAAACTTTTGTTATTCTTTTTTATTCAAGACTTTGTACAGATTTAATGAATCTAATCTGTTCCATCTAATCTTTACAAAATATAAGATCGACAATAAAATTCTGCATTGCCAATTTCATGAGGAAATGGTTATAATTTCTGCAGCAAAATGCCCCGCACTTGACGAGCTAAGAAAGATAATGAAGAAAAAGAAACAATAACTGCACTTCAAACTTGCACAACAAAGTAAAAAAAAAAAAAAAAAGAACATCATGCTTGCTATGAAAAACAATCTGTACAGCAAAAAAAAAAAAAAAATCATCACATCTGCCTTGTTTTGCTTTTGTATTTGTGTTTTGTTTTTTGTGGGTGTGTGTATTTTTTTTTTACATGCATTCATAGAAAGTATGACACATCACATAGAGGTTATTGGATGGACTGTAGTCATAAATTTTTCAAGACCTCAAAGCATAATAATATCATATCGAGTGGCAAAGCCTTCAAAGGTGACGTATGAATAAATTGAATTCCCCCGCTTCCTGTTCTCTGACTGCTACGTCATCTAATCAGGGTCGACATTTATTGCAGGCAGAAGTTGGGTCATCAAGAATGCTGCACGATAGTGGCAGAATGTCGTTATAAAATTCTGTGAACAGCGGCAAACCACAGCAAAGTGCTAAATTATAGAATGTCTGGTGCAGACTAATGCAAGTACTGCATACTGCACCAAACTGTTCATTTAATGTTTGTTTTATCCAGCGAAAAGCTATTGTAAATGTTCACATTTTGTGTTGTAATGACTGCAACAATTGTGTTGCCAAACCCTATTTCGCGACCAATGATGTTTTAGATGGATCCATATGCATAAAGGTCTATGAAATGAATATATTCTCGACTTAACAAAATGTATAGATATATACACCTACATCATAAAATCACAAACATGATTTGTATTTTCCCATCTAAGATATCACAGATAACCCAACTCTTCAGTGTGCATTCACAAACATTTAAAACTTATGTATATTCCGAATAAGATAAGCAATTAAGCCAAACTTATTTCATATTATCAAGATTTGCAACATTTTTTTATGCTTGACGTGTCTGTCTACACTGCAATGAAATGTTGCAACATTATGTCACTGAAGAAATATCGCATGATTTTTGCCATCATAAATGAGCATGCGCGAACTACTCAACAGTCTGCTGCGCACAACTACGGTTTACGACATCTACGATAGCTTGGCCATTTAGAAATTAGAGGTGCATTCTGTGCATGGCTATAGCATGTAGGAGCAGCAGTCACATGAATACAAAATAAGAATTTCTTCTGTGGGGAGCATACTCATCGCAAATCATCACGGCAAACTCTCATCCTAAGTTGAGAAAAACTGCACTCCGATACGCGTCTTTTCCTCGTGACGCCTCCAGTGTCTTTTGGCACTGTTGCCTCGCCACTTCAACCGAAAAGTTGCCCCTTACATTTGGTCTAATATCATGCTTTTTCACAGGCAGTGTGAACGGCCCCGTTCAGTAGGACGTTTCTCGTCCTCTCTTGCTGACTCTTGTTTTCCCTTTAATTAATTGATACTCTTCCAGCTGTTCCAATAACACACACCTGCTACTATCTAACTTGCAATAGAGGGGCCATGAG
This sequence comes from Diadema setosum, assembly GCA_033980235.1. Lineage (NCBI taxonomy): Eukaryota > Metazoa > Echinodermata > Echinoidea > Diadematoida > Diadematidae > Diadema > Diadema setosum. Next base: position 8,709,408 of record CM067070.1, on the reverse strand, counting down.
AAACTGTGTTTTGGGCTTCTGTTGTTCTTTTCCTTTCTGTTTTTAAAGCGCCAAAAATAACACCAGCCACTAAGGTGTGCCTCTACCTAAACGTCATACAAATGAAGTGTAAACACCAATACCAAATAATAAGATCAAAAAAAAAAAAAAAAATGAGAAGAGAAACTTCGTGAGAGAGAAAGGGAGTTAAAATAATTGTACAGCACTACACTACCGAGAGTGAAATACAGTAAAATATAGTGCCAGTTGCCAACTCATATTGATGTTTCTATATCAGCAGTTTTAGTTTTTTGTTTTTTTTTCATTTCATCAGTTCCTGACCTTACTGTGTACCTTCATGGATTGAGAATGATAGCTGTCTGAGTTCATCCTTTCTCAGTTCCTTTCGATATCAGCCAAATTTGATTGAAATTTCAAGGAATGACTTCAAGTACAAAGTCACTGCAACACTAGGAAATGGCAAGGTTGACTTAAAATGCAACTATGTATACATATTTTGCAATAATTTTAAATTTGGTCATTTTGCTGCAGCAGTAAATTGATTGGATAGAGACGTTCCTTTATAGAATCAAATTCTACTTGTTTCTCTACGTCTGTAGTCACATTAAATTTTATCTTCCTTTGAAAAGCAGTAAGAATACAATTTTGTGAACTTTTAACCTCAATGGTGATTAGACTGATAGTATCTCATCGTGACATCACCTGCAGATTAATTTCTGTGCTCGACTTTGACCTTTGACCCTGTGGTCTCTCAGCTCATACATGTACATGCATGGCCATGCACCCAATTACTGAATCAAACATACCTCACGCTGCCCTGAAGTAGCAAGAAATTATCATGCGTGCATTGAAACAAGACTAGCACCAAAGCTGTAAGACATCCTGGTAGAATGAACTGAACTTTACTTCCAAAGTTTGTTTACCTTTGACCTTGACCTAGTTTGATCTAGAGAGCTAACCGGACCTCTCTCTTTTACTATGATTTTTTTCAGGTCAAAACTTAAAGAAATGGCAAGGTTTAAACTTTAACAACACTACAACTGAGATACTGCAGACTGTACAGTATTTCTGGCAACCAATCTGACCAAGGGGGGGGGGGGGGGGGGGGTGGATGGGTGGTCAATATTCATTACTTTTACTGGCTAACCTAGCTGCTGAGTTGTTACTGAAATCAGTCTTCAATTTACCAGTTACAAGGCCAGCAAAGGTATCCCTCGTGTTGTTGCAATTGTTAAATTGGTTACTGCTTCTGTTTTAGGCAGTACTCTCTGTCTATCCATAGATAAGCCAGATAGATAGAGGCATGAAACACAGCAACAATCAAGTGCCCCTAAATCTGATCTGCTAATATCTCTCTTTTTCTTTTTTTAGTAATTGCAACATTTTCTTCAGGAAGGAACCCTGACTGATCGGAAGATACAATCGTCGATACTATCTCCAATCAAAGCAGTGGATCAGGAAAAGAATTACAATGTAGGGGAACTTAACTTATATGATACAACTGCCTCTCTGCAAATTACAGGGGCTTTAAGTAGGGAAGGCTTAAATGATGGCGGATGCATAGAGTGCAATTCATTCTCTTCAGGAACACAACAAATTGTGTGATGATTATTGAAGGTTTTCACACTTCAGAAAAAAAAAAAACCAAACAAACCTCATTTGCTGAGGTTGACAGACAGACTTTGTGCTCGTTATGTTCCGTTTGAATGCAGGTCTGAATGCAAAATCAACTTTTACATCTCTTTTATTGTGTTTTTCAAGTCAGATTCTGGCTTATATGTGTGTTACGAAGTCTGAAAGGAAAGATCTCCCCCCCAAAAAAAAACAGGATTAAGGATGTAAATCTGGGCTTCATCTCATACTCATTTCTGCCGTGGTGCACATACATACGGTACATGCATACCACTGCATTAAAGGGTGTGTACAGTTCTGGTCGAGGTGTAGATTTAGCTTTTAAAATTTTGCGAGATATTCAGAAACCACTCTATGAGATGTAAGGGGGAATGCAGTTCTAAGGGGAATCAAAAGTTTATTCGATGAAAATCGGTTTTGAAATGGCTGAGATATCCAATAACAAGGTGAAACAAAGAGATCCTAATAAAGTTGTGGCATGACGCCTTTTATTATTAGCACTTTTTTGGATATCTCAGCCATTTGAAAACCAATTTTCATCAAATAAATGTTGAATCCTTCTTAAAATTACATGCTCTTTCATATTTCATAAGAGGCTTTTCATTATCTCACTTAGGAATGTTCAAAACATGAATCCCTACCTCAACCAGTACTGTACAGTCCCTTTAAAACCACAACATGGTTCTTAGAAGGGCTCACAAGTCATTTCCCACTGTATAGAATTTGCTTCCAATGCACTGAAAGGGTTTACCAAGTTTCACGGGACTGACATGATTTGGTAAATATTGAATTGTTTTGGAACATTTCGAGATCAAAGGTGGGAGATCATTTTGATTGCAGCATGCGACTTTTATTCCTGAGGCATCCTACCCATTCAGTAGTACAGTTCGACCTCGATTATCCGGCCTCCTTTTATCTGGAAATCTCTATTATCGGACGCGTTCACGCAGTGAAGGACTTATTTTTTATCCAAAAATTGAGAAAAATCAGTGACTTTCATGGATCTATTTCACGAATTTCATAAGATGTGCATGATAGGTTTCTCAATATCTAATGAGGTAAAACGTGTATGATTTTCACATAAAGATATACTTTTTTTTTTTGAAGAAGGGACTACAATTTTGCGCAGGCTAGCATAGATTACACCACCGTTGGGGGGTACGCTATTTACCTGCCTAGCTGCCAGTGCACTGGGACGGCAGCTTGGACGGCAGCTATTGTGTCTCCCATATCCGGCCAATTCGCTTATCCGGATGAGCGTCGGTCCCAACATGGCCGGATAATCGAGGTCGAACTGCAGTATGATTACAGAATGTGCTCCAGCAATCGTAATTTCCAATGAGCTGCATGCGATTCAGTCTACCGCTCAAGATCAGTGGAGACTGTGGATTGACTGGTTGATTATCAATAATTAATTATCGATGATTGATTATAAAAATTTACATTGCATCCACAATTGGCCATCCTCTGAGATTGTAATACTTCTGATGAACCTTTTTGGATGAAATCTTGCATTTTCGAAACCGGATACTGTATAACCACGCCATCATTTCACGCATTTCTTATGCATACGTGTACACTTTAGAGCAAAAATTGATACCTGCAGGCATATGAAAACTATGTTTTCACTATTTTAGCTACATCGAGAGCTTCATGTTGGATAAATTTCGTTACAGACTGTTGTTTGGAAAGTCTTTTGCAGTTAGTGGTCAGTACGGAGACTCATTATCAGTGTCTTAAAGACACTGTCATTCTACACATTCAAACACTATCTTACAGGAGTTCAGTAACCCTCAAAGTTATTTCTATGCATCTGAAACCACTAAAAGTCATGGCTGACATACCTTGAGAGTTTCTCATGTTGGGGTAGGGTTTTTTTCGTAAAGAGTTCTCACGGATGCATGTATGATTTCAGTGCCAAGGAAATGATGCGGGCTTACATCAAACCACCTCCCAGCTTGCCAAGGGAAACCGAAACTCAAATGTAATGCTCGTTAACCCTTTGCGCGCTTTGAGCACTGATTGGCACAGAAAACCCCCATAGCATTGTACACGATGTCCAAAGTTTCTGGCGCTACAAGCGTTTATATTAAATTGCCAGTTTTGCCTGATCGCTATCTGGGGCAAAGGAGGAACGTGTGATAAATGTTACTAATACAGTATCTCACGTCCACACATCAACCGTTAAGGGAAGGGATATTTATTCTCACTAGCGTTCTACCGCAGGAGGACGCATGGAACGCTCGAGGACGATTTTACGCGTATATAGGCGCATCTGACATGATGTGCGCGCTGGTGATTTTTTTCTGTAAGAAAGAAATCGTCCTACCGCGGTAGGACGACTGACGTCCCTCCGCGTTCTACCGCGCCGCCACATACACGGTACTATATGTAGTATTGGTCACGTCTCATGCTTTGTGCGTGTGTGTGGGAGCTAGCCCGGTTTGGTTGTACGCCGTGTGATCCCAATCAACAGAAGAGAGAATTCGAGCAGCAACGCAACCAACGAGCTAGCCAGAAGCTGGGTGTACTACGATGCGTATGGCGATTTTTATAACGTAATGTCTTAGAATTACACGGCTTGAAATCGTTTGTGGCCGTATGGATGCCAGTTTAATCACAAATGAGGTGGAAAAATATCGTCGAGCAACCTTCAAGCTGAGACACTATTCTATCGGGATCACTCATTAACTCTAAAAATAAAGTGTAACGTGTTAGGCCCTAATTTACATTCAAGGATGAAGTGATTATGATTAAGTAGGTCTAGGCTACTAGTAGTACCTGAATCCTGATTTAACGACAGTGAAATGAGCTATATAATGACTAATGTGACATGACAATTCGCGAGTCTTGTGTTGATATAAATGAACGAAATCACTGGAAAAAAAATATCTATACGTGAGTCGTGACTCCTAGTATCATTTAATTGTCAGGCAATTGAATAGCGAGAGTGCAACGTTTGACATGTTAAAATGCCAAGCAATGGGAAAAGTGAGCTTCAAATATCGAAGCTACTTTGTTAAGAAAAAAAAAACAAACAAAAAACCCGACAAAACAAAACACAAGTCACAATAAGGACATCGGGGTGGCGTGAAGCTGCATTTTGACAACTGTTATGAATATTTACATACGGCATATGTGCCACGGTCACACACCTTGCTTAGACTCGCCTTTTTAGACGTAAATTTTGGTGGATGAATTTCACTTCTGATGAACGAATGTAATATCATGTCTTTTAGTTTGTAGATTGTATTTTGTACATTGTTATTACAGCTTGATCGTCACATTGACATTATTTTACCGACACGGCAGTTCTTTTCACTGTCGGGATACTGTTTTACGGAAATTAGTTCTTAATCTGGTATCATAATGGTACATACACACCTACAGTCCACAGAATATTTACCACGCCTCGACGGGCAACTCATTCCGTGTTTAAGGACGCCCAAGGTTGAAAATAAACGATGTGCAATTTCGTTCCTGATCTCCCTATCATTACAGTACAGGAGTATCGGCTGGTGCTGAAATACCGTTGCAATCCCAAGAAAACCGCTGGATTTTACGTTAAATTGGTTAGGCTTTTAGGGGAGATTGCCTGTACATACCACTTTGGAAGACAGGAAAGAAAATTCTTCTCAAATCAGTAGTAACCTGTGATATATTCCCAACAATTCCATTTCAAACACGCTGTTGTTTTCCCTGCAGGCTATTAACAGCATAATATTAAAATATGAAGAGAAATGCGCACACACTAATTGATGAGAACAACTGTAATCGAGTCAGTCTGCAAGAATCTGTGAACAGTCTATTGCAGAAGAAGTCAATGCGAGGTGCGCAATAACCACGTGCTGTCATTCAACATGTGCGTGCCTGGGAAGAACGCAACTTTCATGTTCAGCTCCCACGGTGTCATGAAAGAATGCTGTTCTTTGAGTGGTGGGAGACCGACGTGCAATCAACACATTACGACGCGAAATGTACAGTTGTTTTCTTCTCTATCTTTTATTACTTTTTTTTTTAGAAGCACAGCGGTGTTTTCAAACAAGTTTCCGAGGGGTGGGGGTGGTGGAGGGGGAGGCGTAGTACAAGACTTTGAGCAAGGAGATGCTACATCTTTCAGTTTTTTTCTCGGGATGCGCAGATTGCTGTAACTATAATTATGGGATATTACACGATGAGAGTGGAATTAAAACACGCAAGTAAACATATGCCCACATACACGCACTGACATAAACACAAAAACACGATATAGTTTTGACGAAATGAAATATACTGGTGATCTGTAATTTTCTTAAAATTCAATGATAAAAAAAGAAATCCTTCCATCTGCCACGTTTCCCTCTCTTCTACATCGCCATTAGGATCAAATTTCAGGATCAACTTTGATCATTTCTTTCACTGTTGTAATTGTCAAATACTAGTACATGTACATGTATTGCTCTTTATGATAGACTAACTTACAACTTGGATGGAATTGCCGACTACTACTACTAGTAACCAACCGTTTGACCTTTTTTATTTTCGGTTTCAATTACGAATGCTATTACCAGCAAAGAATAAGGGGAAAAAACATTGACGACAGTAAAATAAAAGCGAAGAGCTGATTGTGCGTATGCAGTCTCTTCGGATAGAAGAAACTTGACCCCCCCCCCCCCCCAACACACACACACACACACACACACACACACTTGTGGGCATTTCCACAAAAACAGTTGCCAGACTCCAGGTGCTAGACGAAAGAATGCGCGCACTTCTGGTAATAAACAGCGTATTACATAGCCTGGAAATATCGATGGAACAACGATCAGCTTGTAATTGGCAAAGATCATGATTCTAAGCAACACATCATGATTGTGTACAGCTTTTCTTTTGGCCCATACTAGACAACATCGAACAGTCGATTATATATACTTGAATACCAGTATTTTTAATGCTCACTGAACTATAAAAGGGATTGATTAATGATATCACTCAAAAATGGAATTACAGAAATATTACTAGTATGAAGGGTCTCGTATGCCGAGACAAATTCACTACGAGAATGTTATGCAGCCGCATGCTTATTGAGAGCTACATGTACCCGATTAGACAGCAAAATCATGACAATTTCATGCCCCTCAAAACTGCGTATCCTTATTCAAAGTTCGAAGGAACTTCACCTGTGAAAAAAAAAAAAAATATATATATATATATACAGTTGAACCTCTATTATCCGGCCTCCCTTTATCCGGATCTCTCTATTATCCGGACGCAATCTCGCCGTGATTTTGCCCAACTCCTTGAGAACTCCTACACAAACACACATGAATTACATATTACTTCCAACATGATTAACATACATTACATCAAATTTCCTTCCAAATTGCTTACCCTCAGACATTTTAACATTCCCAAACATCCCCAAATGTAACAATGAAAAGGTTACAGTATACACATTACTACATGTGGTACTACAATGGGCTACATCAGTACATGTGTATGTATGTACATGTATAAAGCATTGAGTCTCCCGTATCCGGCCAAATCCCTTATCCGGATGAGCCCCGGTCCCGACTTGTCCGGATACGAGAGATTCAACTGTATATATATATATATACTGTAAATTTCCACTAAATTTTACTGAGATATTTTGGCTAGCAACTTTCGTTCGGGTTTTTTCTTTTCTTTATTCTCATTTTTATTTCTTTGCTCGTAAAAGACTTCTTGATTTATGAGGGGCATTCGATCCATCGAACTTGCAATAACCTCATTCCTTTGAATTGAGTGAAACCACGTGTTTCGTACGGGTACTGTTCGTTATTCCGAAACACGCAAATTCCCTATACCTAGAGGCTCGTTAATCCGAAAATGAAAAAGGATTCGTTAATCCGAACATTTGTGGCGTTATTCCGAAGATTCGTTAATCCGAAAATGAAATTCGGAGCAACGTACCTTCGGAATAACGAATCTTCGGACTAAAGAGCCTTCGGAATAACGAACCTTCGGAATAACGAGCTATAACCGTTTCGTACTTCGGCACATCCACGCAAAGCGTGGCGTTTAGCGATCATGCATGTAGCAGACTTTCAGATTATAGTTAGGGGAAAAGAAACTGGAATAATATACTTCGGAAATGGTGATGTTTAAAGTTAAAGCTTGACACGAATGTCTATGTTTTATAGTAAACGATAATTGAAAATACCCAACAAAGTTTTGCATTCGCTCTCACAAAAGCTCGCTTGAGAAGATCAAAGGAAAGGCAGTTGGAGTTTCCGCACCCCCCCTTCCTAAGCTTTTGGAGATCAGATATTGCGTCCTTGGTATAACATAAAGCAATCAATGAACGCTGAACATAGGAATCTTTATTCTTTAGGGCAAAATACGAATTTTGGAGCTGCTGAGTACGTCCCTACTAATTTCTGCTTACGAGCACATAATTCTGTGAGGAATTCAAAGTTGTATTTGATGAAAGTTTGTTTTGAATTACGAACCTTCGGAATAACGAACATCATCCCATTTTGACTGGAAGGGACTGGCATTTGTTTTTACCGTTTGGAATTGCAGATCGGTCTGTAAAGAAAGAGTAAAATATGGCCACCACGTCCTAGTATTTTGCGGAATTCTATCCGGACTCTGTGGAGTTTTCCGACAGTTCATTATTCCACAGGGAAAGGTTCGATAAAGGGATGGTACAGTTTTGTTTGAGATGGGACTAGATTTTTTTTTTTCTTTTAGATGAGACATCTCTAATGAAATAATAGAGAACACATAATTCTATGAGGAATTCAAGGTTTATTGATGAAAATTGTTTTTTAAATGGCTGAGATATCAGGGAGGTGGAATAAAGCAGTTCAATAAAAGTTAGACCCACTTTGACGATCGTTTGTTTTACACTGTTTTTATATCAGCCATTTCAAAACAGATTTTCCTCAAATGAATGTTCAATTCCTCTTAGAATTGTATGTTCTTCAACATTTCATAAAGGTTGTTTGTGAGTATATTGCTATGAAAAAAAAATCACCAATATATTATACCACTCATTTAATCAAATTAAAATAAACTTATACAGCAGTGAATAACCTGCAGCGAAGACGGGGGGGGGGGGGGGGGGTCATCGTTATCATGATGATGAGAAGGGGCTGATATGACAAGGGGAACACGCAGCCCATTATTTCAAAGAGGATGATCAGGATCAGCAGGCCTGTAGCGGGGGTGGAAGTAGGGTGCGTATACATTATACGCCATCCCCAAAAAATAAATACATTGTAAATAGATAAATAAATAAATATGAAATAAAAGTCTGGAAGGTCCACTTTTTCAAAAAATACCGTAAGACATATTTATAAGCCTCATCTGTATGCACTACTCCAATGTCCAATGTCTCGTTGGATGACCCCGACACTTGACCACTCGGTATACCCGTCACCTTACCTTCGCACACAAGTGTGGAATAATGAAGTAACCTATATACAAGAAGCAGAAATTATTTTTTTCTTCATCATCACAGTTTCGTATAAGAAGGGAGAGGAAGAGGAAAAAAATGAAAAAAATGATGATAAAATCAATTCCACATATTCAGATTACGATTATATTCCAGTTCGTCTCTTGGTGTATTTTGTGTATTCGTGTGTGAATTTACGCCTGCCGACTGTAGTTCGTTATTCCGAAGGTCCGTTATTCCGAAGGTTCTTTAGTCCGAAGGTTCGTTATTCCGAAGGTTCGCTAATCCGAAAAAGTGATAAGGTTTGTTATTCCGAAGGTTCATTAATCCGAAAATGAAATAAGGTTCGTTAATCAGAAAATAAAACAAAGCTCGTTATCCCGAAGGAATTTCATTTTCGGATAAACGGACATTCAGAACAACGAACCCTATTTCATTTTCGGATTAACGAACCTTCGGAATAACGAACCTTCATAATACCGCCACAAGTTCGGATTAACGAACCCTTTTTCATTTTCATCAACTCCACAAATAGAGATTACGATTGTATTCCAGTTTGTGAATCGTGTGTTCTTGTGTTTTTAATTATGTGTTTACATGCGCCTCAACATAACACCATTTTTTCGACAAAACATATGGTTACAATTCGTTTTCCGAAGGTTCTTTAGTCCGAAGATTCGTTGTTCCGAAGATTCGTTATTCCAAAGGTTCGTTCTTCCGAAGGTTCATTAATCCGAAAATGAAATAAAAGCTCGTTATTCCGAAGGTTCGCTACGGACCCTATTTCATTTTCGGATCAACGGACCTTCGGAATAACGAACCCTATTTCATTTTTGGATTACCGAACCTTCGAAATAACGCCACAAATGTTCGGATTAACGAACCTTCGGAATAACGAACAGTACCCTTATATGTATATATATATATATATATATATATATATATATATTATTATTATTATTATTATTATTATTATGAACTACCAAACGAACCATCAGAAAATCGAACCTTCATTTCGGATTGGCAAACCTTCGGAGAATTTAATAGGCCATATCATTCATCATTTTCGGATTCACGAACCTTTGGAATAAAGCACTTTCAGAGCAACACGCTCTAAAAAACACTCTTTTTATTCGGGCATTGGGAGAAAGTTCAGAAAAGAATAGTCTTTGAAGTATAAGAAATCAGTTTCATTTTTATTCGACACTATCGATGATTTCTAGGCGTGGTGTTCATTTTCCGACAAAAAAAAAAAAAAAGAAGAAGAAGAAGAAGAAGGAGGTTCGTTATGCCGATGCCGATGGTTCGTTATTGCAAATCCGATACACGCAGATTCCCACTGCCGACTATAGAAGTTTGTCAATCCGAAAATAATCAGCAAGGTTCGTTTATCCGACTAGTGGCATTATTCCGAAGTTTCGTTTCTCTGGAAATGAAATAAGATTCGTTGATCAGAGAATGAATCACGTCGTACGAAACTTTTTCTGATAAACGAACTTGCAGTATCCCGAATCAATTTTCGTTATCAAATGAACGAACCTTCGATCCTTTCTTCCTCTCATTTTTTTTTTTATATATTTATTTCTTTTTTTATTATCGAACCTTCTGGTTATTAGGGATAATCAAGAAAAGACAAAATCTTTAAGGCAAGATAAGTTAACTATGGTTCGACATAGTTTACTTTTTATCGAGGAGTATTCATATAGCAGTGAGTGATACCTTATACAAGGAGGTATAATCGTAACAAATAAGTACACATATCTTTTGGTTTAGAATGGTTTATTTCTTTCAGGCGCGGTATGCATTATTCCGTTGAAAAGAAATTCTGATGTTTCGATATTTCGGGTGCATGTACGTCACGATACCGACACCCACTAGTCATATTTACATAATATACAGTCCAGGAGTACACCTCACGAGTTATAGAGCCCTGAGTTCGACATAGGTGATGTCCACTGGCGGGGGAGGGAAAATACCGAATGTTCCATCCGAAGGGTTTGAAATGCTATTGAGGGAGGTTATAAGTGCCGAGACGAAGTCGAGGAACTTACAGCAAAAAAGGCCTACGAGACCGACACATAAATCCCGTGTTGTGATCCATCGAACTCGTGCACTTGGCTGTTTTTATTTATGGTCAATTCCAGCGTAACGGACATGACATTCAGACCACTTTTTTGTGATTCAAACAATCACACAGTGAAATTGGGAGTCTCCAAAAGATTCTAATTGAGTTTATCAGACACATTTAAGTATATGTAATGTACACAGAAAATTTCATGGAAATTCATCGAGTGGTTGTTGAGAAATTGCATTTTTAGCGAGCTTAACGGACATGACACTAAATGGACAAGGCATTTTGATCTACTTACCATTATGAAAATTCCTGTGAATTTTTGGATAAGATGCAGCTGGTTTTGGTCTTGATTAAACCTTTAGGTCATGCCTTACTCATAAAGTCCTAATTTAAAGTAGTTTTACTGTTCATTCTTTTTTAATAGTTTAAAATATTGCGTAACGGACATGACACTTCGAGTGTAACGGACATGACAGTTTTGTCCACTTTTTGTAAGCTAAGAGAATTTTTTTATTACAAGGTATAGCAGATACTCAATTGTTGGCATAGTAAGGTTAGAACATAGGGACACACGTCATACCTGCAATCATGTAATATTTCTTATATTTATATCATTTTAGGGGGGTTAGTCTTTGTATATAATTACAAAACAAAGAAATATAAAACAAATTCGCTCCTGCACCAGTTAGCTACAATTAGTGACAAATTTCCAGTTACTACCACCCACCATAGTAGAATAGGACATATTACTATCTTATACTATGGTTATTTTTTTCTTAGTGGCCTAATATTTGATACTTAGTATTATACACTAGCGTAACGGACATAACACCCTTGTAAGGTTAACCATATTTTCACTTCTTTGTTTCAAAATAAAAAGATTAGAATAACTGCACACTGCTAACTACATTATGTTGTTGACCAAAACATCAAAAAGTCCTTTTATTGCAGGTTTCAGTGATCTAACAGCTACTCTAAAGCACATGGAGTAAATGCCCAGAGTACCACAATGGCATACATGTACAATACAGAAGACCATATGTCTCCATATCTGCGAATAGGCAAAGAAAACAGAACGAACCAGATCTGTATGAAATAAAAAGTTTGAATACAACATCATTAAAATGTACTCGAGATTGCATCAACTTTTATGCAATGAAACAGGACCACAAAACTGTTTGGTACCATCATCAAATTAGTGTTATCATCTGAAAGAAATAAGGTATGTAAATATCATTTCTGCAAAGTTCTTTCATTTGGCATTAATGTCATCCTTGGAGGAGAATCATCCTCTGTTATCCAATCTTGGATAGACTATTGTAAAAACTTCCACTGCTAGTACCAGTACTTTATTGTCAACAAATGCTTTCTTTTCTTGGCTAGAAGTGAATGACCAAGCCCCTTTTTTTCTGAGAATCTTCACAACATATAATCCATTTCCATTTAGAGTGGTCACCTGGGCAACAAAGTATTTCTTGTTTTCTTCATGGCAAATTCAACTTGTTCAAATTGTATAATCAACTTATTGCTTGCTTAGGCACTTCTTAAAGCTTGCCAGAGTGGTGTACTGGTTACATTATTCTCACCAGCTTGTGAGTAGGACATTTTGAAATCCTGGATGCTTTCCCAGTTTCTGTACCAACTGGTTGTAACTGATTATACAGTGTACCTTTCAGTGGATAGACATCTTCTCATAGCATCTCAAAATTGTGCTTTTTGTACAATGCTGTGTGCTGTCATATACACCGGATATCCCTTGGCATAGAGGTACATCTAGTTTAGTTGTATTGATGAAATGGATAGGCAGCATTCAGACCGACTTTCTCTGATGATAGAGCTACATGTACTGTGAACACGCTTAATAAAGCAAACAATTCCATTCTCAGCCCTCTTGGTAAGTGATATCTCATTAATGTGCCACTGAAGGTGTGGATTTATAGAGTCATAGAGATGAGAGAGGTATGTATGGATGCAGCACAAACTTAAGAAAAAAAAATATGAGGCAACACCATCATTGAAGACATTGATGCTGGTGACATTTGGATTCTTTGTTGTTGTATCATCAGTGATCATGTATTTGGATGCACGAGGATCCATTTGTGCAGGACTACCTGGCTGTTAAGTTGACTCCATGGCAGATACAAATGTGTTAAATGTGGTCTAAAATGTATTTATATGTAGAAAGTGCTCATTTTAAGTATAGAAGGGAAGGTCAACAGTGAAAACACCATTGTCTAATACTCCTTGGAATAACAGCTGCTGTTTTAATATCAGTCAGGATTACAAGAGGTGGGAATGGATCAAACCGGTGTAACAGGGTAGCAAGATCATCTAAAATCAACAGTCTTCCAGTAGCAGAAAGCAAAGTCTGCTTGTTTTTGTTTTATTGAGTGATGTGCAGACTTAATTATTTACCCAAGTATAGAAATGTCCTACTATCCTCAAGCAATTAAAACTAATCACCACCTGTTTCACTTGGCCACAGTGTTATTTCTGCCACTTGTCTTATGAGGTGTCATGTCCGTTACGCAAAGTGTCATGTCCGTTACGCCATTTACAGGAAAACTAGAAGTGGTATAGAAAAGTGGTTTTCACACATGCAAGGGGATTCAATCCTAACATAGAAAATGAATTTGCAGCAACTTTACACTAATTTCCTCTTGGCTATGAAAACTTATAGTAAAAAACGTAACGGACATGACGCTTGAAATGTTATAGAAATCACACAACTTTGAGGATCAATAGGTCAAAAACTGATGAATGCTAAGGAATTTGGTTGTGATTTTCCGTTGATATATACACTGGACTATAATTTAAAATCTGAACAAGGCCTCTAGGGCATATCTGGCCTTCTTTAGAGACAGGAACACTAAACTCTCTAAAAATAGCCAAATTTTTGCATCATTGCAACACATCATGCAGTATTTTCATTGACTGAGAAAAATACAAAATTTTGCAATGACAAAGATGCGACTAGTGAAAAATGAAAATATATATGTTACTTTCTTAGAATATTTGAGAACTTAAGTGAAACTCAAAACTTCATTTTTTCACCAAAGTGAACATTTCTCATGGAATTGCCCTTATGTCGAACTCGTGAGCCGTTTTTACCGAGTGTCGAACTCATGAACTTCATTTGCCTAGCGTCGAACTCGTGGGCTCTATGACTCGTGACCTGTATGACTCATGGACCTGTTTTCAATGTCGAACTCGTGGGCTGTATGAGTCGTGGGTGTCGGTCTCGTAGGATGACCCCGTTATTTCGAATCTGAAACACACAAAATCTCCAGATGTTTGTTAAAGAAAATGTAAGGATTCGTAAATACGAATATTAATGTGGCATTATCCCCAGGGTTTGTAAATCTGAGAAAAAGTTTGTTAATCTTAGAACGAACTCTCATGTATAGGTCTGCGTGGTACAAAACTTATGGCCTATTAGTTTCGGGATTGCGGAATCTTCAGAATTACACATTGTGTTTCGCTTTCTAATCAACAAACCTTCAAAATTACTTAACTTTTTCTTCTTCTTTTTTTCATATTTGGTAAAGCGAACCTTCGGATACCGAAACTTTTTTTTTTCTCTCTTTCATTTTTTTTCTTTATAAAAAACAAAACAAAACAAAAACAAAACAAAAAACTTCGGATTGTGAACTGTGAGAAACGAACAGTTCATACTGTTGTTTTTCCCCGATCAGTGGTGATAATTCAGGTAAGATATAATTTAGTAGAAAAGAAAATAAGGCACACAAAAAAACAAGTTATTTGAATCTTGACATCAATTACTGTTTTTCTTTTTCTTTTTACCGATAAAATTAATGAAAGATCATACAGTGAAATGAGAGGAAAAGACAAAATAGCCTGTGATAGCGAATCGTATTAAATGTTTGACATCCTTGGTCTTCGCCCTCGGTCTTCGACTTGCTTTCCTTACCTGTCCATCCCGGGTCCCCCAGGCCCCAGACTGTAAATAACCTCCAGGAATGCACCAGTGCGCGCGGTTTCCTTTGTTGAATGCTCTCTGTTCTACCGCCCCACCCTTCCCCAAGTCTGGCACCTTGCCATCGTGGGATTTTTCATGTTTTCCTTCTTGGTCAAGTTGGTGTTCACAACTTTGTCTACGTGACTGCGTTCTGTTTTGTTTCTCCGAATTCGCTGCGTGCTCTACAGACATGTGGTGCACAAACAGTTACTGTATGGCTGTTTACGAGGGGGGTCACCTATACTCACCTGCAAACAGCTTACGGCGAGCAGAAAACGCCAGTTTCCTCTGCTGGTGGTTACTTTTACTGCCAAAATATTGGGCTTTGTCACTACGGAATACTGTTCACACACAAATTGCAATGGAATATTCAAGTACATTGTATAACTACTCGTACTTCCGATCATAGCGATCTCTCGAGTATTCGTGTTTCATCGAAAAGTAAGTGTTAGAAAGTTGTTGAAACTGCGTAGCAGCGCTAGACAGTCGTTAGTTTAGGGCTTCCGTATGCTCGATTTTTATGGGTTTATTGATATTGGAGCTCAGGGAAAATGTGGGGGAAAAGGATGACTTCAAAATAATTTGCTTGCCCGATTCGGTCAAGCATTTTTTTTTCCTTGTTCCAAAACGCTTGCCCAACTTTACTACTACAATGTACTAGTCTAGTTATGAGAAAGTGTGTGATAGATTGCTTCACATGTCATGATCGTACTGTACAAACTCAAAGAAAAAAAAAAATACTCGCAATTTTCCTGAAAGTGAGATCGAACAAAAACATTAAAAAGATAAAATTAGATGAAAATGTTATGATCGCGCTGGAGAGAGCCCAAAGAATTTGCTAGATTGTATATTTGTAGACAAATCACACGCAGTTTTGCTGAGCATGATTTCGCAAGAATTTGACAGAACTTTGTCATGATCGTGCTGTGACAGAGGTCAGAGCTCAAAGAATTCGTAAAGTGCAAACAAGTCAAACGCAGTTTTGCTGATGTTGAGATCGAAAGAAAGTGTATGTTTATTAATACGATCGTGAGAACTCAAAAATTGAAACGCACCGTCACTAACCCGGCGTGAAACACACGAGCCGCCCAAATACAACATGATACATGTAACGAGTGTATCGTGCATGCATCAAACGTTAGAAAGGTTGTGCCACAGATCAAATGATCCGATCGACGGGGAAAGGATGTGCGTGCACCACTTCAGTATCTGCCCGTAGTTGCGTGCACACGAAGAATGAATCATGCCCGTCCTACCGCGGCAGGACGATCAGCGTCCTGCCGCGTTCCTCCGCACAATTTTTTTCCCCTGCCGCTGCGCGTAGAAAAAAACGTTCAGCGCGTATTACGCGTTCGGCAAATCGTCCTACCGCAAATTTGCGGGATCCCGCGGTAGAACGCTAGTGAGAATAAATATCCCTTCCCTAAGCAGTACTGAATTCCATATCAGCATTAACATTGCAGTAAAAGATATGCAGGCTAGAGAAACAATATTTAGTGAATGTGCATTGTTACAGCATGCTGTTTGTTTCAGTGCACATAAAAAATATATTCTGACCTGACCTGCATTATAACATACATATCAAACCATGTGTGCAAGTTGCTCGACCACAAACAAAAATATAGCCCCCTGAAAGCTATAGCTGTTTTATTGTTTGTTTTTGTTTTCATTTCTAATATACAAAATATTTCACAAGGCAACTCAACGGATTGCACATACACAACTAGAGAGCAAGTTCTCTGACAAGATTCTTGCACAAAATCAGGGGAAGGGTGGGGTGGTGTCATGTTTTTCATCTGTTGTGAACCATAAAAGAAAAAAAGTCCTGGTACACTGATCAAAGTCACCTGAAACCAGAATTTGTGGGATAACTTTAGAAGTCAGGATATTGGCAGCGAGACAAAAATACCAGCCAATTTCCGCAAGTGTCGAATATTGTGTGTCAGTTTTCTTGGGAAACAGGAAAGATTGTTTGTTTTTACTCTTCAGGGGAAAATTTTGCCCGACAGATCGAACTTGCCCTATCGTTGGGTATTTCCTTTTGTTTCATCTGTGCAGTAATTGTTTGATGGGTGGGGACCTTACGAAGACTACATGGGTAGCAACATTATGTCTAGTCCCAGTAACCAACTTTCCACCTAGCTCCTAAGACCAAAACTATTTCTGAAGTTCTCCTGTCTTTCTACTTGAAGAATAATATACACAACAGCTCTCATGTGGCATGGGCGCAGCTGAAACATTTTTATTCAGGTGTCGCAACTGATGAATTCACGATGCGTTACCAATTTGTTTTCTTTTTTTGTATAACTTCCTTTGTGCTATGACCCCGCCCCCTTTTAAACGAGAACTTCATCACAGCTGAGAGAACGTTTTCTGTGTGATGACTGTTACACACATTTGGCAAATCTCTTGACTGTAATTTACATCTCTGCTAATTTACTAAACTCCTAATTTACTTTGAGGTCTGAATGTCCCTTTAAAATCAAGCGGGACAGGAAAAAACAACAGCAGATGAGACTACAAGAGAGAGAGACAATGAAAGTGAAACAGAGACTAATTGATGAGACAGCCTAAACTCCGTCCATACATAATTTAGGTAAGAAGTTGTTTTGTCATTTTCCCTAGCACTCAAAACTTATATAATTTCTTAGCGTCACTTCTATGAGTAGCTGGCCACGTTCAGGAGTCTGTTGGGGTGAAACAGACCTCCATGAAAAGGTTTGATTTTTTTTCTGGATCCACTATGTACAGACAGGTGGGTATTAAATGAAGTGTTGTACTTCCTTAATATACAGTGTAACTCTAGCATTGGAAATCGCAAAACGGTGTACGCAAAATTCAACGAATCAGAAGTGGAAAAAAAAAAGAAGAGAAATTGCAATAGACGAAACAGCACAGCCAACGGATTGAGACAGCAGATACAGACGTCTACAATCTGCCATTTTGAGACATTCCTCCCCCCCCCCACCCCATAACGACATAATTTTGAGATTCACCACAGATCCTCCGTTCTCTTGTTCCCTATTGTTTGCATTGTGCAACGGTCGACAAAAGCCAGGATATGGGCAGTCCTCTGAGGGGATCCCCCGAATAGGCCTGTCGGAGTCAGTTCACCGCTGCGATCACATGAATGGGTACAAGTGAGTGACGAGAGACCGTAGACCCAGCCTGGGCCCATTTTGACACTTATTGTGTCACCGGGCACACTCTCCCGCCCATATCCCTTCCATGCCCCCCTTACCCCCCCCCCCACCCCACCCTACAATTCCCACTGGAAAAGAGAGAATAAAATACTGAATACATTTGTTAATTACATGATGAGCAATAAAATGTGACTAGCACTATCTATACAGGTGCTCTTTTCCTTCACAGCAGCATACCGACACTTACGACTATTTTGCATGGACTTTCTGCACGAAACCTGCAGGATATGAATGGAGTGATAGTCTGACTTTAAATACTGTAAAAGTGGATATTTTCGCGCGACTAATTTTTCGCGCTTGGCCGGGTCAGAAGAGTTTCGCATGTTTTTAATTCCGCGGAATCTAGACGTCACGCACAGGAACATATGGCAAGCAAAAAAAGGTTGCGGGCTTTTATTTTCACGCTAGTTTCTGGTTGCGCGAAATGCGTGAAAATTTCAACACCGCGAAAATTTCCACTTTTACAGTACTACAATGACAGTAATAGTTGCTACATATGATATTCTACCACTAACCTTCCTACGGATTACTGTGCATGCATTGTGTGAGGCATTGCGTGAGATATTAAGTTGTAGGCTCTAAAAGAGGCGCAAGATGCATCATGCTGTAATGTTAGTGCTGACAGCGCATGCCCGGATCTGTGGAGCTGGGTCCAGGCACTACTGTACTTTTAACATCCCATTGTCTTGGATACGCATGCCCCGCCCACTTTCACAAGATCCAGCATTCTGTGATAATGACACAGTTGTTGTTTTTTACCCTCCCTCTTCCTACTCTCACAGGTACTCAAAAAAAGAGAATCATATTTCTACCGCAAATACATTGATACCACTAGCATCAAACATAATAGATGGCACAGGTTATATTCCTATGTGTTTACATACGTGACTCTCACATGATGGTTTCCATAATCACTCAGAAAGTGGTAGAACGTGTCTTTGGATTCATTCTCAAATTTCCTTCGTGAGAAACGGAGCTTGACTACAAAATCTATTCCTAAGCATTGTAACAAACTTTTGTCCTTTCTTTTTTTCAAGGATGAGTGCTGGCAATGTAAATGCGGATGCATGTTGGTGTAAGAGCAGAGCAGTCTAGCTTAATATAAAAACAAAAAGTCATCTATACCTTCTGTTTTTTAAAGGGTGATTAGGACGAGGGGAAAAAAATCATCAGTAAGACTAGACAGGAGATTAGTCGAAGCAGAGCGGCAGGTTAAATATATTGTGCTGTGTGATCTAAATTTGCTCTCGCGCGTTGCGGCAAGTTTGAGCAGAGCAGGAGGGCTGGAACCGTGCACAGGTGATGATGGGTGTGCAGATGTCGAAAGTGGGGGGGGGGGGGAGGTGAAGTGGGGAGGAAAGAGGAGGCACGAACGCAAGGTATGAAAACATACACGATGACGTATGGGATGGGACTGAGGGAAAGAAGATGGGGGATGTGATGACAGAAATACACATTGAAGGGAAGAGCGAGGAAGCGGTAGAACGAACCGATAAGAAGAGAGCATTGGAGGTTTACGTGAAAATTAGACAGAGCAGCGTCGTAAAAGTGAGGAAAGAAATTACAGACGGGCAAGTGTGATAGCTTGAGAAGGCAAAGGTAATGGTTTAAGCCGTAAGTTCACATTTTATACTTACATTCTATGCAAGAATAATGTGATACAGAGGTTATTTGATACAGAGGTTACTCAATATGAGATGTAGAAAGGTATATACGAATGAATGAAGAAATGAAGGAAGGAATAAATGAGTGAATGAAGAAATGAAGGAAGGAAGGAAGTGATGGAGTTTATGGAGAATGAGGAAATGTATGAATGAAGTTTAAGTCATCAGTTTGTAGTTTCAGATTTGCACAGAATTTTTGTGAGTGACAGGAAGGAAGGTGTAATGGACAGATTTGTATCTAGGTAAAATGGGGGAGGGGCAATGTGGGATGGGTGTAAGGAAAGATGATAATGATGATGGTGATGATGATGATGATGATGATGATGATGGGGATGATGGTGATGATGGTAATGATAATGATGAGTGATGATGATGATGATGGGGATGATGGTGATGATGGTAATGATAATGATGACGGTGATGATGATGATGATGATGATGGTGGTGGTGATGATAAGGATGAGGAGGAAGAAGAGGAGGGGAAGGGGAAGGGGAAGAGGAGGAGGAGGAGGAGGAAGAGGATAGAGGGAAGAGGATGTGGTGGAGGAAGATGAGGAGGTGGCAGAGGAAGAGGAGGTGGAAGAAGAGGAGGAGGAGGATGAAGGTGAAATGTAACCTGTGCGTTCCAGGGAGCGAGTGTGTGACAGGGTTCCGGTAGTGCGGGCCCCGCCGTAGTAGCGGGGCAGAGCTGCGCGTATCGGCCCACTAGCCCAGAGGAGATGGAAGAGGAAGAGCAGAGAGGGCAGCCGCAAATTTCCGTCGACAAACCAGCACTGACCTCGTGTTGCTGAATGTTGTACTGCTTGCGGAAGAATTGAAACACGCCCTTGGGGGATGGCTGCTTCGGGGGGGCGGAGGAATGTTCAGATGCGATGTCAAGAGCGGTTGGTTTACAACAAGTGATGCAGTTCAAGTTTAAACATTCAAACAACACCTATCCTTCGGTGATACGAAAGCCCGAATCAAAATTACTCTAGATGTAATCAATGAAATAAAAGTCCACAAGCTATTGCTATAAACTGAGTTACACTACCCTTTTTGGCTTATTTCTCATTTCAAAGAAGTTTCATAATTTCAAAGACGAAACAGGGGTTATTTTTGTTAATGAAAATGACATAAGCATAATGATACCTTTATACGTAAAGTACTTCATAACTTGATCACAGAATGTAACTATTTTTTACTGACTGCATTGAATCGTAACCCCATGAATATCCATAGCCTAAACACAACAGTGAAACAAAGCCACAAGTACTTTACATATTTGAGTGGGCTAAAAGGAATACACTTGGCCGTAGTTTTCGAACTTTCTCGATTCATGCAACATACCCAGCATTTGCAAAATGTTTACTACAAAGAGAGGATACAATTAGTAGTAGTAACCCAACATGTGACTGGTACTGTGAGATATTTTTTTTTTCCCTTCCCTCCCCCGTCCCTCTCCCCCACTTCCATTACACATGCGCCCTAAATGGTGCATTCTGATTTGTTAAAGGGAAGGTAAACCCAAAAAGCAATGTGGATTGAGTGAAAGCAGCAACATTAGTAGAACACATCAGTGAAAGTTTGAGGAAAATCGGACAATCGATGCAAAAGTTATGAATTTTTAAAGTTTTGGTGTTGAAACCGCTGGATGAGGAGACTACTAGAGGATATGACGTATGAGTGGACAACAATACAAAGAAAATATAAAGGAAATTCAACAAAAATTCACTTTTCTAGAATTATGAAAGAGCAATGGACCGACCTCTTTCAGAAAGCAGGGGGAATAATTGCTACCCCTAACATATGTCAATATCAAGTTGATGGAATTTGTAATTTTCATGAAAAATGGATTTTTGTAGAATTTTCTTTATATTTTCTTGGTATTGTTGTCCACTCATACGTCATAACCTCTAGTAGTCTCCTCGTCCAGCGGTTCCAACACCAAAACTTTAAAAATTCATAACTTTTGCATCGATTGTCCGATTTTCTTCAAACTTTCACTGATGTGTTCTACCAATGTTGCTGTTTTCACTCAATCCACATTGCACTTGGGGTTTATCTTCCCTTTAAGGCATGTGAAATACACCTGGTTGTTTCGTAACTGACAATGTGATGAGCCAATGGATAGATAGAACTGATATTGAAACTGGAGGAGCGGTTACACATGCAATGGTGATTATGAACATCAATCGAAAAACTATAAATTTCAAATAGGCCTTGCGTGTACATGCCCCCTATTTTGTGCCCTTATATATTTGTAGTATTATTCCTCTAATGCCTTCAAAATTTCATTCCAATTTTTTTCACGTCATCGAGATTAACCCTGAAGATGACTTACGATTTGCCCAAGACTCGCCTGATCTAGCAATACCAATTCCACATAAAAATGCCAGCAATATTAGGAGAAAATTGCTTTACTACCCTTTTTAAAGGAGTGGATTTGTCCCCTCCCACGTCCCCTCCCCCATCCCCTCCCCCCCACCCCAATCCCCTCCCCAGACCCAGTGAAGACCTTTCTGATACCTCTTTCTCCTCCAAATTTAGATACTTGGAATCCAGTTTTGCCCGCATTAGTTCTTGCTAAATCTGGCAAGACACGGCGGGTAAGCTTTCTGATTATGAAAGAATAACTCTCGGCATAAATGTAGGTATGGGCATCAGTATACTAAAGACGCAATGAATGTTTGACTTATTTACATCATCCATTAATATGAATATCAACTGGAACTGAAACCGAATGTTTACACTCAATATCGATGGCTTACAGGAAAAATGGGGCAAGCACTTCAAAGGAAACTTGTAATATGAGTGAGTGAAGGACGAAATGACGGCAAACCGTTTGGACTTGCGGAGGTACATGTACATGTATGACTTTATCAGATCTCATGCAGGAAAAATGAATGATCGCTGCAGTGGTTTAGATGTTAGATGATTGATCAAAAGCCTCTGCATGTTACCATGAAGGCAGTCAATTGGGCAATATTGCGGTATTGCCAACGACTTCTTTTCTTTTTCGATGGAAAGCTTCTAATCCATCCTGAACAATGTACATTCGAGTAAATATGTAATGGAAAGAGCAAAAACGGCACCTGATTTGACACTCGGGCTGCAAAAATTTTACTTGCAATACATTTCAATACCACTGACGACTAATTCTGTATCAAAAGAAAGCCACATCTTTTAAAGTCTCACTAAACCAGCAAATAGTCATTAATCCACACAGACTGGGAAAGGTTTGAGAACAAATTTTACCAGGTACATGTGTATTGATATTAATATTAAACAAGTACCATTGAATATTTGTCCGTGTCTGGAGAATTATTACTGATTCTGATACTAAACAAGATTTCAAAAGGCAACACCACAAAAGTGTGGACAGAAATTAGTGTGTTCCAATTGCTATGTCACACTGTATACATACAACATTTCAGTGCTATCCCTACCCCCTCCCACTTCCCATCCTCAAACCCCCCAACTCCCGCAAATACTCACATTTACAGGTTGCGGAGACGTCACAATCCGCTTGCTGTCTGTTGGCTGGCTGCCGCTCGGAGGTAAGGCCGGGTTCAGGATCGGGGGCGGGGTTTGAGGCGCGACGTTACCGGTTCCTAGGGGCCTTCCGAGTAGTGTTAACGCCACATAGGGTCCAGCTGCTATAGGAATGCAAACATTGAGGGGGCTACACACCATGGACTTGGCCAGTCGAAGTCCTCTCGGACTCCCGTTTTCAACCGTACAAGAAAATTGTCGATCATGCAACTGTAACTTGAACTTTAACAATGGTTGGTGTAAGACCAACTGCCAGGCTCCTACACTGCTTAAAAACCCACTTACCGAACGGACCAGAGGAAAAATCTCAATCTCATCTCAATCTCATGCTGTTGGGACTACGCACATGATTTATTTAGAACTCAACAAGGTACAATATATTGTGACAAAGATTGTGCCAAGACAGAGAGCAAATTCCTGTCAAACTTTTGCAGCTCGAAAAAGATGTTCCTTCATATTTCAACTCACTTTGTCTTCTTTTGTAAGAGGATCAATAAAACTTCAAACAAATTTGTATTGCCTTTTTCCTTTCCTCAGTATTCCTATGGGAAGTCCTTAGAATGACAAGAACATGGTCTGTTTAACCCTTTGCATGCTGCAGAGACTCCAACTCTCCCGCCGAAAGCCCATTTTTGCAAAATCTCCCGTTCTCCCGTTTGAGATTTGATTTCTCCCGTCCTGGCTCTGTGTCTCCCGCCGAGTCCCGGTGGAAAGGATTTCTTACTTATTGCTATCACATGTTGGAAAAAATAAGCCTTAAATAGGACCAGAGAACATCTAGAACCTTAGGAACTTCGCGCTTCGCACACATCAACTTGGAGTCTCCCGTTTGCTAGGGGTTTCGGGCGGGAGAATCTCCAGATCAGAAGGTGCTTGGGGTTGGAGTCTCTGATGCTGTGAATGCTGATTGACACAAATAACCCCACATCCTTGTTCACACTGTTGAAAGTCCCTGATACAGAACGGGTTGAATAGTAAAAACACAGTCTTTTTAACTTACCTTTGATCATTTGTACCACCTCCAAGTGGTTTGAAGATGTGACGAGCGTTCCATTGACCTGCAGGAATGAAATTTGAAAACAGATAGAAAAGAAACATGAATATTTGCTGGTTCACCTTTCCTTGTTAAAGGCAAAACAGAGTCTCCAAATGCATGCAGAAACTGTCAATTTTTTTTCTCTCAAATGTGCATTTGAAAAGAAATGCGTGAAATAACAATGTGATAACACAATAGTTACGTTCAGATGGTGATCCCTAACCTTAAAGATAAGTTCTATGGAATATCAAGTGCTGCATGGTTGATTTTGTTACCAAATCAGTCATTTTGTTGACGAAATCGCCATTTTGTCACAAAATTGGTCATTTCGTGACAAAATCGACTGTGTGACACTTGGCACGCCATAGAACTTATCCTCAAGGTTAGGAATCACCACCTGAATGTAACTAATGTCAGTTGGGTAACGACAGACATGCAACATAGGACCATTAAATACTAAGGGTTTTTCTGTAGTGTTATTTGTTCGTGGCAGTCATGCAACAAATAACAGAAAATTTACTCATCACTATTGTTGGAAATTATTAGGCACATCGCTGATGTATTCCAAAACAGAAATCAAGCTGGCCCTCGAGTGTTATTTTGTTGAGTGAAAATTCACTCTCCCCATTACCCTTATGGCCAGCTGTGGGCACCAGCTGTGGGCAAGCAAGCGGGTCGACAAAGCTCAGTGAGATCTGTGTACTCATGAAAAAGAAAAAAAACACAACAACAACAACACACACATACACGCACACACAAAATGAAATCTTGGCATGCAAGCCCATCACCAACATCCCACTACCATTCAAAGGAGATGAAAAGATGCACTTAGCACTTAGCTGCCCACATTTAATGGTGGAAAGAGGTATTCACCAAACACCATCCACTCATCATAAACATACAAACACGGATATATGCATTAAAAACGAATAAAATAAAAATCAATATCCCATCATCTGCTCCCGGGTTAAACTTCGTCTCAGGGATGGAGCTCAAGGTGCACAAGATGTATACAGCGAGCTTTAGATCCATGACGCAAACGCTCAGACGACACAGCCTACGTGGTTGTACAATGGAAACAGCTGGGTCATGCATGTGCAGAACACCACTTTTCTTTTCTTTCTTTTTTTGCCTAAATAGCATCATCTTAGCTTTCACGTTGTACAGCTAAAGCTCGCTAATAATCAAAGAGCAGAACGCAAACTACAATTTGAATCAGGCTGATCGAATATGGGGAAGAGATTGTGTATAGCTGTATTTTATAAAGTCTACAGGCAGTTTGCTATTATCTCATGTCAGACATCATCCAGACGTCTTTGATACTCCTCAAGAAATCAAAACTAAGGGCTACAGCCCTTCGACACGAAGCCCGAGTTCGTCACCAACGCATTCTACAGACTTCACCTAATGCTCTGCATTACAGGGAGTCACAATTCATTATGTTCATGATTCATTGATGTTAATACAGGGCTTAACATTCAACATTTTTTTCCTCTGGTGGACCTCTTGGGTCACCAATATTTTTAAATCTGAAATTTTGGTGGCCTAAAAGATAATTTACGTAGCAGCAAAAAAAAAAGAAAAAAGAAAAGAAACGTAGTGTCTGATAAGAGCAAACTTTGAAAACAAATCCATTTTGAATCTCCTTTACCCCATCGGACCACCAAAAGACAACCCTTTTGAAAGCTTGGTGGCCCGACATCAATTTTTAGTGGCCCTGGGCCACCAGGCCACCTCTAATGTCGAGCCCTATGGTACTATGCCAACCCAGTCCAATAATTTGTAAAATTTCAATCATAAGTATAATTCTGAGTCATGTTCAGTGCAGGGGCATAATATTTGCCATGACCAATGGAAATTTATGAAGACATACAGAGCAGAAATTGTGTGCATCATACATAAGATGCTGTTTAAACCTTTCATACACACAGTCATGACTGTCATGTTGGTCTTGGGGGGGGTTAACATTATGGCAGCTCAATTCAAATCTCAAGTGGGTATATTTTCATGATTGAGCTGCACAGTTATATTTACACAGGTGACATAAAAACAACAACATTCCCAGCACAGAGGAAGTTTTAAATATAATACACTCAATATCAAGACAACTATGAATGTATGGATATCACCATGTCAATTAAATGTTTATCAAACAGTTCATTCAAGTACTAACATCCATGGGAAAAACTGCAAACGGTTTGTCTTGTCATAATTACAAGTTGTCACTTGTTTTGTGAGCATCAAAACTGAACTATCCATAATTTACTAGCAATTTTGTAATAGCTTGAATAACTGTACACAATAGCAGAGACACTGCTAGCATGACCTTGCTAAAAATGAAAACCTTTCCAAACAGCACCTTTAAGAACTTGATAATAGAACCTTGATAAATCAATCTCCCTGTCAAAAGCCCCTTTCCCTGCAAAAAAAAAAAAAAAAAAAAAAAAGAAAAGAAAAGAAAAGAAAAATACTATCACTACAACTATAATGAAGACTACTTCTGTTTCAGGACTAATCTTAATATCTTCTCGAAACCACTGACACTAATCCTAGTGGATTACGTAGAGTGACAGACCAAATGACGTACGAGCTTATCTCCCTCGGTAGCCTTCTCAAGATCTTCACCCTTTTTCTTCTTCTTCCACTGTTTCTTCCGCTGCGAGAATGCCATATTAAAAAAAAAAAAAAGAAACAAAAATATCACTCCTTTACAGTCCAGTCACGTTCACAATTATAATCCACAGATATAAATCCAGGGGTTGAGACGCTGAAACAAGACACAATAACAGATTTAGCATGGATTGTGCTTGTATATGCAGGCTACTCTGGGTTTAACTTCTCCTGCAATGACAATGAGAAAATCGAGAAGATAGTTTCAGCTGTCGAAATCGTGAAAACAAAACCACCAATGAATTAATGAGTCTGCCAGGGCTGTAGTTTGTCGTCGTGGTTCGTCTCTCGAGTGAATAAATGACCCGACTCGATATGCACAGGTTTCCTCTCGCTATATCAGTATCTACCAGTGTTGATCAGTCCATCGCAAAGTTAAACAAATGAATTCCTGCTATACTCCAGCAAGAGCGACGGAGTTTCATCTTTGCGCACTATACCACAGCTCACATATCTTTTGAGCAGTGCTCTGCGAGATGTATGTACACAATCCTCATATCTTGAACTTTCGATTGGAAATCATGTCTCCCGGTGCAAATCAATCCCGCACTAATCGCAGATGCTGCACCACGGCCTCGGTATGCCCCTTCGATCGCCGTCCATCTCCGCCAAGTTTGTCAATAGACTCTCCCCAGCTTATCGCCTCACACCCTCCATCTTCTACTCTTCTCCCCTTCTCCTCCCTTCCTCCCTCCTTCCCCCCCCCCATCTTCTTTCCTACCATCTACTAATGGATCCATCCCATTTCCATACACGCATATTTGATTTTTGCCGGTCGTGCCGTGCTCCAGCAGCTGTCAATATCCTCGCGGACGCAGGCGCTCGTCGTGCATCACGCCAACGTTGGGCATCTATCCTCAAGAGGATTAAGCTAACGCGGGGGATCGAGGGGAGCAAATGTACCAAAGCCCAATTCAATCTTGTGCCAGATTAATCCCCAGCCGCAAGTGACGATGTTGTCAAATCGAGGGGGGTCTCCGCGGACGCCATCCCGTCAAACTCGTTTCTCCCCGCGATCATCACGAACGATTACCATCCCTCGTCCAGCGATACATCAAGCTCGGCCAACACTCTGCTGGACAGCAATTCAGTTAAAGTAACACCTCGCTGATTCCACAGCTCTCTCCTCAAGGGACCTGTTTTCATCCGACGGTCTGGAGAGGATGTCAAATCCTCTGAATGCTTCGTGCTTGACGATGAGGAACCAGCGGCAGGTCATCAAACACATCAAGTGTGCTCGTTCCCTTCAAACCAATTACAACCACGGCTGGCAAAAAAAAAAAAGCAATAAAGAAAGATCTCACATGGCAAAATTTGTAGTCCCGTCATCCTCAAATACAAATGAAGGGAGCACATTGGGGCTCTGCAGCGATCTGCATCCAAACCACTTCTCTCCGGAAAACAAATCGGCCATTCTCTTGAGGCGAATTAATTGATAGTCCCTTTTCTACATCACCACCTTGGGGCATTTGACCCAAGCCACTGCATAAATCCATCAACTTGAGTGAGGTGCATTCCTTCAAATGTTGACAAAAATCCAACATCGATCTGTATCACGATGCCTCTTTCATGCCACTTCAGAGGAAAAATAACAGAAAGCTCCACCCCCCCCCCCCAAAAAAAGGGGGGGAATTAAGATTTTACAGAAAGTCCTGCTCATTTGTATGGATCAGAATCTCACCTGAGAGGTTACTTTACGGGAAAACATTTTTCACGCAAATATTTTTTTCAAGCTTGGCTGGGCAAGATGAATTCCTCGTGTCTTTTAACTTTGCAGAATAAAAGATACAAAATGATATTACAAAAGCAAAATATTTGCATTTTTTCAATTTTCGCACTAGTTTCATATCGCACAAATTGGGTAAAAAATGTCTGTACCACCATTATTTCTACTTTCACAGTATCACACCAGAAAATGACTCAAACACCCCTAATAAGACAATGCTGACTGATATATGACCCACTCGCTTTTGTCATATTCGGAGCAAATTACAACTGGAATTAAAAGAATGATGACAAGTATATCTATTACAGAGGTTTTCTTTTAAAGGGATATCTTATACCCTTAAAACACATGTACAAAACACACACAAATTCACATTATATAAAATTACAACCCTCCTTTACTGCACAGGACTGCCCCTGTGTATTAATGACTGCAAAAAGACTAGCCCCGTATCAGGAGGGCATATGGCATTTCAATTTCTACCTGAGCCGAGGCACAGTACCCAATCAGCCACTTTATGAATTAGCACCATTATCCGGGACGATCCCACCGTATTACGGTGGTCACAGATGCAGAACACATGGGGCAGCCCTGCCTCCCCCGCCACTCGCAGGCAAGCGAGGGCAGCGCACCGGCTAGAGGTGAGGAAAGTGTGGTGACACCTGTCAACGTCCAGCAACGGTCAAGAATCCTTAGAGGTACAGAGCAGGACACCTGGTTAACCCATTTCAATCCAAGACTCAACATAGTACTAAGACCAACCTATCTACTGGTGTTGTACTACACTGGCATGAAACACCAGATACACTGGTTGTTTCAATAGCTTATAAATACCCAAACTTGAAAACAACAACAAACAAACAAACAAGCAGAAAACAAAACAAAGAGAAAAACAGTACTGTTAGCAGATACACCACTCACTGAGAAGCTCTAGGCCTACTTGAAATCATGGATTCAGATTGGAAAAAAAGCACTATTTTTCTTGTAATTTCTGTCAAGGAGGAATCCATAAATTCACTAGTGGCTTAAAGCAAAGTGTGCTATATTTGTTTTATATCCCTCCAATCAGTCTTGTTAGTTGTGAGCATTTTCCTTGTCTTTCGGTTCACAGCAGCCAGTTCTGCCTTCATACATGTATACCACCACCACTCCCATTCCATGTATCTCAAGCCTGCTACCGCCCCACTGGTTTTAAGCTGTGACCTCGTGGTCACCATTTTAAGATGTGAGGTCCTAATGAAAGGTGGGATCCACCTTTTTGTCCCACCTTTTATTAGGACCTCATTGTTTTACTTTGTTTTTGGATAGCTCAGCCATTTCAAAATTGATTTTCATCAGAAGCTTTCTTTCAGTTCCCTCTCATAGAATTGTATGCTCTGCAATATTTCACATAAATGGTTTCTAATCATCACGCAAAAAGTTATAATCAGAATCTCCATCTCAACCAAAACTATACCATCCCTTTAAATGGGAAGGCTAGTATCCGATCAGTGGGAATCAGTGGATATGCTGGGAGATGATTGTTGCAATCCTTATGGGATTCATTCAAGAGTTCATTGTATATCTATTGTTGTGTGAAAATGATTTGCTTCAGAATGGTCTCATATTCAAGTAATGTGCAGTTTAAAGGTCCAGTTTACCTTTGGGAGCAGTGATTTCAAAAATGTTCAAGATATCACATTTGATGCATATGTGTAGGTCTGTTGTATCACAAAACATCCTACCATATAAAATTTTTGCAATAAAGCCCAAAATATGAAGAGATGTCAGCATTTTTCTCAATAAACCATAACTGTATACGGTTTCGCTTGAAAGCATTCTTATTATAACTATTGTTTACATTTTGTGTATTCAACAATACTTGACATCGATTATAGGGATTCAAATTTTTACAGTGGTTGTTTCTATCCCTAACTTACATTTTAGAACTATTTTAAAGCCTTAATGTTGGGTTTTTGTTTCACCTGCAAATGGTAAATTATGCCTTTAATGCTTCCAGGTTAGCGTCCCTGGTCAGTGACGGAGCATTAATCTGCACATTACTTGAATATGAGACCGTTCTGAAGCAAATCATTTTCACACAACAATAGATATACAATGAACTCATGAATGAATCCCATAAGGATTAGAACAATCATCTCCTAGCATTTCCACTGATTCCCACTGATCAGTTACTAGCCTTCCCCCTTAAAGGCTCACCTAGACCCCTCCCCTCCCCCTTTTCGGCAAAGGCAAAGGGTGAAATTGATCATGGTGATATAAATATGATATCACCTACAGATAATAGTTATGGGAAGTAGGACAGAATTCCTTTTATGAGCTTTGGAGTTGTCAACATACACATACACATACACAACATTCCAGTATGCTGGTATGATAAAACAAAGGTCATTGCAATAAAAACAAACTTTTTTTTTTCGGTAGTTCAACACAGATGTAAATATAACCTCGTTCCTTTATTTGCCTGCATGTAGTTTATACAGAATTAACACTCTCATTTCCTATACTGTGTGAAAACTGAAATCACTTACAACCACCTTGTAGGCCCTATAATAAATGGCACACATTGCTGGAAGTTTTAAGCAAACTGAAATTCTAGTATCCTCCTGGTTTCAGTTTTGTTTGGTAATTCCATCGCCTATGGGAAGCCATAACAATGAAGAACTGTGTGGTCCCACACCTAAATTAGTCTCTTATAATTTGACACAAGAGGCAAGAGAAATAAAAAGAAGGGCTGGAGTTGTTTGGATCCATTCAGTTACCCGATCAGTTTCCCCTTTTAGGTTTTATTTTCTCCTTCACTTAACACAGAATATACCATCATCAACTCTTCTTGATGACCCAAGCGTGGGTACTGTTCACATATTGTTCAAGCCATGTCCCTCCTCAGCTCTTGAAAAGCCATAAAAAAACAACTACAAATCGATGAAGATTATAGTGAGCTTCTGTCTTACTCAGATATATTTGCAGGATTATGCATTGTACAACAAAGCTCTTTTGTCTTCAAAACTTCACAGAGGTTCTATGAAAAGATATCTAGATGAGTTAATACCTTTTACAAGGTAGGTGGACCTGCCACACTGCATCTCACTTACTTGGAATCTTTGGGAGAGAGCTTTCCAAATAAACCTCACTAATAATATTGTGCCTTTCAGTGACCTTAGACCCCGTTTACACCAACCGAAAGGCCGGCCTCGGGCCGGCCTGAGGTCGGCCTTTCGGTTGGTGTAAATGCACAAAAGTCGAAATGCAGTACACCAAATGGGGTACCAAATTGCGGTACAAAATGGCGGCCCGAGACTACCCCGAGGAGGTAGTCTTGGGCTGGCCCCGGGCCGGCCTTTCGTTGGTGTAAACGCAAGCGGACCCAAATGCGCGACTTGCCCTTAATAGTTGTTTACCATTTGAGCGCCACAAACAACGAAAATGAAACATGCTGGAGGGGATTTCTCTCCGAGGCCGCTGCTCGACAAGGCAGTGTAAACGCACGAATATGCGAGTCCGAGGACCGCAAAGCGGACCGTCCCGTCACTGTAAACGGGGTCTTAGATCTACAAAAAAACAGACCTTTCCATTTTACACATCTTCATAATGTGAACATTCACCCAAGCACATCTCTGACCAAAATTTGGTCAAAATTTGGAGCAATATGGCTGCAAGAGTCTTCCTGTTTAAAAACTGAGCCTTTGCGACAGTTGACAAACACACAAGATCTTACATCCCTCAGTCCCGCCCCCTGATTTAAGTGGGTGAGACCATAACTACACTTGTAAATCTCAAGTATCAACACCTTCTACAAATGTATTTGCAGAACTATTCATCACAGGAAAGGCGAGAATTTTGTTTGTTCACATCCTAGACCTTAGACCTACATAAAAGCTTAAATCGCTTTTTATACCAAGAAAGACAAATTTAGGGTATTTTCTGATTTCATGGAAGAATGAACTGTTCCTTAGAATATCATTTCCTCATCCTGTATAGTCGAATTTTCTTCTTTGAAGACTGAGTCCAAGTACTCGCCGCCCCCCCCCCCCAAAAAAAAAAAAAAGCACAAATTTGTAACCATGGACATTCCTTTTGTTTTTTCAAAATCACTTCTAGGACTTTAAAGGGTGTGTACAGTTCTGGTCGAGGTGAGGATTTAGCTTCTAACGTTTTGCGAGATATTCAGAAACCACTTATATGAGATGTCAAAGGGCATGCAATTCTAAGGGGTATCAAAAGTTTATTTGACAAAAATCCGTTTTGAAATGGCTGAGACATCCAAAAACAAGGTGAAACAAAGAGATCCTAATAAAAGGCTTGGCCTGTCGCCTTTTATTATTATCACTTTTTTGGATATCTCATCCATTTGAAAAACAATTTTCATCAAATAAATGTTGAATCCTTCATAAAATTACATGCTCTTTCATATTTCATAAAAGGTTTCTCATTATCTCACTTAGGAATGTTCAAAACATGAAACCCCACCTCAACCAGTACTGTACAGTCACTTTGAGGTACTGTCTGTCATAAACATCTTTCAAAAAGTTGCATGATTTAGTTCAATTTCAGACAAAATTAGTATTCAATCATCGACACATGGAAATGGTGGTCCACCACAACTTCAACCCAATCCGAATGGATCGTTTGCAAAATTCAATATTCACTGATTATTTTATCTATCATCTTATGTATTTGATTTTATAAATATGTTTTTTCTTTCTTTTGCAGAGACAATTCACTCATCTCATATATCAAAAGAAAACCTAGAGTCTAGACACAGTCACAACACCACACAGATATCAAGCAACATGACATGAATTGAAAACATCCACATGTCCCTCTTACAAACAAATCTAAACATGATACACCTGTAAACAGCACACACTTTGCAATCTGATGCCACTGTCAAGTATGACACGACGTCACATCTCATCAATACCATGACCCACAAAGTCTAAAGTCTAGCTGTCATGCAAAAGAAAAAAGAAATGCAAGCAACTGTTTACAACTTTGAAGTTTCAGGAAGAACTCACCGTCAATAAATGCTTGCTTAAAAATACATGTAAAGATGAAATATTTAGCCCAACTCACCTTCTATCGAGTCCAACAAGCTTAGAACAGATAAAAATACAAACAAACACACACAATACACTCTAGTCTTCTGTAGCACAAGTCCAGTCCGTTCTGCAATTCTTTTTCAGGGGGTTGGCACAGAAGAAGAACGGCTCACTGACAATCACAAACTGAAAAATTGTTCCTCCATGAAAATGATATCCATAAAAGAATAACTCCACGTTTAGATTCCAAGCAATTCCTAATCATACTGCTGCAAGGCACACGCTTGTATTGCTTTATGATAGTCGGACCCCACTTAATTCAAGTGGGCTGGATCTGGAACAGCAGTACACAAGATTCTCACTCTCCCTCACCTTCTTTTTCAGCTCCGGTCACTCTTTCTCTATTGCTCTCACTCTCTCTCTCTCTTCCCTGCAACAGCAGCTGGACTGGTGGCTGGCACATCACATGACCTGAACAACTGTCACGTCAGGTGACCTTTCCCCCTACCTACTCAAGCGTGCCACAGAGTGACGGGGGAAATCCAGAGAGGCTTCAGCTTTGGTGTATGAGGAAGTGTCCTGGCATTAAAACATGAGCTAAAAATGCTACCTGCATTATTGATGTGGACAGGCACTAGACCCTGCAATACTCGCCGTCATAACACACTGGTTATATATCGTTGTCAGAGGGCAGTATTGACTTAGAGCACCCATCAAAGTAGTGGAAGTAAGGATTGTAATTGATAGATCAATCTAGGGAAAGCATGATTATTTTTCAACATTGTAACAAAAAAATACACACATGCAAAAAAAAAAAAAAAAAAAACTTTGCCCTTATTTCTTCTATATGAAAGTATGCTTAAAATTCAGATTTATACAAACTGCATATTCAAGTCAAGATGACTGATTTTTGCACCACGATGCATATCGCAATACTGTAAAACCAGAAATGTTCACACGCATTTTAATTTTGCAAATTTCCTGAAGTTAAAATGTACGCCAAAGTTGCTGCACTATATGCATTGGATGCCAGTGGCAATTTGCAAAAAGTTAATGCCGCAAAAACATCTTGCTTCACAGTAGTTCTATTTTTTTTTCTGTCCATACAAAAGTAATTCTCAATTTTTGCACAGCACTTCAAAACTTGATTTTAGAGACAAAAAGGGCCCAACAAGACATTCTTTTTCTGAGTATGTGTGAATAAGCTTACATGATACAAAACCCAATGAATATCACTGTTGTACATTGTATGTCTGCCTCCTATTCGGGATGAACTATCAAAGGGTGTGTACAGTTCTGGTTGAGGCGAGAATTTAGCTTTTAATGTATCGAGAGATATTCAGAAACCACTCTATGAGATGTCAAAGAGCGTGCAATTCTAAGGGGTCTCAAAAGTTTATTTGATGAAAATCGGTTTTGAAATAGCTGAGATATCCAAAAACAAGGTGAAACAAAGAGATCCTAATAAAGGCGTGGCCTGACGCCTTTTATTTTTGTCACTTTTTTTTTATATCTCAGCCATTTGAAAACCAATTTTCATCAAATAAAAGTTGAATCCTTCATAAAATTACATGCTCTTTCATATTTCATAAGAGGTTTCTCATTATCTCGCTTGGGAGTGTTCAAAACATGAATCCCCACCTCAACCAGTACTGTACAGTCCCTTTAATGTTCTAGGCCTCCTCATTGGAACTTGAGGTCAAACCCATTTGTTTATCAGCCAAGTACACTTAATTGGACAGGGGCCTTGGTTAGGACAGAAGGTTAAACGATGACAGGGAATTCTTGAAACCAACACAAGCATGGACGGTAACGAGTAATTCCACAAAAGAAAAAAAAAATGAGGAAAGAAAACAGTCCTGTAACATGCACGGAAAACTGTACTGAGCATGAGGACATCAAATAGATACTATATCAAAGACAAGAACTACAAGAATGCAAACATATTCTGTATAAATAGCATATATCACTGTACAGTAGTTTCATTTTCAAGAATTCCCGTACTTGTCTCTTACGCATAAAATTAACTACACTCCAAAATGTTGCCTCCCACGAACACAAATGCAATGTATTTATACCCTGTCCCAAAGATGGGAATTGCCAAATGTGGTTCTTGAAAATGGATGACACTCAGAACATATCTTTTATTCTGTCAAATGTGATTCTTTATATTTGATCCCTCGCAAAATTGCCTCCATTAGTCTAGACTTGTCATGTTACTGCAAAAGCTGTTATTTTCGCAAATTTTGCGAATCACTGTTGGACTACAAGTTTAATACCATACGAAAATGTCACCCACGTGCTGGCGTAATAGTACACTTATGACAGCTCCGTGTCAGTGTGTGAAAACAACATCTCGCGAAAATATCCATGACCTCCTCATTAATGAATATATCTGTACGCAAAAATAACAGCTTATATAATATACATATAAATATTATACGAATATATATATGTATATGTATGTGTATTGATATACATATAAAATTATACATAAGTATGTATAACAACCACAAATGTATTAACGACCCTGATAGGTATAATTAGCAAGCAACTCTCAGGTTCAGTTTCCACCATAGGTGCATGTAGCACATGACAACGACAGGACAAGACGTACAACTATAATATTAATCATCTGCCATAACACAACTCCCAAGACCCTCTCTGCTCATAAACACATTTGATATAGAATCCCACTTACTAGTTTCTCTCTTAAGGACTTCTAAGAAAAAAAAAATGACTGCTTGAAAACTATGTACAGTAATCAGGGGTCGCACTTAACTTTTTTTTTTCAACTAGCCAGGCGGACTACTTAGAATCAATTTTGACACTGAAGCAATATTTTGGCTAGCCAGACGGACTAGTAACTTCAGAATTTTATGATTTTTAGCTAGTCCAACGTGATTTTGGGTGGCCAATGGCCAGCGGACCATCGCCAATTTCGAACCCTGCAGTAAGAAAGAGAAAATAAAGTACAGGACTAAGAAAGTGAAAAGTGCATTGACAGAAAAAAAAAAGATGAAAAATGGGAACAAGTAGGAAAAGCCAAAGTAGAAAAAGAAGTTAAAAGGTGAAGACGAAGATGAAAAAAAAAATATAAAGAGATAAACTCACAAGAATTACAGGAAGAGGAAGAGGAAGAAGAGGAGGGAAAGAGGAGAAGGAGAAAAAGAAAGAAGGAAGAGAAGAGGAAGAAGAGAAATGAAAAGATAGAATAGAATGACAAATAGGAAAGATGGGGAAAGGAAGGAGGAAAAAAGCAAAGAGAAAGAGGAGGAAGAGGGGAGAAGGAAAGACCACAAAAAGAACAAGGGAGAGGATGGGCAATAAAAGAAAAAAAAGAAGAGAGGAAAAGGAAGAGTAAATATGGAAAAGTAAGAAGAAGAAGGGCCCAAATGTATTCAGGGCTTGTACCAAAAGTGCAATTACTAGATGGGAGTAACTGAATTTTGCAAGAAGCTCGCGCTGCATTGACAAAAAAAAAAAATGACACAAGATACTCATACAAGTGCATTGGTCTGTACTCTGGGCACTGGTTTGAAAGAAAAACTAGATGCACCCATGTCCTACGTTACAAAGAGAAGCAAAACGATGTTCCTTTCATACAGATATCATGGCACTGCTTGACAGAAAGAAGGGCAGTGATTCGTAGAGACCATTCGGCGAAGTCGTCTCACACGCATCCTAATGGGGTGGGGGTGTCTTCAAATACCTGTCTTGATCATGTGACCACAACATTGCTGACACGGAAATATCTCTATTCCTTGTGAGTTCACTGAACGGCTACGACGTGGTTCTTCCCCGTTTCACATTTGAGAGGAACCCATGTCCTGTATCATTTTGAAGTACAAAATGGCCATATCCTTGATGTATCCTGATCAAAGTCCAGACAAAAAGATTTCTCAGAAAAAGAAAATATGAAAAAGGGAGTCACAGCAGGCACGCAATATTGGTAGAATACAATTCAGGCAATGTCACGGTCTAGTGACTGAGATGAATAAATTCTCTCTGTCCGAATTTGTCACCACGTCAGCTGATGTACACCATACTGAGATATCCATGGCTTCTTTCTGGTTGTATCTTTGGCAACACACAGTTCCTTGAGTGGTTTCATTTTTTGCCTCTAACCACCTCTCAGCAAGATCCTCTCAAACCTGTCTATATAGGCATTGCATGAAAACTGATCAGAAGTGAGTTTGAGAGGGTTAAACCATGCAAGGTAGTTTTGCCGGCATGAAGAGAGGTTATGAGAAGCCACACCATAGGTGTGTTTTAATTGCAAATGCAGTACTGGAAAACCAGGTAATGACAGTCCTAAATTGAGGTCAGGACTCCATCAAAAAACTAAGAATTGGGGGAAGTCTTTAAGGACAAGTTCACCTTCATAAACATAAGGATTGAGAGAATGCAGCAATATTAGTAGAACACATCAGTGAAAGTTTGAGGAGAATTGGACAATCGATGCAAAAGTTATGAATTTTTAAAATTTTTGTGTTGGAACTGCTGGATGAGGAGACTACTGAGGCTTGTTGAGTACAACAGTTTAAAGAAAATATAAAGAAAATTCAACATATTTTCACTTTTTTCGCATAATAAAAGAGCACTTGACTTGCCTCTTTCTAAAGGCAATGGGAATAATATTACCCATAACATATGTCAGTAACGAGTCAAGGGAATGTGTACTTTTTTTCAAAAGATGAAATTTTGTGAAATTCTCTTTATATTTTCCTTATATTGTTGAACGCATGTGACATCATACACTGCAGTAGTCTTCTCATCCAGCGGTGACTGCACAAAAACTTCAAAAATTCATAACTTTTGAACGGATTGTCCGATTTTCCTCAAACTTTCAATGATGTGTTCTACTATTATTGCTACATTCTCTCAATCCTTATGTTAAAGGGTGTGTACAGTTCTGGTCAAGGCGAGGATTTAGCTTTTAACGTTTTGCAAGATATTCAAAAACCACTCTATAAGATGTCAAAGAGCATGCAATTCTAAGGGGTATCAAAAGTTTATTTGATGAAAATCGGTTTTGTAATGGCTGAGATATCCAAAAACAAGGTGAAACAAAGAGATCCTAATAAAGTTGTGGCCTGTCGCCTTTTATTATTATCACTTTTTTGGATATCTCAGCCATTTGAAAACCAATTTCCATCAAATAAATTATGAATCCTTCTTAAAATTACATGATCTTTCATATTTCATAGGATGTTTCTCATTATCTCACTTAGGAATGTTCAAAACATGAATCCCTCACCTTAACCAGTACTGTACAGTCCCTTTAATGAAGGTGAACTTGTCCTTTAATGTCTTAGTCATGTTCTTTTGTGTGTTTTTTTTTTTGGGGGGGGGGGGGTGGGGGGTTATCTATGGTTTGTTGCATATGGACGCAATGAGTTGTGAACTTAAAATTCATATCTACACATCAGGGTTCACAGGTTGAGCTGAAGATACATGCTCCTACACATACACAACGCCATTGTACAAGAGAGGAGGTGGAATTCTTCAGTCCCATATTCAACAAATCGTGTGGTGTTGCAAGTGGAACGCTATCTGGGATGTTGTGTGGAAGGAGTATATGAAGGCAAGGGGGATGAGCCAAGCCACTGATATCAACCTTTAACAAATTACCGCTCCCAAGTCAACCTTGACGAACAGACAGACCCCGACATCCAAGAAATAGAAAGCCCGAAGGCTGGTAAACAAGGCAGAGACGAACCCTACAACGTGTATGCCAAACAGATTCCATGCCAGAAGAAAGAATTTCTCTCGCTCACTCTCGCTCTCCTAACTTGCCAAATGACGGGCCATGGCAGGCATTGGAGACACTTGCGCTGCTCATTCAATCCGGGGGTTAGCTAGGCTCACATCAATGCTGTTTCAATTAAGTCGGATCTACAGAACTGTACAGAGGAGACTGAACACATCATCGCTTCTCTTGATTCATCTTGACAGGTAAGGAAACTTTCCTTTACTACTAATGCTATCCAGAGGAAGTTATTGAATAGCGATCATCTATTACCTTACAACCTTGATATACATATTGGGTGGGGGGTTAGGGAGGAGGGTTGAACATGAAGAAGGGTTTAAAGAAGATATTGCAAGTATGATTATAATTATAATAATTATTACACTATCATTATCATCATCAGTATTGGTATCAATAATACTAGTGTATTTATTATTAATATAATAACCACTATTACAGTCATCACTATCATCATTATCATTATATTATTACACATTTCATCAAAGATATGAAGTCATTATCATTACTGCTTTGATTCTCATTGTCAGCATCATTATTCTTAATGTCTTCATCATCGGTATCATAAATATTTGTTAATTTTCTCTATCATCATCAGCAGCATCTCCCCTTAAAGCAAAAAAGAATTTAAAGTTGCTTCATAAGATCATACATACAGCCCACATCTAGCAAAAATTTATTCATCCTCTATATAGATCCGCAGCATTAATGTAATGAAAACTGATAACTTTATATGAATTACAAAATTCCAATTATGATTACTTTGTATTTTATAATGCATTATGTAGATGTATTTCATCAATTCCTTATTTATTTACATAATTCTTTAAAAATACCAATATTCAAGTTCTTGTTGTACTCTATAAAATGTTAATGAGATATTTTAAATTCATAATAACATTATTTTGCCTATTCAGCAAACAATACCAACTATAGAACTGTGCAATGTCAAATGTGCACAACATGATGATACTTTTCAACATAACCCCAACGAAAATGCAGCCATGCAAGGGGGGTGAACATTCAGAGGAATAAAGGGCAGTTCCATTCATCCCTTCAGGATCTGTGAGATTAATTAATGTGAGCTAGTTCTATTCAGTCTCCTCTTTTTTTTTTTCCTTCCCCGATACATATTTATCCAATTATTTTTTCTCTTTTGCCAGGCGTCAGCGACTTGCAGCTGTTATCGACAAGGCCGCGATGAAGTTCAAGGTTTTTCCGTCACCGATCTTAACATCATCCCC
Organism: Diadema setosum; assembly: GCA_033980235.1. NCBI lineage: Eukaryota > Metazoa > Echinodermata > Echinoidea > Diadematoida > Diadematidae > Diadema > Diadema setosum. The sequence goes on along the minus strand of CM067070.1, from coordinate 8,668,414 downwards.
CTCCCCCCCCCCCCCCCCCCCCCCCCGAAAAGACGGGCTGGTCCCGATATAACTCATCTCTTTCTCCACTTTCCACCCGCATCACAGATTCCATCGACAACATTGCGATTTGTTTGTTGGGTTCTAAAGACAGACGTACAACTTACAATCATTCTTTCATACTCCCTTCTCCACTCCCTGCCCCCCCCCCCCCAATAAAAAAGAGAGAAAATGTAGACTCATTTCTCTAAAATGAACTACTAATAAATGCTCCACAATCATCAGTCACAAGCTCTCAGCTGTAACCGAAGTGGTCAAAATTTCAATTCCCACGGAAATCATAGCATAAATAGGTCCTTGTATTCCATATCTTTATCACTGTTGTCTACAGCATCATCTGCATCAGGATGATCTTTTTCGCTCACATCCGTTCTGGCAAAAATGCCTCACTCCCTTTGTGATAATTAGAAACAAAGAAGCACTTAAAGTACCAACAAACCATATGGTATTCCCAAGGTTTAACTTCAAACTTATTCATGTTGACTTCACTTAATTGAGTAAAATCCGACAAACTTGAATACAGTGAGGAATTTCACTTTAAATGGGGGGAGGGGGATTGAATGAAAGAGAAGAAAAAATGAGAGGCTGGAGGAAAGACAGTCATACAACAACAGCTTCCTACTCTTTTCACATACTTCCAGGAAGTAAGAAGTGAGAGGGAAAAAAATTGACACCAAACATTTCTTGATACATCTTCCAGATTCAACTCTCTCACGGAGCTAACTTCAGGGGCTCCCATGCCCTTGACAACGTCATGTGAAACCAAGGACACACTGAACTCGGCAAACCGAACTGACAAAATGATTCACAGGTTTCGATGGGTCCGCACGTCCCCGAAATACTCACCACATCATGAAATCCAAAGTATACATTCCAGCAGTCTTTTTGTCAACCATGTACAACAGCTTTGTTACTTCCTCACAGCAGAGAATGCGATAAATGCATGAAATCTGCTAGCGTACCATCATAGGACCTCGGCTGCACTATGACTTTTCAGGCATGTATCGCTCCCGACGAAACCCGATTCGGGGCTAAGCGCCCGGATCAGCATTTCATTTCCCGTCATATCGCTGCGTAATGAACCAAAATACTTTGCGATGAATGATACGTGGGGGGGGGGGGGGGGAGGAGGGTAATGGGGTAGGTAGAGGGAGAGGGGGAAGGGAATACGGTGTAACCTGATGCCCAGAGTTCCACCACAAGGTAAGTTCCCTTGGTGTAGGATAGGGTTCCACGAAAACACTCAGCAGGCCAACCATGTAACTTCTGGGGTCTTTTTATCCTTGAACAGTGGGCTGCTAAATCACATCCCCCCTCTCCTCCATGGTCGGGTGGACGTAGGGGTGAGGGGGTAACAGTCATCGCCGCTCTCACGGCGGGAAGTCCCTGCCTTGCCAGCGGGTCTCAAATTATGGGCCAAATGTGGTGTTTAATTCCCGAGGAATGCGGCGAGGGCCCAGCCGCCTCCATGCATCACCCCGGCTGAATTTTTGTGCGAGGAAGGGGGTAAGTGGCAATTCTTGTCACGTGGGTGTACACCAAGGTTAGGTATTGTCGTTTCACCAAGGAATTAGGGCGAGTCAGAGAAACTTTTTCCAATATGAGGGAACATTACCTTAAAGTAGGTATTCTCTCTCTCTCTCTCTCTCCCTCTTTCTCAGTAGCTGGGGCCAAGCTGATGTGACACGCTTTCCTGTTTGTCGAAAAAAACTCCATGATTTTTTTTCTTTTCTCTTTGGGTGAGGAAAGTAGGAACTTTCCCTGAAAAGGTCACCTGCATATGACACCAAATCTGGCAACAAGATGTTGGTCTCAGCAATCAGCACCCCTTTGAACCTGACCCCCACCCTCCCTTTCCATCTAATCACCCCTCCCCCTCCCCACTTCTTTTTCCCTTGTTATTTTCCTTGCAGACAAGAAACGCACTGGCCGGCCAATATACGAGGAGTGCTGTGGTGCAGTCACTTACTCTCTAAAACATTCATCAGGATTTCAAATCCTGCCTGGTGGTTCCAAACTTTCCAAATTTTGCCTCCAAGAATGTCCCTGATACTACAAGTGTAACCAAAAGCACTTCAGAGGAGAATACATCTTCAACCAAAGTCACATGGTCACATGCCACAGAATGGTGCATCACAAGACTCAACCCTTATACTGTGCTTCGTTCAGCAATTGGGGTGCTTCACTTGCCCACTGGTATATAGACCTCTGGAAACTATCAATAGTTACGTTCAGATGACAGGCCCTAACCTCGAGGTTAGGAAACCTCGAGGTTAAAGCTCTTGCCCCCAAACTACTACGTGCATCCACACGAGGAATCTTAACCTCCAGGTTAGGAAACCTGAGGTTAAGCTCCTGCCCCTTTAGGAGTGTCTTCATCAGCCTGAAGTTCAAACTAGCGGGACATTTTGCGGTCTTAGAAAATAGCCCGATACAGCGAATGTGCGTCTTTCATCAGCTCGAACAGCCTGCTTCGGGAAATTAGTCCGAAAATTGACGCATGCGCACTTTGCAATATTACTCTGCCTGGCTCGCGATTCGAAAGTGGATTTCCCCGCTCAAAATCTCCTATATCACCGTATGTACGATTCTACAACCAGGGAGGTGAGCAGTACAGCAAATTCTCTCCAAAGGGATATTAATAACGCTACTCTTTCTTCTGTCCAGTGAGGCATCTTATATGAAATTAACGAATTGCAATGTTTAAACAAATCCAAAATGCACACAATCTGCAAGAATCTTCAGCTAAGGTATGAACAGAGTGGACCAGAAGAAGAAGTTTACACACACACAAACACACAAAAACCAGCTAGCATGCACGGCACTGAGTTTTAATAGGGAGGTGAGAGAAATAACCTCCCTGGTTTTAAAGATGACAGCAACAGTAGGCCTATAGTACACACATGTGATCCTTGAATACACCGTGCGTGTAATGTACTATACACAATCACTAGCTGCTTGTACATGCGCTTTCCATTGCCAGCTGGCTAACCAGAAGCGTGGAGGGATCGAGAAAATTTCGGGCTGATGGAGACGCACCGAAGATAGCGCGCTATTTCACGAATTAGCGCTCTAGTTGACGAACTAGACCAAGATTTTGGGGAAAATTTTCCCGATCAAATAGCGTGCCATCTGCGTCTTCACTACACAGATAGCGCGCTATTTTGACATCGCACTAGTTTGGTAACCGCAAGATAGCGTGCTATCTTGAAACTTCGGGCTGATGAAGACACGCCTATTGAGTACGCTGATTTTTGTGTCCACACAGTGTTAACTACAAGTGGGACCCCCCCCCCCCCCCGTTGCTCGTGGTTAGAGTGCTAACCATAAGATTTCTTGTGGCTCTTAACATCGAGCTAACCTCAGATTAGCTAACTACGAGTGCGTCTTCACGGTCCCTAACTACAAGCTCTAACCTCGAGGTTTCCTAAACCTCGAAGTTAAGGCTTGTCGTCTGAACGTAACTAATGATATGTGACCCGCTACAACAAAAGGATCCTAAAGTCGCTGATGGGTGAGCCAAGAAAATCGAGTTTGAAGTCAGATCACCAAAATCTGTCAAAACGTTCGGATTTCTGTTTTAACATAATTTTTGTAGTCTAATGTATCTTCTATCATCTGCCGAAATTTCGAAGCTAACTGATCAAAGGAAAGGCCTGAAAATAGCATTTTCTAGGCCATGCTTGACTCGCCTGTCAGCGACTTTAGGATCCTTTTGTTGTAGCGGGTCACATATCAATAGAGACTACTTAATCCCTCTCATCCCTATTTTGTCATCATGGCCTTCCTGTTGGACTAAGGAACACTGCAACCCCTGAGAGAGGGCTTTCTAATCTCTACAACAAGATCAAGTCTGGATGGGTTACTGAAAGCTGATGCAAAAATCTTGGCATGTAAGCCAAGTACCTTGGCACCTATAGGGTTAAAGAAATCCTGGATCTTGATCATGATACCTCTTACAACCAATCCCCATATCCTTTCATCACGATGGACTCATCCTGATAATTTCATCAAAATCTGTTTATAACTTTTCAAGTAATATTGCTTTGAACACAGAAACATACATATGGAGGTCAGGAAAAAGAATCAAACCTTTGGAGAGATAAAAATGAACCCATGGCAATACTTCGTAAATCAAAATAGCTAGTTCTTCTTGAAGAGTTGTGCCAATATTGAAGGGGCACCTACAATAAAGTGGGACATTCATCATTCATCCTTGTGTTGAAAACACACATACACACACACAAAAACAAAAAAGGTAAAGAAATCAATCCATGAACTAGAGATTGTAATTTGTCATCACTGACAAATTAAGGTGATCCGATTTTTTTTTAAATTAATGATTCGAGTCCTGATAGTGCAAGTCTCAGCTACAACATATTAAAATCTGAGAGAAATTCACCGAAGCATAAGTAAGATAGTGCTCGATAAAGAGAGTCATGTCAATTTTCACATCTAAAAAATTCCCTCCCATAGAGATAATACGTCATAGCGAAGATAGAAAAAGAAGTACATATGACCTTTGACCCCACTTTGCACAGACAAGATGGCATCTGAGCAAAAAGTGGTTATTTTATGAAATGATCCCTGTAACATGGTCTTTACGTGTGCAAAATATGGGAAAAATAGGACATGTATTCACCAAGATACAGGATGAAACATCTATGACCTTTGACCCTAATTTACATACCCAAGATGGCGTCTGATCAAGTAGTTGTTATTTTATGAAATAATGTACGTGACATGAACTAAACATGTGCAAAATATGGTGGTGATAGGCTATGTTTTTCTTGAGTTATTGCACATAAAGTTGTAAAAAGAAAGAAATATTACAATACATCGAAGACAAGCTTTAATTTCAACCAAGTTTTTTTCACGTGATCCCGACAACGTATGAAAAAACCAAGGGCACACTAACGATAGCCCTACGTCTCAGCTACAACATATTAAAATCTTAGAGAAATTCACCGAAGCATAAGTGAGCTAGTACTCGATAAAGATAGTCATGTCAATTTTCATTTCCATAAAAATTGCACTCCCATAGAGATTACACGTAAATTGGTCAAATTTGACAAGGTTACCTTTAATCCTTTTTTTCGAGGTGATGTCGTCATCTAATCAAAATTGTGCAATTACATTTATGAAAGAGCATTTCATAAGCTACAACATATTGAAATTTAGGTGAAAATTGGTGAAGGAAAAGTGAGATACGCTCGAGTTAACTTGAAATTTGATGACGTCATTTTGAAAATTTACTTTTTTTACTTTATTAAGAAATTTGATATCTTTTAATCATTTTGTCAGCATAGCCAGCCCATGAAATGACATGTACAACTCATTAGCTTTTAGAATATGTCAAGAAAATGGGGGGTCACCATCCATCCTGACGAGTAAAATCCGATTTAAAATTGGCGGTTTTTTGGCATAGTTGCACTGTGTATCCCCATTGACGCACGCGCGGAATTTTGAATTTGACGGGCCCGTATGACGTCATATTGAATCGGATCGACTTGAAACTTGGTAGAAATATTCCTTGACATTTTGGACATCCGATCCGTGTGAAAAAATTGAAAATTTCTATTTCATATTAGCTGTGCGTGCGAATATGTGCGCGCGCGTACGCGTCCGTCCAATTTTTTCAATTTTTCAAAAAATGCTCCAAATGGTCTGAAACGTGTGCAAAAAAATTTTGAGCTCGATTCGAGCATACAAATATTTCAACGCGCGCGTACGCGCACATTTTAAGAGAAAATATGAATTTTGAGAATATGAGTAGAATGCGCATAACTTGAAATACATGTGACGTAAATTTCATTGAAAAATTCTATTCCATTAATGAGATATGCATGAAAATGTGTTTTCATATAATGACGTCATAGTGACGTCACGGTCGACTGATCACTATGATTTTACTTGCGCTGTCGTCTTTGCGACATGATACATATATGGTATAAGTTTGACATTGAGAGGCAATGCACTTTCTGAGCTAACCTCTGCACAACTTTTGAGGAGAAATAAAGAAAGAAACAAAGAAAGAAGAAAGATTCAGTACAGATACAGAAGGTGATCCGAGAGGATACTCGGATCACCTAATAACATCGCACTAGAAAGGTGTGCGACACTTGAATACATCTTCAAGAGATTTGTCATTGCCACCAGATTCTGGAAGTCCCGATTCAAACAACACTGTATCCAATTAACTAGGGATCGATTTGATGTCATTGTAGAAGATATTTTGGGAGGATGTGAAGAGAGACTTCCACCAGGGCCCTAGACTGGAGGCTGGCAAGGACTCCAGAAAGAGGTAAGTATGCTCAAAGATGCAATCATCACCACCTGGATGCCTTCATCTACATCTCCATCTCATCCGATATCTCCCTCTCTCTTTACCTGCATCTCTATCTCATCTTATATCTCCTTCTCTTTTTCTATTTATTAGGTGATACGCTATCAGCGTATCACCTATTGTGATTGTCAAAATCTCTCTTTATTTTTTTTTATTCTTCTTTCTTTCTGGACAATTTTGTGTCGTCAATATCTCAACAATGACATTACGGAATGACATGAAATTTTCAGTCAACATGTCTCATAACAATATCTAGCCACAATAAGGTTTTCATGACAGTAACATATCTATGACGTCATTTAGGCGCCATTTTGTGATTTTCGGACCTTGTCACATGATCGATCATAACTTCATAACTAGATGTCATTTCTGCATCATTTTCGGTGGACATAAAGTTCAGGTCACGCTCTATCTTACTTTTTAACGCTAGTTACCCAGGTCTTCATTACGCGCGCGTTCGCGCGCGTCAAAATTTTAAAAGGCTCAAAACGACTTCCCAATGGGAAATCTCGAAGTTTCAGACAATTTTAAGCGTTTCAAACATTTTCTCGCGTGCGCGTCCGTCCGCGCAATTTCTCGCGCAGAGGGCGTAACCAACATGAAAATGCAATTTTTTTGACTGATTTGGATTCCTGATACTTTGAGTAATAATATCCACTAATTTCCGATCGATGTTGACCTATAACAAAGGAATGCACTGGCGTCAAAGTTGAAATTCCGCGCGCGCGTCTTTCTGCAAATATAGTGAAAAAACATGTCTTTGTTTATTTCGCCATAGCTCTTTAAATCGTCCGTTGACCCGATATTTCTATTGCATATTACAAAAGCATATGAATTGTAAATAACATTCCAAGTATCAATATTGCCAGGCAAACGCGATGACGTGATCATATCGTCACTTTGAATAAAAAAAGTGGAATTGATTTTTTTGAGGTACTGTTTCTGACATTCATTTGCTCGTATCTCTGTTGTTTAAGCTCAATATTATCCCAAATTCACATATGTTGTACTTTAAACATTTGCCTTTCAAGTCCATGTCATGGTTTTGAAATTTGATGACGTCATCATACTTTAAATTGTGATTAAAAGTAAAGATGCAAAATCGGACAAGTTTACGTGTTATGTCTATGGGAGGTGATTTTTTTTAAAACCATGCATTGACTTGACAACGTTTAAGCACCTTTATCTCAGCTGATTTTGCTTCATTTCCTCTGAAATTTAAGTATGTTGTAGCTGAGACAATAAGCTGCAGTAATCATGCATTTTGTTCTTTGAAATCTTCTCATGAGGTTGACAATTTTGCAGTTTAAAACTGAAAATGAGAATGGAATGTGGACGAATCGATTCCTGATTCATCTTTCACATACATAAGTTTACGTTCCTCATATTTTCTCGTCGAGACGTATGGCCGAGTGGTTAAAGGCGCCGTCTCAGAGACGTGAGGTTGCACTCGTGCGGGTTCGAACCCCACAAGATCACGAAACAAAATACCTAGCTATTTTACTTTTTTTTTCTTCAATGGTGTATTACACATTCGTCCATGTAGAAATTACGTTCGTATATAAACGCACCTATACAAACACACACACACACACACAGACACACAATATCCCTCTGTTTTGTGTTGGAGACCACATTACTTCGACTGCTGCAAAATGTTGCATCCTGACTCTGTCAAACCGATCATAGTATGTAATGACGACAACGGAGGTGTTGTACTTTGAGCAATTGTCTTTCAAGTCCATGTCATTGTTTTGTACTTTGATGACGTCATCACACTGAAAATTGTGATTAAAGGCAAGGTATCAAAATCAGCCGATTATAGGTTTTATGTGTGCGGGACGTATTTTTCCGAAATTGCCAGAAATGGCACAGCGACCTCAGTCGTTACAAGGCCGCATTTCCTTCTAGCAATGCAATACATGTTCACGCGGCCACGATTGTTGAGTGGGCATTGACTTTTTCCCCCTGTAATATCTAAACATTTTTTTTTTTTTTTGGCCTTACCGTTTCCGTGGATGTCTCGTGGCCGAGTGGTTAGAGAAACCGTTTTGCATGCACGCTCAATATAACTTCAAAGTGCCTATATCACATTCTTTTCTTTGTCGATCACAGATGACCGACATCTGATGACCCCAGGCGTATCACCTAACTCGTCAGTGTGACGAGTTTCATGTCTCGTTATGTTATTTATTTAAGAACTGTTATATATGCTTCCCTTCCCTTTCTTATTCTTTTTCTTTCTTTCTTCTCTCTACCGCTGATCCTCCCTTTATATATATATATATATATATATATTTTTTTTTTTCCTGGCAAGTTGACGTACAACTGCAATGATTATACTTGTTATCATTATTTTATCTCAGAATTTGGGAAGTGATTATATGCAATATTGGTGGATTTAGAAAGAAATTTATATGATATGATGATATAATCACTGATATTATTAGGTGATACGCTATCAGCGTATCACCTATTGTGATTGTCAAAATCTCTCTTTATTTTTTAGGTGATACGCTATCAGCGTATCACCTATTGTGATTGTCAAAATTTCTCTTTTTAGGTGATACGCTATCAGCGTATCACCTATTGTGATTGTCAAAATTTCTCTTTTTAGGTGATACGCTATCAGCGTATCACCTATTGTGATTGTCAAAATCTCTCTTTATTTTTTTTTATTCTTCTTTCTTTCTGGACAATTTTGTGTCGTCAATATCTCAAGATTGACATTACGAAATAACATGACATTTTCAGTCGACATGTCTCATGACAAAATCTAGCCACAATAAGGTTTTCATGACAGTAACATATCTATGACGTCATCTAGGCGCCATTTTGTGATTTTCGGACATTGTCACATGATCGATCATAACTTCATAACTAGATGTCATTTCTGTATCATTTTCGGTGGACATGAAGTTCAGGTCACGCTCTATCTTACTTTTTAACGCTAGTTACACAGGTCATCATTACGCGCGCATAAGCGCGCGTCAAAATTTTTAAAGGCTCAAAACGACTTCCCAATGGGAAATCTCGAAGTTTCAGACAATTTTAAGCGTTTCAAACATTTTCTCGCGTGCGCGTCCGTCCGCGCAATTTCGCGCGCAGAGCCCGTAAGCAACATGAAAATGCAATTTTTTTGACTGATTTGGATTCCTGATACTTTGAGTAATAATATCCATTGATTTCCGATCGATTTCGACCTATAACAAAGGAATGCACTGGCGTCAAAGTTGAAATTCCGCGTGCGCGTCTTTCTGCAAATATAGTGAAAAAACATGTCTTTGTTTATTTCGCCATAGCTCTTTAAATCGTCCGTTGACCCTATATTTATATTGCATATTACAAAAGTATATGAATTGTAAATAACATTCCAAGTATCAGTATTGCCAGGCAAACGCGATGACGTCATCATATCGTCATTTTAAATCAAAAAAGTGGAATTGATTTTTTTGAGGTACTGTTTCTGACATTCATTTGCTCGTATCTCTGTTGTTTAAGCTCAATATTACCCCAAATTCAGATATGTTGCACTTTGAACATTTGCCTTTCAAGTCCATGTAATGGTTTTGAAATATGATGACGTCATCATACTAGAAATTGTGATTAAATGTAAAGACTCAAAATCAGACAAGTTTACGTGTTATGTCTATGGGAGGTGATTTTTTTTAAAAACCATGCATTGATTTGACAACGTTTAAGCACCTTTACCTCATCTGATTTTACTCCATTTCCTCTGAAACATAAATATGTTGTAGCTGGGACAATAAGCTTTAGTAATCATGCATTTTATGTTTTCAAATCTCCTCATCAGGTTGACAATTTTGCAATTTAAAACTGAAAATGAGAATGCAATCTGTACGGAACGATTCCCAATTTTTCTTTGCAACTGTATATTGATCGAATCCACGCTGCCACTTGTGGAAAGTTGAATAGCGCCATCACAAGTCATCACTGTCACGATAGTATTTAGATTTAAGTTTCGCACTCGATCTTCAGGACAGCCATGTGGCATAATCGGTTAGCGCGCTGGTTGTTCATAACGCCATACCGGAAGGCGAGAGGTTCGACTCCCGCAGGACTTTTATCCGTTCTTTCTTTTTTTCTCTTTTTTTTTTTTTCCGATGTCATTTATCGTATTATTTTATCAAGTGTACGTAACCCGTGAACACGGCTGCTCTATTTCCCTTGTTTTGTATTGGAGTTTGGAGATTGGGTTTGCTTCATTAATTTTGTCACACTTAATGTTGTAAATTGCCCCTTGTTACAGTGTCCCGCTTGCCACCTTTCGTTTGCTCTTTCCTTTTCTCTTCATTGGTTATTGTTATACTGTAACAGGATAGGTAGGAACATGTACGTTTAAATAACTTGCAGGAATGGGAGCTGAATTGATTAACTCTAGTCCAGGTGTATGGCGTCTCGCTCATCTCTTTGAAATTCCAGGTTGTTATTGTTTGACCCAATAACGGAGTTGTAGACAGGTTATATGTTGCTATAGAGGTATCTTGTGCCACATGAATGGAAAGCATCACTGTTTAGTAGTAGTAATGAACTTTTTCATGTTGTATATGGTATAAATATTTAAGATAAATATATATATATATATATATATATATATATATAAAGATTAAAGATAAATTTCACATCCGATCTTCGGTACAGCCGTGTGGCTTTATAGTCACTTAGCGCGCTGCATGGTCATTATGCACTACCTTAGGACGAGATGTTCGAGACCCGCAGGACGCTATCATTTTTTTTTCTCTCTCTTTATTTGTGTTTCTTTTGGCAGTTCAGCTTTATTCCGATCGATGTCATTTATCGTATTATCTTATCAATTATACTACCCCACGACACACAGTCGCTCAAATTCCTTTTTTTTTTTTTGTCGGAGGCTGGAGGTTGGATTTGCTTAATTTATCATACGTATTGTTTAAATTGCCCTTGGTACAGTGCCCCGCTTGCCACCTTTCCTTTTCCCTTTCCTTTTCTCTACGTTTGTTCCTGTTATATTGTCACAAGACAGGTCGGAAAATAATTTGCATAACTCAACTGGAGCAGGAATGGCAACTGAATGAATTAACTCTAGGCCAGGTGTATGGCGTCTCGCTCATCTCTTTGAAATTCCAGGATGTTATTGTTTGACGCAATAACGGAGTTGTAGACAGGTTTTATGTTGCTATAGAGGTATCTTGTGCCACATGAGTAGAAGGCATCACTGTTTAGTAGTAGTAATGAACTTTTTCATGTCCCTCCATGTCAATTATAGTGTGGTTTAAAGGGGTTGTGTGTCTATCTGCCAAAGAAAAGAAATAACTTATTTTCGTCATGGCTGTTTCTCTATACGTAGCCGTAGGTAATGAGTGTTGTTGGTATCTGAGCAGTGAAGAACAGAGCATCAGGCTAAAATTCCCCTTAGTTATACGCGCTAAGCGTTCAATTTGATATATCTTTCTTTATGTAGTCAATTCCTGCTAATGGAGTTACAGAATTATGTTATGACACGTTTCACTGTAAGAAGTTTGTAAAGCAAAGTTTATGGACAAGGCAAGCAATTGTACATGAATAATACCTACCATTGATTTCAGAGGGAAATTATGGTATGCCTAAATGTAAGGGTATCATTGCTTTGGAATTGCTGAGACAATATGCTTGGCACGAGGGCTTCCACTTCTAATAACTGATCCCTTTGAAGATGTGTCGGTCACGGGTGATCGTCATGATTCATCTTTCACGTAGAAGCTTACGTTCCACACTCTTGGTTCGAGAAGACTTACCATCTTACTTCAAATTGTTATTAATGGTAAAGACTCAAAATCAGACAAGTTTACGTGTTATGTCTATGGGAGGTGATTTTTTTTTTATGTGCATTGACTTGACAACGTTTAAGCACCTTTATCTCAGCTGATTTTGCTCCATTTCCTCTGTAACTTAAGTATGTGGTAACTGAGACAATAAGCTGCAGTAATCATGCATTTTATTTTTTGAAATCTCCTCATCAGTTTGACAATTTTGCAGTTTAAAACTGAAAATGAGAATGGAATGTGGACAAAACGATTCCTGATTCATCTTTCACATACATATGTTTACGTTCCTCATATTTTCTCGTCGAGACGTATGGCCGAGTGGTTAAAGGCGACGTCTCAGAGACGTGAGGTTGCACACGTGCGGGCTCGAACCCCACAAGATCACGAAACAAAATACTTAGCTATTTTACTTTTTTTTTCTTCAATTTTGTATTACATATTCGTCCATGTAGAAATCACATTCGTATATAAACGCACCTATACACACACACACAGACACACACACACACACACACACACACACCATATCCCTCTTTGTGTTGGAGACCAAATTGCTTCGACTGCTGCAAAATTTTGCAGGCTGACTTTGTCAAACCGATCATAGTATGTAATGACGACGACGGAGGTGTTGTACTTTGAACAATTGTCTTTCAAGACCATGTCATTGTTTTGTACTTTGATGACGTCATCACACTGAAAATTGTGATTAAAGGCAAGGTATCAAAACCAGCCGATTATAGGTTTTATGTTTACGGCACGTATTTTTCCCAAGTTGCCAGAAATGGCATAGCGACATCAGTAGTTACAAGGCCGCATTTCCGTCTAGCAATGCAATGCAATGTTCACGCGGCCACGTTGGTTGAGTGGGCATTGATTTTCTCCCTGTAATATCTATACATTTCTTTTTTGCCTTACCATTTCCGTGGATGTCCCGTGGCCGAGAGGTTAGAGAAACGGTTTTGCATGCACGCTCAATATAACTTCAATGTGCCTATATCACATTCTTTTCTTTGTCGATCACAGATGACCGACATCTGATGACCCCAAGCGTATCACCTAACTCGTCAGTCTGACGAGTTTCATATCTCGTTTAATTATTATCTCTACCTAGTTCTTTCTCTCTCTCTCAATGTATCTCTTTCTATCTCTCTATATATCTCTGTCTCTATCTCTTTCTATCTCTCTATATATCTCTGTCTCTATCTCTTTCTATCTCTCTATATATCTCTGTCTCTATCTCTTTCTATCTCTCTATATATCTCTGTCTCTATCTCTTTCTATCTCTCTATATATCTCTGTCTCTATCTCTTTCTATCTCTCTATATATCTCTCTCTCTATCTCTTTCTATCTCTCTATATATCTCTATCTCTTTCTATATATCTCTATATATCTTTCTACATACCTCTTTCTATCTCCTTATATATTTCTTTCTATCTCTCTCTATATCTTTCTCTGTCTCTATCAATAGCAATATCACCTGTCCCTGGTAGCTATTGCCACATTCATACACCCCTCATGTTTTGGGCTATCCAAACAGTTCACCGTCTTGGAAAACTGGAGCACAGCCTGGTTGAGGTATCTGCAGCTCGAGGGCCAGCGTTCACACTCGAAAAATAAGAGTAATGTGAGAGGGGCAATTTCCATTAACAGTACTTTGAGGGCCCCAAGTTCTCCATGGAGTCTTGTGCTTGTGTATTCCTCATAACAATTTCAAAGATATGGCTTCTTACTTCCATATTTAAAGCAAAAAAAAAAAAAAAAACCAAACAAACAAACATTTAAATGATGCAAGGTAGTCTTGACACCAAACTGAATGTTGAAATAATGCAAGACTTTGAGTGAAGGGTAAGGGGTGGACAGCCTCCTCAAAATGTGCATTTTTTTTTTTACACTATGTTCAAAGAATCACGAATTCTGCTAAAAGTTTCCAAGAGCTTTCATGTTCATAAATTTAAAAAAAAATATATATATAATATATATATATATATATATATATATATTCACATCTAATTCATGAGACTAACAATATTCATTCTATGCAAGAGGTGAATACACTAAGACAGCATGCGATAACCCTAGCCCACCGTTGGCAACGCAGGCTCCATTAAACTATGTCGAAGACTTCTTACGTCACGACTCCACTTACAAGCGGTTAGTCTATCCCCTCATGGGCTATCTAACATATTTTCTTGACCTTCTACATGGCCGGTTGATTGCGGATCATGAGAGGCTCGAATTTCTATGCCTACAGTAGCCTCATCACCTCTCCCCAGGGCCAAGGGTTTTTCTTTTTTCATGCATGACGTCATCCGCATAGAGCCTGGGTCATCTTTAGCTGCAGCATATGTAACGTCAACAGCCTCACAACTCTTGTAGTCTGCTATGTAAGACATCATCTAACAGCATGGTGGCTTAGTTTAAAAATAAATAAATGAATGAATAGATTAATTAATTAATCAATTAATTAATTAATCAATTGATTAATTGATTAATTAATCGATTCATTAATATAACCAAATGAATATAATATTCAGCAATTCCGACTAAACACTATGATGACATGCAAATTGATAAAGATCATCTAATGCTTCATAAAATTTAAATAGTACAGTGTATCACATCTTGTGTAGTCTACTACTGAAGATACTGCCACACAGTGTGGTTGCTCAGTGTTGCAAACTTTGCCAATATAACATGATGACATAATCAGCTCATTCATTGCATATAGATATCCATATCAACTGAATGAGAATGGTTCTGCAGAAATTAGCACAACTTTACAATTTCATGACTTTCCTCATCTTTATCTGATTTTGATCAATTTTTCAACTGTTGTGTAGCTGTTGTACTCTTAAGATTTTACTCTTTCTTATCAGACTAACTTAAAACTAGACAGGAATTCCTCTTTTAAGATTACACGCTAATCATCAAAGCCTTTGAAGATTACAATGTTTGAAGATTACAATGTTATGTAAACCAAAAACATTGTCTTCTTCTCTCCTGCATATTCGGATATCAAATGAGGTCAGGTTATGGCTGAGTGCCCTTGAAGTATTAAACCAGATTACAGATGGGTAAAACAATACCATAAACTCTAAGAATATACATACATCTATTTTTGTGTTTGGTTTCAATGTCAGTGATGCTATAAAGAAGCTAGATGCAAATTTAGTTTGCTCCAATCACACTCTGAACACAGTATTGCTGGTAGCTTTGAGATGGAAAAAGTCTTCAATTCTGACTACCATGGGAAGTTTGCATGTTACACTTATTTCAATATCTTAAAGGAATACTTTTATTTTAAAATCTTAAAAGGAAGAGTACCCTTAAAGACACTAACCACATTGCCACACAGGCAAAATGCCAGAATGATATTGCGCAATCACTCACTCTCTTTCACATAAACGCATCAGTAAACAGACTGCCTCCAGAAACTTGTCGATCCTTCACAAATTTATGGTAATTTACTATGCAAAATGGGAACAGGTTGATATTGGAATGCAGTGACCTATTATACAGACACTTAAAATATATCATACATTAGTCATATGATTATATGCCTATCAGTTCCTAAGGCTGCTTTCACATAGAAGTATTCGATATTCGGTATTCGGTATTCGCTATTCGCTATTCGCTATTCGAGCACCGAATACACCATCACCCGCACCGTCAACTCACCATACCATGTAGTGAGGATTTCTTCCTCCTACATCGCAGCAAATCTTATTAACAATTTCTAAACTGCATCAGAATGTCGGTCTACATGCTTATATTTGCTAACGGGCAAATCCAGACCAAAAGTGTCATTATTTCATAAACGAGAGACGGTATACGCTGCAAGAAAATCGAACAAGCTCGATTCCCACTTTGCTATACTTTTCGCAGGTATTCGGTACTTTCGAATAGTGCCCTCTTATGTGAACCGGTGTGAGGAAATCCTATCGTTCGATTCAAGCTATTCGCGTGCCCTCGAAAAACAAGCCCGAATACCCGAATAGTATACTTCTATGTGAAAGCAGCCTAATGGGAGAAAATACATGCTCACCTCCTACACAAAGGGAAAAAATTGGTGGTTTCTTTAAAATCTGACATTTGGGTTGTTCACAACGACAGTGAAAATGGTAACTCTTATTTCTGAGCATGTTCAGCTCTCAACATTGATATTGGGGTTTTTTTTTTCATGTGAAGTTATTCATGTAGTCTGATAGTGGCCATATCTTTTCTTATTTTTCTCTTGTATCACGCTGCTGACAGTAAATGTACACACGCATTGTAGCATACATTAACCAGTCAGTGTGGATAGATAGTCGTGCACTGAACAGCAAAGGAAAACGGTACTCTTGATTTCTTTTGGCGCAGTGCATGACTACACGGCATGCTCCTTCACACAACAACAACAACAACGAAGGGTCTTGCTGGGGCCCTAATTGCTTTTCAAACACAACGGCCAGTATGTGACACAAATTTTTTAGGGGTTCCAGCGCCGAGGAGTGAACATGCCAGTCTCGGCTGTGCACCCCTGCTCCTCTGACGTAGGGGCAATCGGTCGCCTCCCTCTCGTCAGCTGCGATCTCTGTTTATCGCATTACGAGCCCAACTGATTGGGCCTCATTTGTCAATACAAGTGCAGGGAGGATTCGTTCACACCGGAGCTAATCTCCCCTCCAGATCAATCATTCAATCTCAGGGCTTGCCAACTCAAAACATTTTCTGCATTCACGCTCTCATGGTTGTTGTATTGAGGAACACTTGTATTGCTCTCTTAGATTCTCTTATTGATCTATGATGGTATTTTGGTTGGTTTATAAATAGTGAATCATGACTGATGCACACTCGCCCTGCTTGTATAAACTATGGTACTTCTACGAAACACCGAGCTTGCCCCGTCGTGTCATAGATGGTGCTTGTGAAGATGCAATTTCGTAACGATCTGGCTCCTTTCCAGCGATGGGGAGAAAGTAGCAGGCATTATAACAAAACTCAAGCTGGCACTGATGCATAGCAAGTCAAGAAAACACACTTGTCAAGTAATTTGGCTCGCTGGTTCCACATCAACACTTTCCAGGGTGCAAATTTCTCATTAGGGTGGAACGAAAATGTTTGCAAGGTTACTCACACACACGGTCCATGTACCGTTGACACGTTTGCCTCGAAGAAGATGACTAGACATACACAGAGATAGGTACAACTATGCACACTCACGAATGAGCTTTTACAGAGCCTTTAGCAAAATAATATGCTACCGACTGGCAAGCTTCACCCCCAAAACCAAGGTAAAACCATGTTTCCTTTTGAGCTGACATGGCTCAAGATACTAAAAACTGAGTAAAACCAACAGTTACGTAATATCTAAAACTGACCATTATTCCACATTTGAGGAGGCAGGAACTTCTGAATTCAATTGCATACATACAGTGAACACCCGTTAAAATGAAACTCTCGTTACCACGAAATAAAGATTCAGGACCCCAAATTATCATCTGCATATCTTTATTCAATATCTATTTTATTGTTCCGCTACAACAAAATTTTGATATAATGATAGAACTGCCAGTCCTGATGACTTTGTTATGACAGGAGTCACCTGTATAGAGTAAGTACTCTAATCAGTTAATACCTTGTTAATACTTGACTTATAATAACCTCAATACTAAATTCCTTGAATGAAAACTATACTGGTCAGGGAAAGATGTTCCTTTAACTATTTGGATCAGGGATTGACACTGCTGTCTGACATGAAACAGCTGCCCCGAAAAAGTCTCCATGACGTTTTACAGGTGCTGATATCTGGGTTAGGACAGAGGAAGATGCCTGCCCGAATTGTGGGACGAACACAAGAGAATTACTGTCGCGGTAATCGGCGGGGTTATTTATACAGGAGGTAGTCGCATCCTACAAAGTCTCATCTTTTTCGGCGGGGCGCGAGAACCGGGGAGTCTGCTGATGAGCGGCCTGCACCGGGCATTGGCCGTTAATCACGTGTGAATGTACAAGGTAGGCTGGAGATGACAGAGAGTCTGTTAACAGGACTCCCCGTTTTTTGATGAGATGCTGGGCTGGGAGGGGTGGAGGGTGGGATGGGGTGGGGATGGGGCAAGGGGAATCTAAAGGAGGGGAGGGGGGTTTGATGTGCTGTGAGAGGGGGAAACGGTCATCAAAGAGGAGGCTGGAGTAGGATATGGGAAAAGGATAAAACAGGAAGAGTCAAACATCCCTTTCAGTTGCTTTTAATTGTCGAGACGAAAGTCGAAGGGGTCCACAAAATGACAAGGATATATGAAAACAGTATCGCACTACTGAATGAGTACATGCATTCAAGGAAGTATGAGGAAAAACAAAATACCACATACACACACTGACACTGACAACTATTTGAAGGCCTTGAGTCACTTGATGAAATGTTTCATAGGCAGTTCACAATCATTGCCTTGGTCAAGTGACTATGATATTACTTGAGGCAGGGCTGCACACTGGCGCCGGTCCGACGGTCAAAGACCGGTAAAAGTCACTGTCGGACCGGTAACTTTTGAGGAAATCCACAAGTTACCGGTCCGACATGACCAGTAAAAAAAAAAAACAAACATTGGTGGGGTCAGTAACAAGAAAAAGAGCAGCCCCGATCAGGGAGAAACAGAATGCAAGATATCGCACTGTTCAACAAGTTTTACGCAAGTTTTCGTTTTTATGTCTACCGGTGCAATTTGTACAGTAAACGGGATTAGTTTTGAGGACTAGCAGTCGACCAGTTATTCGCGCTAGCTTGCGCATTTGGCGCTGCTCACGCACTGCATGCAATGCAATACATGCAAAGCATGTATAGTGTAACTGCTTTTCGTTTGCTTGCGATCGGCGGTCATGCCAGACAAGAAGCATTGATAGAAGCGCACGCATTTCTGGGTCATTTTATTCATGATTTTTAACGCAAGATCGATCCGATCCCGGCTTCGCTGCAGCGTGGCAGTTATGTTAGAACTAATTTACTAGTGTCGATTTTTAGAAAAAGTAAAACACATTCGATATTCAGCGATACAGTAAATGGATCTGATTGCGTTTATTTTCATTTTACACAGTCATTTCACAAATGAATATTTTCATTCGCTCAGAATGGTCTCATAATGAAGATAGGCGCAAAAAAAAGGATCACGAAATCGGCCTTTCCGTGAACTTTTTAAAAACGCATGCACAAAATGTGAAAAGATAATACTAGGGAGAAAAAAAAAAATCATGAAATCATGGCAGTCCCGCTTACATATTTGAGGTAGAAATCGTCCCAAAAAGGATCATCAATTCGACCGGCCGCGTCGTATCTTTCAAAAGCTTATGATGTACGAAATGCGAAGAGATTATAGAGGAGAAAAAAAAAATAAAGGAAACATTTTGGTGAATGCATCATAAAAGATTACAGCCAAATAACAATTCATGAAATCAACGCAATCCCGTTGAAATTTGAGGAAATAATAGGCGCAAAAAGGATCTTGAATTCAGTCCTGCATGCCGTGTTGTTCATCAAAAACGCATGCACAAATGCGACGAGATTGTCGGGAGAAAAATAAAAAACACATTTTTACCCTTCTGGTGCGTGCATTACAAAAGATTACATCCAAAGTAATTCATGAAATCGTCACTGATATTTGAGGTAGAAATAGGCGCAAAAAGGATCGTGAATTCGGCCGTGTCGTATACCTTTTAAGAACGCATTACGAAATGCGAAGAGTTTATCGGGGAAAAGTAAAGGACACATTTTCAACCCCTTTTGGCCCGTGCATCATAAAGATTAGAGCCGAATAATAATTCATAAAATCATCGCGATCCCGTTGAAGTTTGAGGAAACGATAGGCGCAAAAGAATCATGATTTTTGGCCGTGATGTTGTTGTATCTTTTAAGAACGCATTTACGAAATGCGAAGAGTTTATCGGGGAAAAATAAAGGACACATTTTCAACAAATTTTGGCGCGTGTATCATAAAAGATTGCATCCGAAGTTATACATGTAATCATCGCAATCCCACTGATATTTGAGGTAGAAATAGGCGCAACAAGGATCGTGAATTCGGCCGTGTCGTATACCTTTCAAGAACGCATACATGTACGGAATGCGAAGAGATTATGGGGAGAAAATAAATAACGCATTTTCAACCATTCTAGTTTTTGCGCGCATCACAAAAGATTACATCTGAAGTAATTCATGAAATTGCCACAATTCGGCTGATATTCAATGTAGAAATAGGCGATAAAAGGATCGTGAATTCGGCCGTGTCGTAAATACGCAAGTATAACGAAATGCGAAGAGATTATTGGGAGAAAATAAAGGACACATTTTCAACCCCTCTTGGCCCGTGCATCATAAAGATTACAGCCAAATAATAATTCATGAAATCATCGCAATCCCGTTGAAGTTTGAGGAAACAATAGGCGCAAAAAGAATCATGATTTTTGGCCGTGTCGTATATCTTGCAAGAACGCATTTACGAAATGCGAAGAGTTTATCCGGGAAAAATAAAGGACACATTTTCGACCCATTTTGGCGCGTTATCATAGTAGATTACAGCCGAAGTTATTCATAAAATCATCGCAATCCCGCTGATATTTGAGGTAGAAATAGGCGCAAAAAGTATAGTGAATTCGGCCGTGTCGTATACCTTTCAAGAACGCATGTACGGAATGCGAAGAGATTATGGGGAGAAAAATAAAGATCGCATTTTCAACCATTCTAGCCAGTGCGTGCATACCAAAAAGTTACATCCGAAGTAATTCATGAAATCGCCACAATTCCGCTGATATTTGAGGTAGAAATAGGCGCAAAAAGTATCATGAATTCGGCTGTGTGGAACATCTTTAAGAATGCACTTACGAAATTCGAAGAGTTTATCGGGAAAAAGTAAAAGACACATTTTCAACCCCTTTTGGCGCGTGCATCATAAAAGATTACAGCCGAAGTAATTTATGAAATCGTGACACTCCCGCTGATTATTTCAGGTAGAAATAGGCGCAAAAAGTATCATGAATTCGGCCATGTGGTGCATCTTTTTAAGAACACACTTACGAAATTCGAAGAGTTTATCGGGAAAAAAAATAAAGGACACATTTTCAACCTCTTTTGGCGCTTGCATCAGAGAATACAGCCGAAGTAATTTATGAAATCGTCACAATCCCGCTAATATTTGAGGTGGAAATAGGCGCAAAAAGTATCATGAATTCGGCCATGTGGTGCATCTTTTTAAGAGCGCACTTACGAAATTCGAAGAGTTTATCAGGAAAAAATAAAGGACACATTTTCAACCTCTTTTGGTGCTTGCATCAGAAAATATTACAGCCGAAGTAATTTATGAAATCGTCACAATCCCGCTAATATTTGAGGTGGAAATAGGCGCAAAAAGTATCATGAATTCGGCCATGTGGTGCATCTTTTTAAGAACGCACTTACGAAATTCAAAGAGTTTATCGGGAAAAAATAAAAGACACATTTTCAACCCATTTTGGCGCGTTATCATAAAAGATTACAGCCGAAGTAATTTATGAAATCGTCACAATCCCGCTAATATTTGAGGTGGAAATGGGCGCAAAAAGGATTGCAAATTCGGCCCTGCATGTCGTGTGCCTTTCAAGAACGCATGCACAAATGCAAATAGATTATCGGGAGAAAAATAAAGAACTCCTTGGAGCGCGTGCATCAGAAAATTTCACAGCTGAAATAATTGATTAAATCGTCGCAATCCAACTGACCACCAAGATCAGGTTACACAGCAAGTTCGTGCGCCGATGTTTAGAAAAAGTCACAAACGCATTTGATACAATCTAATTTTGTTCATTATCATTTTACACTGTAATTCACAAACAAACATTCTAGTTTTTCCTATCTTTTTTTTATTTCTTGTGCAATAGATAATGCAAGTTTTAAAAAAAATATTAATCTGTAAAATGTACATGGGTGGGGGGGGGGGGGGTACGTCCATAAAAACTAGAAAATAAGTTTATTTCTTAGGTTGTCATTGTTGACCGGTAAATTTTCTGTTCAGACCGGTAAAAAATGTTAAAACGGGGCATTTACCGGTCCGACAGAGACAGGTTTGACCGGCAGAAAAAATGGGTTAATGTGCAGCCCTGCTTGAGGTACTGGTGTAAAGAAAGAAAGAAAGAAAATGAATAAATAAATAAATAAACCAATTCATACAAAATGTTCCTTTCGCTTCATTCCCACTGCTAACATCTTTTTCCAGAAGCCAAGACTTGCCCGAAGCACAGTAAAGACTGACCATTTTGTTATTTTTGTCAAGACTGACCATTTTTTTGTTGTTGCAAATTCTGTGAATCAACCAGTATTCATAAGTTCAATACCTCACAAATATATTGCCTCCTACAACACAACTGCACCATTGTTTATTGTCTCTAACGTGTGAGATTGTCAACTTCTCTCTTGAAGAGGGGTAAAAAAAAAAAATAGCCATCCAAACTTGACCTACTTATAAAGAAGGGAAGCCCATTCAGGTGTAGCAATAAGCATCAAAGTTCAACAGGAAGGCCATGGTAACACCATGGGGATTAGGTAATCTCTCAAGGGTATTAATGGCAGGGCCCTCTAGTAGAGCAGTGGCAACACTGAAGGGGCTACCATGGATGAATAAGACATTATTATTATTATTATTATAATCAATATCATTATTATCACCACCACCATCACCATCACCATCATTATTATTATTATTATTATTATTCACTGAAAACGAGTTTTCAGACGTCAGTGCCAATTAACGAAGGAAGAACTCCAGTGTAAATGTCAGCCGACAAACAAAACATAGAAAGGGCAGGGAAAATGGTCTGAAGGGAAACAAAGCTAGTGGCCTTTATAGACAGGTTCATAAACCAGCAAAAAAAAAAAATGTTCTAAAAGGAAACAAAGTTAATGATCTTTATAAACAAGTGGCCAGTTTATCATTAGGATTGTAACAATCCAAATACATCTCTATGCACAAAGACATTGTCACCTCTTCTACAGTTCAATGTGGGGGGTCTGCCTCCGGAGCGTGACCTGCGGAGACCCTGGAACATTCCCCCTGGTCGGACGCACGGCAAATGATGGGTCACAGCAGACACACACGCACACAGATCGACACCACCGAATTCTAATAAATGCCATTCTCGATCCCGCCACGATTCGATCATTCCCTTCAAATTGGCCGGCTCTGGTAGCATCATTAGGGAGCAATAACACCGAGGCACGTAGCTTCGGGTACAGCAGACGGAGAGCGCAAATTTTACCCACTCGGGCCATTTGTCAATTCACATAAGTACTAGCACCATGTTGAAATTTCTTCCAATTTCTGCTCGACTTCTGACGACATCAAATCCAACCCTCATTCATGTGATTAACAACGACTGGTTTCTGGGGCGTTTAAAGGTCTGTTAACATACCACCAAGGTCTCCATAATCTTATGTCTTAGCAGCTGGGCAAACCTCTTGATTTTATCAGTTTTTAAAAAGACAAATTGCATTAGAATACAAATATGACTGGGGTAAAATCTAACCTTAAAGGGTGTGTACAGTTCTGGTCGAGGTGAGGATTTAGCTTTTAACGTTTTGCAAGATATTCAGAAATCAAAGTCAAAGAGCATGCAGTTCGAAGGGGTATCAAAAGTTTATTCGATGAAAGTCGGGTTTTGAAATGGCTGAGATATCCAAAAACAAGGTGAAACAAAGAGATCCTAATAAAGTTGTGGCATGTCGCCTTTTATTATTGGCACTTTTTTGGATATCTCGGCCATTTAAAAACCAATTTTCATCAAATAAATGTTGAATCCTTCTTAAAATTACATGCTCTTTCATATTTCACAATAGGCTTTTCATTATCTCACTTAGAAATGTTCAAAACATGAATCCCCACCTCAACCAGTACTGTACAGTCACTTTAACTGACATACTAACTTTGCTAGTGAGACAAGTGCCATTATTTTGATGTTATATTTTGATGCATACCTTCAAAGCCCCACAGTCTTTCACAATGTTCTGACTTAGACATCATGGCTTAAGCATTTTCATAAATGGCAGCAACTACATATGACATTTAAAACAAAAAACAAAACAAAACAACACAAAACAAATTAATACAAAGACTGCAAAAGACCTATGGAAGGCATTACAAAAACTGTTAATCCACTGTTAATACCAAAGTGGGCACTGGCCAAATGTCCAGTACTTAGAATAGGCAACTGACCATTCATTTGACTGGCCCAACAGTAACTTTTTGTGGCCCTGGGCAAGCAGGCAAGCAGGTTTATTCTACCCTTAAGCTCTTAATAGAAAAAAATGTTTAAAAAAAAAAACAAGAGAAAAGAGATAAATTGTAAAGAACTACATCTCTAATAATAAGGGGTCTGTTATTTTTGTTGTCTTTCTCTCTTTATACCTGTTCATCTTATTTTCTCTGGTAGCCTGGTCCTACGACAAAAATCTTGAATCCTTTCCTAGCCATATACTTATCATACAATGTGTCACTACTTTACATCTTCACGAAGAAACACTTAAAAAAGACCACCAAGGTACGGTACTGGTCGATCGTCATATCTAACTACACCTTAATAAACAGGAGGTCTGTTTACCTTGACAATGGTTTTACGACAGTGAGGTCGCACGCAGCAACCGTATTCTGGGAATCCACATGAATGACGCATTCACGGATGGTTTCTCCCCTACAGTTCAAGAGGAAGATGAAACAATTACACACGAGAAAAGCTAAGAATGATATGCTTCTTATATGCCTTAATGGCACATCTGTGGAACAATGAATGAGTACTCACAATCGTTCTGTTGACCTTCGTTTTAAGAATGTAAAATAATATGCTTATATCCTTCATCTATTGTCCAAGAAGGGTCTGGAAAATGTCTGACGAAACCGGCTCTATTAGCAAAGTTGACCGTAAGCATCTATCGAGCCTCTAGGCTGCACATTCACACAAATATTCCTCCATGGCGGCCAACGGGCTTAGCTTTGGTTACTGGCCCTCCGCTGGACCCAACGATGTAGCACACAAACTGGCACAAACATCTGAAGAATCTACAACAGGCCCGTAAAGTCCTCCAAATAAGAATCCTGGTTCATCCAAAGACTACACCGAACAGCAACAAACAGAAGTAAGAAAAGGAAAGCAGGAAGTATATTCTAGAGATCCGACTTCGATGACTCCAACTCGCTGGGTACATTGGATCCGCTACCCCAGGCTTCTGACTCCACTGGGTAAATGTTTTATAAGATCCCTTACGTACGTTCATCACGTACATAGGTACGAAACCAGAGCAGGTCAAATGAGGAGAACTCACAGAGAGAGAGAGGGGGGAGGGGATGGGAGGGGGAGGGTAGGGAGAGAGCTAGAGGGGGAGGGAGGGGCTGAGGAGCAGTCAGACATTTGTTGTGATGGGGGGAGGAAGGGACAGCCACAGATGTTAAAGGGGCATGAATCCCCCCCCCCCCCCACTCTCCTCTCATGGCACACACACAAATAAATAAATAAAATGAACGACCAGACAGACGCTTTCACGGCTTTCGTTGTGGTTGCGTGTAAATCTCCCTGGCCGCAGTTTATGCCTTAATCTTCGGATATGATCCCTTCAAATATTCTGGTGACAAGCTCCGATGACGCCCGGTAACAATGGCACGGCAGGAGACATCTAGTTCTTATGTTGCCACTAGTGATGCGGTGTGACCTAAAAGTCAAGTACATTATAAATATTGCCCCACCCTTCCCCATCCCAACTGCTCCCTCTTGCCCCCCCCCCCCCCCCCTTCCCCCTTCTCTCTCACATACATTTTTTTCCATCTTGCCTCCAATTAATTTTCGGTGGAGACAATTTACTCCTCATCAGTGGTCCAGCCCTGAGAAAGGAATGTTGACAGAAGATGGAGGGCGGACCCTCAACTAGCCAGTGCCTGCTCTCCAGACATGTACACGACAGAGACCAAACATCATCATACTCGTCTCTTCCATTCATGAAGCACCCATGTCAACTCATCTCTTCTCTCTCTCTCTCCCCCCCCCCCCTCTCTCTCTCTGTCTTTCTTCTTTTTCTTCCATGCATCATGTTCTTACCTCTTCATCACATTCCTACCTTTCCTCAATTTTATTTTCTTTTTCATTATATCCTTCTATCTTGATCTATATCAATCCAAGCACTCTTCTTTTTTACTTCATTTCTAAGCTGAAATATTCATATGTCCCCACAAATGGCATCGAGTCCAAACTTCTTGAATCTGTCCCAAAGAAGAACAGAAACTAGATTCTGTTAAAACGAGTCCTCCCCAAAGTTTTCTCATCGTTAATTTCCACATCTCCTTCCATTTCCTTTCCTTCCCTTTTTATCCATCAACTCCAATCTATCCTTTCCATCAACTTATCTTGTTTGTCCATCGCTCTGATGTGGCATCATCCTCCATTTCCACCATAAGTTTTACTCTCCTGGCATCTCTCTCATCATTTCTCTCCGTCATCTCCGTCATCTCTCCTCTTCCTCACTATTTGCCTTTCATACTCATCACGAAAATATTTTTGCTTGCTGGTCGAATCTCCGTACACAACCTTCTTCTTCTTTTTTCCTCACTCATCTTCCATCCTACCACACCTCCCTTCATTTCTCTTATCAATTTTCTCCATCACCTCCAAATCTCTCCGTCTCCATCTCCATTTACATCATCTTCCTCGCGTTAGGATACTCGTCATCATCATCACTACGCTTGATGGTCATCTGCATTCCTCCTTGTTTTCCTCTCTTATCCTCCACTTCAACAAATCTTTCTCTTTCTATAGATATCTTTCTACCACCTCCCTCCCACCATCACCAAACCTCCCCCCCCCCCCATCTCCTCCTCCTCCTCCTTGGCCATCTGGCTCTCTCCTCGTCTCCTGCATCCCAGCATCTCTGCATCCCCATCTGCCAACTATTTCTCCACCTGCTGAGCTTCCCCATCGGTATCCGCAGCGGTCCGCAAAGAAGTTTTTGCGATACTTAAAAAAAAAAAGAAACCTCCCCCCTCAAACTTTCTCTCCGTCTCACCTCAGTCATCTCGTTTATTTTTTTTTTTCTCTCTCCGTCGTCGGTATTTCTATCGTGCGACAAACGGGCAAAACATCCTCCACGTCACCTGCGTACTTTGGGGGAAGAGGCTGGCCCGTGCGCATACGCGAAGAGAATTCCGCCCAATTATGCGGGACTTATTTTGGGAGGCGATCTGCCGTGAAAGTGATGAAGTGACCCAAGCATCATTTAGCTCAAGGTCCCGTAATAAGACAGTCACGTTACAGTTTTAAAGGCGAAGGTTCTCGTTTCGACTTGAACAATATTCTTTTTTCTTGTATGAATTTCTTGTTCCCATGCCAAACACAGAACCAGTTTGATTCAAAATTCTGAGTGTTGATGCTGAATCATTTATCTGCAACACTTCATTCAATGGTTCAGGAGTCAGGCGCTTTGGAAATGCATGTTACAGTACCAGTACGCCTCTCCTATTGCAGCCGTACGCCACAAAAATCATTCACAGAACGACTTCACGCTGCTGCAGAAAATACCACTTTTATTGTGCATTTCAGCCTCCCTTTTTATCCCACTCTTCCCCCTGCAGCGCTGTTTATCCCGACCGGTCACGGTACCGTGAGCAACAGCCCCACACCAATTACTGCGGCAAAGGTTGCGCTTCGTATGAAACTCACGGTGTAACGCCACCTGGTGTTGTTGCTGATCAATCTGTTTTTGTTTTTTAATCCCTTTCTAGTTTTACCTGAATGAACTCTTCTATTTGTTGAATCCACAGAACAGAATGCATTCTCTTGAAAATGGAAAGAACATGCTTGCCAAAACGTCAAGAGTGGGCAGGCCCTTTTCAGGGGTACATACATACCCAAGAAAGAATATGTGGTGCACTGGTAAGCCTTCTATCACCCAATGCACAGAACAGTTTCACATTAATAAGATATAGTGACATCGCAAAATTTATTGTGGACGTTGCTATGCGACTGTCCCAAAAGCCACTCAAGATAATCATCTGAACACTACACACCAGAGTGTAATATCTGTAACTTGTGAAATATGTTAACATATTTCGTAGCGGTGAACCCTGAAATGTAGAAAACTCACCTTTTCTTTTTCATGTGACCTCACTATAACGCAGTGTCCCTATCAATACGGATGACTCAATATCTGGGCTCTTGGGATCATTATGGTACTTTCATTTGGGTCAAAAGTCTCACTACCAAGTTGTCCCAATCACAGGTGATGATTTTGTGAAGTCTGTATTATCACTGAGCATGGGACCTTGGCTGCATAAATTATCTTTCTCATGTTTGAAACACATTTCATTCCCATTTTGAAACACATTTCAATATGCACTATCAAAACATGTTTGCAAAGGCCTTTCAGATCACAACTCTTGAGTTGTTGCATTTATCAACTCTATCATCAGAAGTCAAGCTCCATTGTACAGTTTGACCCAAAGAGCAGAGATTATGTAGCTGGCATGTGTAGGTCCGAGATATTAACATGTTTGAGATCGCATTTTTGGGGAGTAATTCTGAAATACTTTTCCATTAAAGATAATAAAAAGTTTTGGTTCCTCAAAAGTTTCCATGAATTTCCGTGTTTCAGGTTAAAGTATCTATCATATAACTAACACTGTGAGACTTACTCGCCCCAAAGTGCTCTCATTTCTTAGTAATCATGCAATTAACTGCGACCAGCAGCCCCATACGCATAGCGTAATGGGGCTTCGCATTGTAGAATTCAGGATCATGACAGATTTAGTATCGCGGGTAATTATCAACTTAAAATCCACAAAATTCTTCAATTTGAAGACTTACCAATTAAGTTGAAGTCTTGAAAACAGGCTTCGAGCAACGTTTGGTTCTGCCAATAGTCCCTTTCTGTTCAAATTGATGACTGAATGTGACTCTGTCGAGAGGACCTTGGGAGAGCTACATACACTGATTACTACGGCCAGCGCATACGCACACATCACATGCGAACAAATTTCAAATCCATGAACGGATAAGATGTTTGTGTGCGCATGCGCTGGCCGTCAATTCAGTGTAGCTCTCCCAAGGTCCTCTCGACCGAGTCACATTCAGTCATCAATTCGAACAGAAAGGGACTATTGGCAAAACCAAACGTTGCCCAAAGCCTGTTTTCAATACTTCAACTTAACTGGTAAGTCTTCAAATTGAAGAAATTTTTGGATTTTAAGTTGATGTTTACCCGCGATACTAAATCTGTCATGATCCTGTTAGCTACAATGCGAAGCCCCATGTAGCTATGCGTATGGGGCTGCTGGCTACACAGTATGCGTATGGGGCTGCACGCTGCTGGTCGCAGTTATCATGCAATAATGGTTTCGCACAATACGTGTACTACCTCGCCGCCGCCGCCGTACGGCAGCTCTGGTACGAAACCATTATTGCATGATTACTAAGACATGAGAGCACTTTGGGGCGAGTAAGTCTCACAGTGTTAGTTATATGAAAGGTACTTTAACCTGAAACACAAACTAAGACAAGGAAATTCAGGGAAACTTTTGAGGTAATACCAAAACTTTATATTATCTTTAAGACCATAATCAAAACTGCTTTGCATTTATAAAGTACCAAAATCTCCCTGCAAGTCATTCAGAAACATTAATTCTGCGCCAGAAGTGAGCTGATAAAAATATCCAAAGTGTAAATGAACTTTTATCATCTGTACCACTGATGCTTCTGACATGATTGGCCTGGCACCTGATTTCACTCTGCATCAGTGGTGAGTAGTTTCTCATGGCTCTCTCACACCTCTTCCACACCTCAGTGAGGCTAAAATCATTACCAGCATCAGATACTAGAGACCATCGCCAAATTATGTACAGAGATACGAGCATCACCAGGCATGGGAGCCTCCCCATCGCCCCCCCCCCTTTCTTGTGCTGATGTACGAATGGGTTCTAGGGCAATTATCCTAGACCCTTCCCCTGACCCTAACCCTAATCGTAATTCTGAACCTAATCCTAACCCTAACCCAAACTCTAACCCTAAACCTAACCCTAAATCTAATCGTAATCCTGAACCTAATCCTAACCCTAACCCAAACTCTAACCCTAAAACTAACCCTAACCCTAATCTTTACTCTAGCCTTATCACTAACCAGTATTTAGCTTGAGAGGGGGGGGGGGGGAGGGGTGACTGTCCTGGGTGGGGGGTGTAATTGCCCTGATATGGTAAAAATGGGTTTGGATCTGCCGGGGGGGGGGGGAGGGGGGTTTCTCCGCTGGCGATGAACACTGCTGTCTGGTGTGTATGTATCTGTTTGTCTGTATTTGCATGTGAATGTGTATGTGTGTATACTGCGTAAGTGCGTGTGTGTGTGGGTGTGGGTTTGGGAGTGGGTGTGTGACACGAGAGTCATGTGCGCAATAGAGCATCTTGGTATACGTCTTTGTCACTGATGAATCTACACCCTGCCCTGAATACCAGCTGGTCATAGTGTTAATATTTCTCAGCCTGGCCTATCAAAATATTATCATAAATTTGATGCAAAGCGGGTTTCTCCTACGTTAGATCCCTTGTGACCTACACTTGCATCTTTGTACCACCACAATGTTTTGAAACAGAAATGCACCATGCCGGGCAAGATGTCAGCAGTTCTGAACACACTCGTCACAGATGCAGAATCAAAGCAAGACAAACTTTGCAACTGATTGACAAATTGCCCGACATCGATGTAAATAAGCACTGAACTGATCAGTGTTTTAGTAGTAGCCATGATAAAAAATTCATGGGCGTACATAGTCATACTAGA
Source organism: Diadema setosum (assembly GCA_033980235.1). Taxonomy (NCBI): domain Eukaryota; kingdom Metazoa; phylum Echinodermata; class Echinoidea; order Diadematoida; family Diadematidae; genus Diadema; species Diadema setosum. The sequence goes on along the minus strand of CM067070.1, from coordinate 8,637,425 downwards.
GACAAACTTGCCGCAAGAGTTATCGTTTTATCACCATAACCATGCTTGCATCATGCAGTAACCAGTCCTATGCTAATAACACAGTCATAACATACTAAACACTGATTTTCAAAACTTCTTTTGTTTGTTTTGTTTTTATAGCATAGGGAGATATCCAAAAGCTATCTAAAAGAAAAAAAAAAACAGAAGAAAAAAGAGATAGAACAATTAGGTTCCTTTTCTAACTGCCAAATCCAAAATTTGACATCTAACATCTTAAATGCACAGAGCCACTGGAAAGTCGCAATTATCTAGCTGGCTTACATGGGCACATTTCCAGTAACAAGTTTTACTCTGTGAAGAGGAGAATTCTTCCCTTTAAACGCCCGGCGTCAATAAAGAGACAATAATTGCTAGATGCCCTCTAGAGTTTCTGAGATGCCAGCTCTCGAGTTATCACACCGTCACAACACAACTCCACTCAAACCTGATCCGCCCCTTCCCCTCCCCCCCCCCCCCCCCCTTCGTACCCATTTCACAAATCAGCATCGCCCTGGGGAGCAATTCTAGTTATTTAGGCACGACTTGTGCTCGCCCTTTCTTCACCAAGACCTTTTGTCTTCTTTTTTCTAGAGATCCTTTTTTTTTTTAATAATCCATTTTCAAATTTTTCTCTCCTCCTACCTCCCCCTACCCTCTCCCCACCCCTATTCCCAAACAGGGCACTTTAACATTAGCCAACAAATGGCAGTTTATAACATTCACACAAAAGCCTGTGAAGTATACTTCTTTCTGCTACCTTTCAATTTCAATTCAATTCAGTTTTATTTCCATTTCCATTGAATAAACAGAAAAAAAATATATATACAATACATTTACAGAACAAATTTATAACAATTTCAAGGAAAACGTACAAGTGGTCACGAGTAACAACAGAATTTCGTTTCTATAGGTATATACCTATTAAATACAAAGATTAGAATGGAAATGGAGGGTCCCACTTAAAAAGCAAAGCTTGTAGGGTATGGGACCCTCAAAAAATATGTACACAAAGTACCTCATACTTCACATTTCATATTTCTGTTTCACTTTTAAATGGCACTTGCTCACATTCAGATACGTGAAAGTTATATCAAATTTTATTACAAAGTAAATCACTTGTTCTAATGTTGTGTGTGTGTGTGCGTGTGTATGTGAATGCTTGTGTAAACAGACTGCAAAATCCCTTCGCTTCTTTTCCCTACTTTGATGTATTCCATGTACTACTTTTTATACCACAATAGATTATAACGTCTGTTGAGAATAAGAAGGGCATTAAGTTGTCTCGAACACTATGGGTTTTGTGAGAACTTAACGCCCTTAACATTCTCAACCGACGATAATTGCCATGGTTACATTATCATTATTAATGTGAAGAAACAGGGTAGCTGAGAGATATCCATCTGATTGTCTCTTCACCATTTATTGCTTCTTTCTTCTCCCCCTTATTCTCTCCTGACCTGGTATCTGTTTCATGAAATCAAAGTCTCTCATAACTGTGTCTTATGAGCGAATAGTCTATCATATGACTTTCATGAAAAGGACCCCTGGGGGGCATTTAATGGAGCATTTCGATTTGTCACACAAATTTGCTCTCAGCCAATCAGACGTAAAGATTTCAGTAGCTTATATTACAGTTTGTCACAAAAAAAAAATGACAAAACGCTTCAAGAAAATTAATGCCTCCCATATCTCTCTATCGATTTATTTATCTATATATCTACCTATCTATCTATCCACCTATCTATCCATCCTTCCATCAATCTATTTATCTATTCATCTATCTATCCTCCATCTTTCCCTTCGTTTACTGCCAGGGATGGTGAGAGGAAAGTTGGGCTGGCAGAAACAACCGTAAATCACTCCTCTGCCGACTGCGGATGAGGTTTCGAGTGGGCTGAAATTGATGGCAACGAGATGGGGTGAATGGGAAGAGAGATGTTCTCACGCATCATGCCAAACTCATCCTCTCCGTTGCTAAGTTATTACCACCACCCCCTGGCCACATGAGCGCTATCAGTACGAATTCATAAATTGATTATCAATCTATTATGCAACACAAGATTTAAAAAGAAAAAAAAAAAGAAAAAGAAGAAAATTCTTGCTACCCGCACTGGTCGGCTGCTCATCACATGTCAGTCGCTAAAAAAAAAAAAGTGCCGCTGCACCCTTCACCACCGAGGGCGCAAATGCAATTGAGCAGTCTGGGACAGCGCATGATGATGTTACCAACGATGCACATTATTCCCTGCAGGCTTTTCAACTCATTCACGTTTCCCCAGTCACCTTGCCCTGGGCAATAATTGTTGTTTTGGTTGGGCCTTTGATTGGGCTACGAACTTTTAATGTCTGGAGGTATATAAAACAAATAGTGAATGGGCTTCATTCATCCAATCAAACAAGACTTCTCAATAAAGAGAAAGCATCTCATTTTGTCCCATTCCGTCAAATCTTGTACCATCAAACTCAAGACTATTTACTGTTTATACAAATATGCTGCTTTAACACATTATCTGTGATGCAGTCCATATTGGGATGTCTACTACAAAACTACCACCGCAAACAACATGAATGATGATCAAAAGTGTGATGCTGAGGCACCAGTCGAAATTTCTTTCACTTTGCCTAAAAACCTAAAAAATGGCTTTTAAAAAATGCCTTGAAACTTAAGGAGGTGACGGGAGGGAAATTCAAGACACGTCTTTAGCCACATCATTAGGACTGAGCCATCAACGGATCAACCAGCAAAGTTTGATCATAGAAATTAAAGAGACTGACATTTTTGTGAATTGGAGCTGACGGTCTTTCTTCGCTGCATGAATTTTTTGCTAATAGCCACTGGCATTTAGCACATAATAGTGTAGACAAGAGCATTCGTGTGCATTTTGATTTTACGAATCCTGGCTCCCGCAAAATTCGCGGAATTAAAAAGCTTGCAAAATGAAAATGCACACAAACAGTTCTGGTTTTACAGCACATCATTGAGAGTACAACAAAGAGACACTCAGCCGACATGCTGCCCAGCCTCTCGACTTTCTCTGAAACAATAGTTCCACTGCCATCGACTTCAATCTTGCTCATCTTACTATACCACAAGGATAAAAAAGGGCTTCGTGGTATAATCCCCTGGTAGCAATAACTATTATAGAGGGTATGTTCGGCCACACAAGCCACTGTCAGCGGACGTAGATCAACCTACACTATCTATAACGCAGGCATCTTAGGGGGGAAAAAATGTGTAATTTCCATTCACCTCTGCGCATCATGGTTCATTAGGCTGTGCAGAAGGTGAATGACATACCTGACAAGTGATAGTCTCATTTCAAAGAAAACTTTCCATATTTTTTCTTCAATTCACGCAATGACATAGGAAACACTTGAGTTTATTTACGACTGGAAAACATTAATTTTGAGGTATTTAAAACAATTGAAAAACAAAAACACCACTATTAAAATCCTAGAAGACTTCTGGAAATTGTTCTGAGAAAAACAATCTTTAGTTTTACAAGAATGATTCAAATAGATCTTTACTTATCACTGATAAACTGGCACTGCAATATTAAAATTAGATCTTGCGCATGACCTGAAGACCACATACACTAATACGGACTCACGGGATAACAAGCTTGTGAGTCAAGATATGCAATGTTGTGTTAACCCTTCTATGCTTTGAGTGCTGATTGACACACAGATAACCTCATAGCATTCTACACACTGTACAAAGCCCCTCACACAGAAAGGGTTGAAATGGTTTTTGGAAACAATGATGACAATGGTAATGATGATGATGGAAGACATCTACCACGATAAGTATCATCATCACCATCATCATCACTATGACAACTTTTCACCTCCTTTCTCACTTCACACTCAATAATGCACAATGTACAGAATACATACCATCTGCTAATTTATCATTACTGGTAGGTAGTTATTTCTGCAAATTTAATATTGACTTTTATATTATATGCACGCACTACTGTACATACTTCTATCACCAATGGAAGAAACAGTATTTTGAACTGTATAAAGTGTAGCAAACCTGTACGCAAGGATGCCAACCTTAGCACAGTAATTTGACTGCTGAAAGGTGTGTTTTTGGAATAAAAACAGTACTCTAACCGTTCCTGCAAAAGACACCTGTAGTATATCTTGGGGACAATAATTATTTTCCATGAAACCAATATTTTTGGCAAAATAATAATCTATCACAATGGAAGAAAATAATGGTTGGCAATTCATTCATTTATCTATTTATTTATTTATTTATTCATTTTTGTATGTGTACCTGCCACCACTCTTGGTAGCAATCAAAGTCGGCTCTAGCGCCAATAGACAACTGTAAGGAATCCATAATTCTGTTCCTCTTTGCATTGCAGGCATGAAGAACATCATCCGGTTCGCCTGACAGATAAGATGGAGGAGCCATCAAGGATGGGCTATTGGTGATTTGAAACCTTTGCATCACCCCCAACCCACTCTCCAAGGGGGGGGGGGGGGGAGGGGGGGAGGGGAGGGGGGCACCAGTGGGGTTAACACCAGGCAGCAAACTCATCTGCCAGAGCCAGAATTGGTGCACGACCCAATTTACATCCCCTCGGTGATGGTGAGGTCAAGAAGCTGTGTATACAAGTATGCACCTAGCTAGCAGAAGATGAAGAAATGGGGGGGGGGGGGGGATTTAGTCCCTGCCTTGTGAGCGAGTAAGTAGAGGCACGCAGTTTAGCACATCAGCGACCGAATACCTCCCCTCGGTAAACATCGTCCCATCTCGATTGACACCCAAGTAAGATGCCCCTGTGCACATCTGCAGCAGCGAAGTGGCAAATGATCAAAGAGGGCAAAGAGGAGGAAATTTTAAACAGGATGACAGGGGAGCAAAACTTACTTCTCATGTCACATAAAAAAAAGAAAAACAGACAAAAGGTCATAGGTCATTGAGTGGGAGGAAGAATGTATCAGAAGAATAAGCTCTTTCTGTGTATTATTGGTATGAAAGCTTCGGTATAATTTTCAGAAAACATCCTCAAAAATGTGGCAGCATTCTTATTCCTATCTCACAGTGCTCAGAATGGAAGAGGAAAGGTCAGAGGTGTCACTGTGTGGGAAGAAAATGTTTCTGGAACAGCAGACTTTCAGTTTATCTGAAAATAATAGCAGAATTTGGTGAAGCTCTTCTTTTATTTTGGCTGTGATGAAAACTGAAGGCATAAGTATTATTCTAGTAGCATTTGTGGTAGTATGAGAGATGATCTCAATGCAGAAAATAAGGGAAACTTATACACAATCGACACCCAGCTCTACCTATAAACAAGAATACTTTCTTACATGAACAAATTCTATCAAATCACATTGAATAAATAAATAAAATCAAAAATCAAAATCAAAATCAAAATTTAAATTCTGATTTATCAACATCCATGTAAGCTGTTTGATTTTGAGCAATATAATTTGATAGTTTTTCCCCAGCCCATATCAACACCAAACTTTATCTTTGACTTTAAAAAGACAATTTGTCTAGTTGAATTTCTTTGCTCAACAAAGTAACTTTGGGTATAAAGATGGAGGAGGCAGTGCAAAGAAATGGAAGGGTGATAGAGCAAATGAAATCAAGACGATGATGATGATGATGATGAAAACAATGATGATGATGATACTGTGATAATGATGATGATGATGATGATGATGATGATGATGATGATGATGATGATGATGATGATGATGTTGATTATGGTACTGATGATGATGATAACATTAATGGCAATGATGATTAAAATAGCAATGGTGATGATGAAAATAGCAATGGTCATGATGATGACTTTAATGAAAATGAAGATGATGATGATTATGATACTGAAGGTGATAATGAGACCACCAATGACGATGATGAAAATGACACTGATGATAACAATGATCATGATGACAATAACATGTTTACACCTCTTGACTGATGACAATGTTGACAGTGACCATTATGGCGATGATGATGCTGATGACGTTGATTGTGGCAGTGACTTGAGATGAGGGTGATAACACCGGTATAAACAAGAGGAGAAGAAGAAGAAGACTGGTATCCCCCCCAACCTTCCCTCGACACAGTCCGTTGACACCAGATGTGCAACCAAATATCAGCACGGATTTGCGCCGTTCCCCAGAGACTCGAGGAAGGCCGCATCTTGGGCACGACTTTCGCAGACCTCCGCCGGCCACACATGGCAATTTCGAACTTGTGAAAAGCCAATCTGCCAATCTACAGCACTCAAGATGATACCACAACGTCATCTGATGGCTCTCACACCACTAAAATAGAAACAGGGGAAAAATCTCTCCCCCTCTCTCTTGCCCATCTAGGGGTAAATGTCAGTGGTGACAAACACAATGACGCGAAGCAAACTTGTCAACCTCAGACCGTGTTTCACGCGTCTCCGCACATTCATGTTTTCCACATATAATCTCATCTGAAAGAAATCAAAGTGCATGATCGTTTTTGTGCCCTATGTTTTCTCCCCCACCCCAAGAAAGACACACACAAACACACAGACACACACACACACGCTCATCCGTCAACTCGGACATCTATCCTGCCCATAATAGAGAAGAGAAAGAGAGACATGAGTAAGTGATTACAGTATCCTCGTCAAGCATCTGCTTATGATAATGTCTCCTGCTTTTCTATTACCTAGATCTGTTTAATTGTCTCTTGAACAGTACATATGAGGAATCTTATATATTTTTTTTCATGCAGAGAATGATGCCTGCCCATCTTTATTTTGTATTATTTTAGAAAAAAAAGTGTTGTATATTGAAGTCAATCATTTACCCATTTTCCTATATTTCTTGTGTTCAAATATTATTCAGTAACTTTGTTCATTTGACTTTGCATCATATTCTTTTATGAAAGCAGAATGCAGAAATAAAATCAAATAAAAGGTGGAAAATCCACACCAAAGCATTCTCCCCCTTTAAAAAACAAACAAACAAACAAACAAACAAACTTTCATCTCCTTTCTCCCAAGAGAAATAAGAAAGATGATTTTTAGTACAGTGCCTGCAATCTACTCATTTTATTTACAAATTCTTTCTTGCTTCTGTCAAGAAAAAAAAAAAGAATGACAGTGTTCCCCAAACTTTTGGGATTTCCTTCAACAGTACTATAAGGGTATCATCCATCTCTCTTGCAAAGAAGCAGGCGATGGTTTCAAAAGCTGATCTTCAAACTTTTGAAGACACAGAAGCAGTATAGAGCACGTTTACAAGATAATTCATCATTTCCATGGTGCGACATTTTCTTTCAAGACCTCCATTCCGGGATTCTACTTGATAGTTCGCCAAATGAAGGCCATAAATTGTGGCAAGACAGTAAAGACGTGTTCAAAGATATCTGAGAGAAAGGGAACGTACCGCATAATAGCAAACACAGCCAGGGAGAAAAACTGATACGAATTGAATCACGCATCTCTGGAAATACCATACCCATAAAAAAAATTTTAAAAAGCAAGAGCAGAGCTCAATATTGCAGAATGCCTCTTGCAGCCCAATCATACCTAACTGGGGAATTGCTGGATACGTGTACATACTTTGGAAAATAGAATTTGGATGGATTTTTTATATTTGTCCGCTCCAAAAATAGGCGTCATAAAATCCTACGAGCCGCCTATCGAGGTGCGTGCAATTTGCAGCCAGTCAGACTTGATGATGCATGACTTGAAGTAAACAGAAGAGGGGGCCCTTCAGGATCAATCCTGGGACGGGTTTGTTTTTCTTCCTCAGCGTCCTCTCTTCACGTTCCAGATCCTAGATCTGTGGGTACCATGTAGTTTCTGAATGCTGCCAGGGTTCTGCTACAGCGCTACCTAAGGAGGAAGCCCCCTAGGAACCCTACTGATTGTGGGAAAAGGTGATCTTGAGCGAGATGAAGGGGGGGGGGGAGGGGTAGTAGAGGCAAGGGAGGGGTACAAGCGATACAGAAGCAGACATTGTCACCTCTAGCTTCAACCTCAATCCATCAACACAGAATCTGCATTCATTCCCAAGGTTTGGAGGGATTCCACCACCTTGATTTTTTCCCCCCCATTTTCTGAACATTATCAAGAGCTCGAACATTCTGGTCACATTCTGTATCGTCGCACTGCTTGATCTTTATAACTATCAATGATATTCAATAAGCACTTAATAGCAAATCCGACCATATATCATAGGGGTGATTGGATTAAGATTTGCCTACACTTAACCCACTAAATCTGAGATATGAATTTTCTGTGATGAGATGTTGTATTTTTCTCTCGTAATTTTCTTAATCATTGCTACCATGTCATGAGGTAGGGGAAAAAATAGATTTCATGTGAGCCTATTTCCATCATACCCTTGGTATACATTTGTTATTTTAGTGTCAGAAAAGTTTATCAAAACATTTCAATAGCTAACTTTATGACTGATTCCTTAATTTGCAACACTTTTTCATATTTACTGATGAGTTCACATTTTTGTCTTGTGTTGACTATTGTTTGTTCTTCTGTTTTAAGAATGTTGTGAAGCTCTCCACATTAGATAAATTTGATCAGTTTCATCACACCAATCCTCAACACATGATAACATGGAATTTAGAGTTGTCAACTGAAAATCGAGCACAAAAGTATGCCTTCTGTGACAAAATTTCCCTATCACTTGGCGGGTTAGTAGACTTCTATTTCTGGCATCATCAGGGTGACTGATATCAAAGCACCTAGACAAAGGGAGGACTGTATCGTCTTGGTAAAAGGACGCTCATATTGCATGCTTGCTTTTATTTCAAGATCTGGGTCTGGAAGTGAGAGACTAAGCTGGGTGCAGGAGGGAATTGATGCGGGCGAGTTTGGAATCAAACAGACATGATTCCCATTGGATCCCTAATGAATAGGAAGAGAGTGATACCAAACCGTCTCCGCTGATGAAGGTGGATGCGTCGCCGCGGCGACGCATCGCATCTAGGATTGACAGAAATGAGGGGCCTGGCGTCTTGGCCTTCTCTTACTTGCATGGCCTCCTCTTCGACAGGCATGCGATATGCCGGGAAAATTGGTTTTGCAAGGGCGATCATTCAATCTAAAGCAGGACTTATACCGAAGACTATACGAATGGTTATTAAGCCGATAATACACACAGCAATGCGTGATGAGCAACAATTATTCGTGAAAAGATGCTTCTCCGAATATTTCCAAACCATCCTCAGAAATTCAACCAAAAAAAAAAAAAAAAAATGAAGAGTATGTATGTTTATGATACACATACATAAACATATAAACGCATGTCATATCTATACTTACAGCTGTATATGGTTACAAACACATAACACTTCTTATTCTTCTGTGTGAGACTTGGTGAAAAAAAGGGGTCTTATTTCATTCCACAAAACATCAACATCTTAACAATCTTTTGTGCTGGCTTAAGTGAATACAATCACTACGGAAAACTGATAAACACACACACACACACACACACACACACACACACACACAACTACATCATCCGTAAGTATTCATAAAAAAGGAAATAGAAAAAAGGGGGAGCATCCAAAACGACAAAAATTCAGCTGCATCTGAAGGCTAGAGGGAAGCAACATGAACCAAGGAAATGTCAGAATTGGAGCAAACAGGAATATTTGCTCATTCTATTAAAGAATTTCCCTGTCTGTACAGGACTGCCTACTTCCTCTGTGAATTCAGGGGCACTGTCTCAAGGACTCTACTTTAAAAGTGACAATTTGCTTGTATCATTTTACCCCCTCTCCTCCCTCCCCCCCCCCCCCCCACATGTAGGTCATCAGCTAGCCTCACTGTGAACTAAAAACTTTCCTGAGTGTTATACATTTCCATGGCAACTGACTACACATCAGCAAACACTTTTGTTGTATTTGTTCTGCTTCTGTTCGGTCTGGTTAGAAGGGAAAACATGAATGTGGTTTTGTTTAAAAAAAAAATGATAAAGTGCATCCTTTTTTTTTTTCTTTTTTTTTCTTTGAGCTGTAAAGTGAATACACTTTGAAAACATCAATGTTATGAGAGAAATACTCCCCAGGTGGTAAATGTCCATGCTGAATGAAAAAAAAACAAAAAAAAAACATACAAACAAAATCTTCATTCTACCATATTATGACAATCAAAATCTGCAATGCTCCTTTCCGGGTCTATATTTCATTAAAGATGTTACTATGTGCAGCCAATGCTTGCTGGAATAGTAACTTCTCGTAGCAATAGCCAATCAGGAAGCACGATTCTGGTCGTTACCATGACACTTCCCATTGCAGTAAGACTTGCTGTCAGAGCAACTTTTTTTTCTTCTTTTTTTTTTTTTTTTTTTTTTTTTTTTTAATGGAGTTCTAATCATTCCATGCAGGGAATTGCAACAAACAAACAAACACACACACACACACACAAACACATTTTCACTAACACAGAAACACAGACAAACAGTTTTGATACTACCTCACTTCCAGCTGATATGGTACATTGAAGGGAAATGCCACAACCACACACAGCCCACAAGAGGGCGACATAAAAACACACGGATACTCATTAGAAAGTCATGCAACACAGGCTCGCATTAAAAATAAGACACAATTGTTATAGAATTTTCTCACACCGGGACTCTTACACAATAGAATGAACGGTTTTGGGGGCATGTAAGGAACTGTTTGTTTGTTCGTTTTTGTGTTAGGTGTAGTTTTTGAATCTGTGTTTTAGAAATTGCATCTTGGAATTGATAAGTCACTGTGTGGGGCATGGCTATTATACTGTTAAGATTATACGCAAAGAGTAAGGTGCGGGTCACGCCGTGCCATGAGTCAATAAGATGGAAAGAGCCAGGTACAAAATTTGTAAAGGAAATGCTGCCAGAAACTGCATGGTGATGTATAACTTCGAAATTTTCAGCCAATGTTTTTTTTTTTTTTTTTTTCCAGCAGACAGGGAATTCCATGTTAGGCCCTTGTGTAATGTGCCATGAAAGAAATACCCGTAGTCGAGGCTAGCCAGCCACCTTCTCTGCTTTAAGTTATAGTAACGATACCATGTACCATAAACACAGGGATGCAGAAGAAAGCTTGAATAATGTTTTGCATACAATTATTAGAGTTTTTTTTTATGGAAACCATTTAATGAAAGTGAGATGGGGAGAGCTCACAGCAGCTCCTCTTGTAAGAACAAGGGGTATTGCACTCGTTCTTTTTTGTATATATTTTTGTTCTTGACGGTGTTGTTTTTGTATGTTCAAGTGAAAGGTGATGGAACATAAAATGAGTAGGAAATCAGATACTTTGAGTTTAGTTTCTTTAAATGTTAAGGGTCTTAGGGATGTAACCAAAAGAAATGCTATAGTTCAATGGAGTATGGAGAGAGGAGATATAATTTTTCTTCAGGAAACATTTAGTACAATTGACGTAGAGGACCAGTGGAAGAGGGAATGGAGCGGGCACTGTTTTTTTAGTCATGGGAGTAACCACAGTCGGGGAGTTTGTGTCCTCATATCAAATAAATTAAAGTTGAAGGTATTGAAGCAGGAGGGTGACTCAGAAGGGAGATACATATTATTGGAGATTGAAGTATCCAATACAAGTTACATTTTATGCAATGTTTATTTTCCGGTTCGAGAAAAGCAGCAAGAGCAAATTGATTTTTTAAATAAGTTAAGTGATCACCTCAACAATTTTAATGTTAATAACTCGTTTATGATTATTGGTGGGGACTTTAATATGATTCGAAATTTTGATTATGATATTTCGAGTAAAAGGAGTACTATAGGCCATCAGTTTAATTTAGAATTTGAACATTTCCTTGGAACCTTTGATGCCCTAGACATATGGAGGAAAAGAAATCCAGATAAGATCCAATTTACATATAAGCAGAAGAACCCTTTGATACAAAGTAGGTTAGATTATTGGATAATTTCTAATCAATTGGAGAAGCAAATTTTAGAGTGTAATATTTTTTCATCAATTGCCCCTGATCACTCGGCTATTCAGTTAGGATTGATCTTAAATTACAATATTTCAAAGAATATAGGACCATCTTATTGGAAGTTTAATAATAGTTTGTGTTTAGATAAAGAATATGTACTTTTTTTGAGAGCAGAAATTAAATCTATAATAGAGCAAGGAAAGAAGGAGTTTACAGATGTTAGAGTCCTTTGGGATTTTGTTAAAATGAAAATTCGTGAAATAACAAAGAAATATTCGAAAGGAAAGGCGCAAGAAATACAGGAAAAAATAAGGAAATTGCAGAAAAATATTTCTGATTTAGAACAATTGTTAATTATTTCCAAAGATAATGATATTTTACATCAATTAGAATTGAAGAGAAATGAGATGAGAGGATTATATGATCAGAAAGTAGCGGGATTAAAAGTGAGATCGCGGGCTAAGTGGTTTGAGGAAAGTGAAATTAATGAAAATTATTTTAAACAATTATTAGCATCTAATCAGAGAAAAACATTTATAGATAAATTAAAATTAGAAGATAGTGTAGAAATTACTGATTCGAAGCAGATTCTGAAAGAAATTAAAAAATTTTATCAAAATTTGTATTCTCAAGGTGAGATAATAGATAATAAAGAGGATCTTTTCATTAATATGCCTCATTTGAATATAGGTGAAGACAGTAAAAAATCATGTGATGAGAAGATTACAATGGGTGAATGTATTTCGATATTAAATAAAATGCCTTTAAATAAATCACCAGGAAATGATGGATTAACAGTTGAATTTTATCGAACATTTTGGTCTGATATAGGAAACCTTGTCTTAGAATCTTTTAATGCAGCTTTTGAGAAAGGGGAATTATCAATCTCACAAAGACAGGGCGTAATAACAATAATTAAAAAAGAAGATAAAGATCCTTTGTATATTTGTAATTACCGACCAATTACCCTTCTTAATGTAGACTATAAACTTTTATCTAAAGTTTTATCCGAAAGAATAAAACTGGTATTAGGAGAAGTTATACACGTAGATCAAGTTGGATTTTTGCCTGAGAGGAATATTGGAGAGGCTGTTAGGGTTATTGATGATATTATATTTTATACGCAGTTGTACAATGTGCAGGGCTATCTAGTGACAGTCGACTTTGAGAAAGCTTTTGACACCGTCTCACACTCTTACATGAAATTATTAATGACAAAATATGGCTTTGGTCCATATTTTTGTAGATGGATAGAAGTCTTATACAACAATGCAATTAGTTGTGTTATGAATGGAGGCTTCTCCACGGGATACTTCGAAATAGGTAGGGGAGTAAGGCAAGGGGACCCCTTGTCTCCATACCTCTTTCTGTTGATTATAGAAACACTAGCATTGTTTATTCGAAATGAAAAAGATTTAAAGGGTATCTTGATTGGTGATATGGAGACAAAGATAGTAATGTATGCAGATGATTGTTCAATTTTTGTGAAAGAAAAACGTGATATAGAAAGATTAGATAATATATTGGATTCTTTTTATTATACATCGGGATTAAAGATAAACAGGGATAAGACATATATTATGAAACTGGGGTCTTCTAGTCAGATTAATGATAACTTGACTGGAATAACGCTGGGCAAATTGGTTCAAACAGTTAAAGTGTTAGGAATATATTTTTCTTTAGATATTAATGTTAAAGAAGAAATGAATTATAAAGAAATTTTGAGTAAAATAAAAAAATTGTTAGGATGGTGGAAGCAAAGGGATTTGACCCTTTTTGGGAAAATTCAACTGGTTAAAGTATTTGCTATATCTAAACTATTATACGTTTCTTCCATAATGTCAGTACCTCGGTGGGTTTTCAGAGAGGTGGAAACGATTTGTTTTAATTTTATTTGGAACGGTCGCGACAAAATAAAGAGAAATGTATTGTATTTGAATTATGATAAAGGGGGAATGAAAATGCTGAATTTTAGGTACATGGTGTATGCCCAGCGCGTAATGTGGATTAAGAGACTTTTTAGAGGTGATAAGAATATGAAATGGAAACAGTTTTTTGAATATGTATTTAACAAAGTAGGAGGGAGACTAATTTTTCACTGTAATTATGATCCCCGGTTATTAAATATTAAAGCGCCGAAGTTGTATTTAGAATTTTTAGATATCTGGGATTACTTGAAAGGAAAAAATGTAATTGTTAAAGAAACGTATAATGAAAATCAAATAATTTTTAATAATTTTTTTATTTCAGGTAGGAATTTTCCCTTTAATGAAAAATTATTTAAAGCTAATGTTTTTCAAGTTAAACATGTCATTGACGCTGGTGGAAAAATTAGACCAGGGGCCTATTTTATTAGAAAGGGCCTAAATGCAGACGATTTAATCTCTCTTTATGAATTATATGATAAATTTCCAGCAGAATGGAAGGTGGCGAGAAAAGGTAACGTGAGGGATCATATTTTGAGTGATAACCCTGCTGATGTTTTTGAAATTAGTCTTAATATAAACAAAAAAGTGTACCCCTTATTGTCAGTGTCTTCAAAAATGATATACAATATTTTTATTGGTACCATTGAAGATTCTTTTCTTTCAAAACACCCAGAAGTATTAGCATTAAACATGGATAGATCGGCTACTGCAGTTTGTTTTTCTATTCCTAGAATTTCGACACTAGACTGGAAGCTGAGAGAATTCCAATATAAGCTTCTGCACAATGTTATTTTTTGTAATGATAAACTGCATCAGTTTGGAATAACACAATCAAATCTGTGCTCCTTTTGTAGGGAAGAGGTTGAAACATATTATCATATATTTTATGACTGTCCTTTAGTTTATCGAATATGGAACGAGGTAGGAAATAAACTAAAATTTCCTCAGTTTGTTAATATAAATTGGCTTGACGTTTTACTTGGATTCAGGGAAAATATCAAACTCGATGCTTTGTTGAATCATGTGTTAATTTTGATTAAGCATATGATTTTTGCTAACCGTAAAAGTGGAAGAGTTCCAACCTGTAAAGAAATATCTAAAGCAATTGCCACCTCAAAACAGTCTGAATATGAAAAAGCAACTTTAAAGGATAAATTGATATTACATTACGCGAAATGGGAAAATTATACTTCATGAAATACCGGGTTTAATTATTGCATCCCGCTTAAGACATATCTTTTGTATTTATCTCAGTCAATCTATTTAAAATGAATGGAATATTCTGTGTTTTGCTTTGCCCGCTCCATATACTGGTTCTTTTTCTCTGATCGTCATTATTAAAGCTTAATTATCTGGTTATGAATCTCCACTTGCCTATGACCCAGAGAGATATTAGTTCCCATGATGTTTATAACTGGTGAATAGATTACATTTTAAAGATTTTGTAATTCCATCACCTCTCATGTTTCTTGTACAGTGTATTTGTTTTAGATAAAATCTTTATTCAGACTGGTGACTGAATCATGTCAAGACACTTAGTGTGTACAATTTATTAATGTTTAATCTATATTTTGCACAAACCTTTTTGTTGTCCGTTAAACAGTGTAATATAGATATTTTGTGTCACTACAATGTAACAATGTTGATTGGTCTGAATAAAGGCTATAAAAAGCGTCAAAAAAAAAAAAAAAAAAATTAGAAAACACAGAGTTTGCCACTTACCTTGATAATGCGATCCCCCGTCTGAACGCCAGCTTTGTATGCAGCGCCATCTGTAGGTGAGGGAAAGAACAGTCGCAACTGACAGTCATAAGTTTGGCCTCTAGCTTGTCTGATGACATCCAGCTCATTAAAATACGTGGGGGGGGGGGGGGGTGTAAATTGAATCAAATGCTATGTACTTCACTATGCTAGCATGCAGCACACCAAGTTTAATAGATCTGTAATTCATTAGGCGCGCATACTTTCTTTCCCTCGTCGCAACTAGCTGTAGCTAGATTCGAGTCTTTAGATATGGAGTGTCACCATAAGTGAAACCTAGGGATGACAATTAATGTGACAATTAGTACAGAGGTGTCAAATCGAACCTCAATCAGCTCGCAGTTCGACAAGTGAGAGTTGAGAGCTATCCCAAACTTCCCTCTTTCTTTTTAAAGGGGAACGATTCCCAAATATGTTGTACGTGGATTGAGTGAATAGAGCAATATCTAACAGTATCTCACACATCAGTGAAATTTTAAGACATGGGACAATATGTTCGAGAGCTATGAATTCTTAAAGTTTGGTGTCACCATCGCTGGATGACAAGACTACAGCAGTTCCTATGTCACTGTGGGACAACTTTAAGAAATATATACAACATTTTATATTTTCACTTCTAGCACAAAAAAAAATAGCACATGACTTACTTTTTTTCAGAGAGCAGGGGAAATAATATTATCCTGATCATTTGTGAGCAACAAATCAAGTGAATATGTACTTTTCATTAAAAAATTAAAATTTTGTGGGATTCTATTTCATTTTCTTTATATCGTCGTTACTAGCAGCCGAAGAACAGTCGAGGAGTGCAGACTCGTAGTACGCCCTGTACAATTGTTCTGAGAGCTCGGGGCACACGTGCCCGAAAGTCGGCCATAGGGCACTTTTTCATCTACTTACGATCACAGAAATTTTACGTAATCCGCCCTCTACAGCTGGTGAGTATATAACCTCTTTGGTTTGCACAAATGCCAAACGTCTATGTGCAAGCCACTGAACCTATGTTACATATAAACTGTCTACAAAGACCGCGAAACATGCACTCCCCTGTACAGTCTTTATACACAGGTTGACTGGCTGATTGCATGCAGGGATTGAGCGTGAACTGTCGCACGAAAAAAGCACTTACGATCTTTGACGCTCTGTATGAAGACGGGGTTGTCCCCGGTGACGGTGAGTCCATAGCCCTTTTCTTCTCGCTGGACGATAACGCACCGTTGGATCAGCTGCTGTGATCCTGGTGCTGCTGTAAAGACAATTAAAAAAAATAGCAACAAATGTTAAGAAATATTTCAAAAGCTGTGAACTATGATCACTTACTCATGTAAATTTAGAAATATGAAATAAAAAATAAAAAAAACACTGGCCCCAGCAGACTTTTTCACCACATTTAAAATGCAAAATGCAACTCAATGCCCTTGTGTGTACAGTGGTTTGATAACACAACTATTCTGAATATCTACAATGGCATTGGTAAAACATCTGCTTAAAGAAACAAACCTACAGAAGCAAATGTATACAAAAGTTCACACATAAACTAGTATATAGGACTAAACATGTCTTTATATTTTTTTAAGGGTTTTCACTGGCAAATGGGGCCAACACACAAGCGAGTTCAAGCTGTGCATATTTGAGGTGTGCATACGCGCACTGAGCGCACTCAAGGCGCAGCATGCAGTTAGCTCTCCCGGGGGGCATTTCATGAAGCGTTTTGTCAGATATTTCGTCTGACAAACTGTTAAAAGCTACTGAAATCCTTGCATCTGATTGGGTGAGAGCAAATTTGTCTGACAACTTTGACGGACAAAATGCGTAATGAAATGCCCCCCAGATGAGGTAGATTCTCTGAGACACAACAGTAGGCTTCTTTCACTGGGAAATACGGGGATTTTCAGCATACAATGTACGTGTGTGGGAAGAAATGAGCTGCTTGGCGGAGGTCTGTACTCTCCAAATGCTTTCCTAGTTCTACTGTCAACTTTTGGGATTCTTTTTTGTCACTTTTATTAAAGTTTCACTTTAATGTTAATGTTAACGAAAATGTTATGCTCTGTTCTGAATGGTTGACCAACTAAATTCTTAACCATTTCTTTACATATGCACTGACAAATTGGCACAGTATCTTTAAAGCTGTTTATAGGATGATACCAGTCATTTGATACCAACATAACTGTAAGTGTCCCCATTTATATGACTGTCCTGCTTTGCAATCACAAATGAATTTGACTGTACCACCATTCAATTATACTGCTTCTCATATTTCTCAGAAAACCCTTGTTACAACGGAATGTACAACCCGACATTGATGATACTTTAATATGAGGAAAAGAAGCAATACAACTGTACTTTATATTCGTAATCCTACATTCATCATATGATTTGGTTTCGGAATAAGTGAAAGTCAGAGAAACCACATGATATTGTATCACACGAACGTGACAGTGAACTTGCCATAGCAGTAGGATCCAAAACCGAAAGACAATTATAATGTACAGAGAGTGTAAAATATTGTTTGATACAGAGCGAATCATATAACACAGATCGGAGAAGGCTATCAATGTATTCTTCTCTATACAAATTTTTCTGGAAACATTCCAAGAGCATTACAAGTGGTCAGCCTGAAGTTGACTAAAAAACAAACAAAAGAGAAAACAAAACAAAAATCCCTGCGAACACCATTAGCTTCTCCTTGTTGTTGTAAGTGGTTGTGCGCCATGTTGGTTGACGTTCTTAAGGTCACCATATAATCACTCGGCAATAATTGATGGTTGCTTTTCATTACTCTAGACCTGTATTTGATCCTCTTCAGAGCGAGATCACGCCTATCCTCGTTTTGATTTACGACACTCCGTTCTACAATCGTCAGACGGCATTTCAATATTACAGCAATCGACGATGTGTCGTTTCCTGGTCTACCTTTGCTTCTAAAGTTGCTCATGATCACTTTTACACCCTTTTTGACAGCCAAAATCAATAGCTATCAGATGTATTTCCCTGCAAATATGAACACCTGGCCATAGGTATAATTTGTAAGCTATCTACATCATAGTAATTCTTGGGGTAATGCTCAATGTTGCAGGGAGAAATTGCCCCCCCCCCCACACCTACAATGTATGCATTTGAATACTAATTGCAGTTTGTCTATAAACAAATACAATGATTTTCCATCACATAGTCACATCTCTATTTAATAGATTAATGAAATCCAGTATTTTATTTCTCTGGAAATCAAATTTGTCCACAGCTAGAATACACACACACACACAAAAAAAAAAAAAAAAAAAAAAAAAAACAGCCATAATTCACCTGTGATAGCCCCTGGAAGTATATGATATTTCGATAAATCAGATCACATGATCTCTATAACAATTTGGCGCTTGTGCTCCGGGCATTTAAGTTCTGCTCCGTAAGCGCTGGTACTGACTTGTGCACATTCTAGCTACACGTGTACCTTTATGAATAAGGTCAGGATTCCTTGTCGATCGGTTAAAAGATATCGATCAAAGTCCTTGCGAGGATGCACATGTGTATATAACGCTGTTGTTGGAAAAAGATATTGATAGCGAGAATCGGGTGATCAAATATTCTACTTCAAATCATTTACGTTTTTGTATAGATACTCTTTAAAATTTATATTTAAACCCCGATATATGAGAGAGACAAAAAAAATTACAATATTTTGCAGAGGATATGTCTTTTTGTATATACTCTTTAAAATTTATATTTAAACCCCGATATATGAGAGAGACAAAAAAAAATTACAATATTTTGCAGAGGATATGTCTCAAATACTCTACAAATATAGATAGCAAACATAATACTTGAGCATTGGTACACTTTAAGTGCCTGTACTGTGTAACAGGAATTTTAGAATATACTGCTAGGTACCATTGTAGGCAAAACTGAGAATAACATTAACAATGAGCATGATGTCAAAACACCTTTGACCTTGACACAAAGTCACAGATTTGAGTCATGTACTCAGACAACACAGGACATAAGATAACAGCACATGAAATCAAAGTACATCATTCTGCGATAAGATACATGTACAAGAGGTATGATCCTGTCATTGATATACATCCCCGGTTACTGGTTAACTAGACTCATAGTCGATATCAGCATCAATTGTTATCTTTGTATTAAAGACAGAATAAACCATTCCCAGAAAGAATCCATGAATCTACAAACCACTTGAATACAAGACCCTCTCCAATGGATCCGGAACGCACATGATCTACATTTTCATGTATTTATACAAAATCAGTTTTGACTCTTGACACACTTAAAATCAGAGATGAAGTCCAGTATGGTCAGGGGTCAGGGGTCACATAATAGGTCATAGGAAAAATGGGATTACTATGGAATTTGGATCCAAGATATCTGTCAAATGAACTACAATATTTACTGTGATATCTGGCTATCATTTCCTCGCTGATGTGAAGAATGCAACCTTCCAATATCTTGAAAGACATATGGTACAAATTACGGTTCTAGGACAATTACCCCCTGGACAATTACTCGCTGGAAACTTACTCTGACCATAACCCTAATCCTAATCCTAAATTTGAACCTAATCCTAACCCTAACCCTTGTCTTTCCTCTAATCCCATCACAAACCAGTATTAAGCTTGGCATAAGTATCTTGATATGCAATTTACACTTAAAGTCAAATCTTATCCAGGTTTTATGTACAATGTATGTCTGCTATTTTGCTAACTTATTGATACTATGAATCATATTACTATACTACTTTGGGGGATACAAAGTAATTTTTAGCATTTAATTTTTTACAAATATGTTTGCCTCAGATCACACATTACATAATGCTGCAAAATCACAGAGATGGCTAATAATGCAACCCCAAGTTCTTTTCTCTTTTTTTTTTCCACATGTAATGAATGTAACTCTTTCAAGGCAACTGCAA
This sequence comes from Diadema setosum, assembly GCA_033980235.1. Lineage (NCBI taxonomy): Eukaryota > Metazoa > Echinodermata > Echinoidea > Diadematoida > Diadematidae > Diadema > Diadema setosum. The sequence continues at coordinate 8,616,864 of CM067070.1, read as the reverse complement.
GGTGGACTCTGGCTTGTAGTGAGTTTTGAACTATCAAACTTCCCTCCATTGTCTCACTTGCAAACGAAGATAATCTGAAGCATAATAATAATGAACCTCAGCAATCATATGCAATACTAATGTTGATCTTCACATTGGATCTTGAATTTCTGTCTTATAGGCAATGTTGTGGCAACATCATCTTCTATCAAAAAAATTCTTGACATGAATTTGTTACCATTGTGTGGATGATTTGAAACTAGACAGTTGGAGCAGAATTTGTCAGGTTATACTTGCTACATTCATGTGGCAGCATCTAGGCTTGTTCGACTTTGTAACATTCTTGCATCTGGTAACCATCATCGTGCCAGGAAGTGTGACTGTATATAATATTCCGCGTGAACATCAGTCTTCCTGCACTTCAATGCAACCTGACATGATATTTCCATTTGCAGAGCCTGGTACCCTGATATCGCAGTAAGTGCAGAGCGGAGCACCTGACCGAACTTTGGACTCTGTCATATGTACATACACAAGAAGTGATGTTTACCATCTGTCTTTTTTTCTTCCTCCCTAATGTTACCGTCTCCTCACCCACCCCCTCCCCTCTCCCCCACCCCACCCTCCTCCTCCCCCCCCCCCCCCCCCCCCCCCCCCCACTCACCACCAACCTCAAGCCAGATTCTGGAAGGCTTGAAGTACATCCTCACGTCTCCGTTTTACTTGTAGTATCCTTGTACCATATTCACATTGGTCCTAGTATCTAATACAAGATTGATGGTAAGACAGTATTCCCGCGCATCGATCTAGCATCAGTTGCGGCTTAACCTGAATGTATGCTACACATTTGAGACTTCGCCTTCTTGAACAAGTTATGCACCAGTAGCAGATCGGCACATTCATAGCAAAGCCAGTGACGATACTGTACAGAAAGCAAGTGTACTGTACAGCAAATTCTCAGTCTGTGCTGAAAAAAGATGCAAGAATAGAATGAAACACTACAACAAGAAAGACACTGCCGCACAATTTTGATTTTTCTGTAATCTCTCTTTAAAGGAAGGCGCTGTCAAGAGGAATGTCACATATTTACAAACATCACGGTAGATGGTGAAGACAGCCAAAATTGTTCGCTTTATCATTTATCATTAATGCACTTGTCAATGTAATGACTCACCCCACTACCCCCGGACATGGGTGCGTCATTTCCTCTTTTGGTCAGTCAAATTTGTGACCCAGGTGTTCGTCATTTTACCAGCTTTGTCCGTCAAATTTTTTACCAAGGGGTGCGTCAAAATCCCATCATTGTCGGTCAAATTTTTGACCGAGGGGTGCGTCTTGGTACGTCACTTGGCTATGGAAAATAACACGCATTATTCTGAACCAAGGGGTGCGTCACTTGGGTATGGAAAACTGCACGCATATTTGCACGCTACCAGTATTGTATACACGTACCGCGAGTGAAATTACAGTGAGCGTTTTCCTGCGGCAAGTGAAAATCAAAGTCGGGAAGCGTTTTGGAATAAGAGGGAAAATGCTTGCCAGAATCTGGCAAGCAAATAATTTAAAAGCCACCCTTTCTCCTCACATGTTCTATCCAACAAACCCATGAAATCACGCATACTCAATCTCAAACCAGGGACTGTTTAGCGATGTAACAATTTCAACCTTACTGTCGAACACTTAGTGCCTAGTGCATATTGCGATGCAACACCAACACACGTTGCTATCGAAGAAAGTTCGTTTATATTCCAATACAATGTGCGTCTAAATAATGTTCTGTGGTGACAAAGGCGAATTTTTGACAGTAAAAGAAGCGGCAGGAGAAGAAACTGCCTGCCGCATGCCATTTTCTGCTCGCGGGATTAGCCCAACGAGACGCGCGACGCTGTGAGTACGCTGTGCGAATCTCTACGTACAGCGACTGGGCTGTGTATACTCGTGGGAATGCCGTGGCGTGGTGTGTACCTGCGCTGCAGGTATACATCCACCGGACTAGCAATGGCCGTGCACACGCAGCGCATCTGCACACATTGTCATGTATGGATTGCATGCACAGAATACATACTATATCATGTACGGAATATCGTAGCATGCAGCAGCGTGATGTACGGTGAATGACGGTACGGAGCTTACAGGGCCATGGTAAGGGAAACTTGCCGAAACTTTTACAAATTATGTTTACGAACCAAAAGAAAATGAAATTGCTTGAATAAAACGTATGCAAAAATCGTTTCAGTATTTTCGGGGTTGCGTCAAATGTACCGAGGATGTCCGTCAAAAAAGTGACCGAGGTGTGCGTCACTTTCAACGTGTTGTCCGTCAAAAAAGTGACTGTGGTGTTCGTCACTTGCAGCGTTTTGTCCGTCAAAAAAGTGACTGTGGTGTCCGTCAAAAACCCCGTGTGGTCAGTCAAAAAATGACCATGACGCACCCATGTCCGGGGGTAGTGGGGTGCGTCATTACATGGACAAGTGCATAATCTTAACTTTGATTTTAAAATCTTTATGAAAAATAAATTCATGAATTTACTGCTGCTTCAACATTTATAGATACAGTAGTTCTTTATTATATAATCATAGATTAAAAATGTGAAAACAAGAAACTCTTACAATATAAACTTTAACTATCCTTTGCCCTCTGCATATTTTCTAAGTGCCTCTTATGTGAGACGCACTCAGTGGTACAAGTAGTCATTTTGCATTAGCTCCTTAGTTATTGAAGTCTCATCCTAAGGTGGATATGCTTCGGGGGGACTGATGCGAGATGCTATCGCACGACCTTTCAGGAATGGAGTAGTCAAACTGAAAGCTCCCCTGCACCAGTTCGCGGACAAGTGGTGTAACAGCTCCAGAATCAGTGCGCAACATTCGGCCAAAGTTAATGCAATATGCTAACTGGAATTTGACTCTTAACGCACAATAACGCAACTGCCTAGAGATCACATGGTTAAGAGCTGAAGCAGCTTTTGTGAAAGTCCCTCTCTCTTTTTGAACCGAGGGTCATCACTACGAGACAAAGTTGAGTTACAATTGAGAGGCACGCTTCCAGTGAAAAGGCTTTCGGAGACCGCCAATATTTCTCAACTTTACGTCTCTGAAGTTACCAAATTTCACTGTCAGTGTTTGGTAGCTAAAAAAAAAAAAAAAAAAAAAAAAAAAAACCTAATTCAGCACAATTCTGTTTAAAAAAAAAAGAAGAAAAAAAAAGAAAAGTTTTACAATTCATGCAGTTCTTATAGATGGCTGATGGGCAAATCCTCGTGTCATTGATCACGAGTGACCAGCACAAGATTATTTGGTGCAGCATTACTCAATAGGAGTGGTACATCAGCTTTAAACTTTATGCCAGCTCGTGAAAAACAATCGTATTCGTAGACCTCATGAGGCCTTCGTGCTGTCGGGCTTGGCTTCAGCTGCTCAACCCGCTTCACTCGTGACAGACAGTCCTGACAGGAGCACAAGGGGTCTTGGTGAAAGGCTACAAGAGCACCCGCATTGCCAGCCAGCTGTACCAGGTGTGCATGGTGCAGGGGACTCAAAAATAACTCACACTATGGGTTCTATTGGGATGGGGGGAGGAGGTAGTAAAATATATAGGAGGGGAAAGGAAGAGAGGGGAGGGTATTACTTTTGCAGAACTTAGTCTCTTCTCAAATTTTTTTGAAGAATGTCATATTTAGATGATTTAGTGGTATTCACATGGTGGATGAAACTTGTGAGGTAATTTATGTGGCCAGCACATTACTTCATTAGTTCATTCATCTTTTTGTTTTGTAGTTCCCTTCCATTCATTCACAGATAGATTCTTCTCTAGAACAATGTTTTCTCTTTTTTAAGCAAATAGACAAAAAAGAAAAAATCTTTAACTCATTGCCTACAGTTACCACATGGCCCCATACAAAGCCAACGGATGTTTCAAAATCCTGTAGGTACTGGGCTAGCCCCGTGGAATGTTTGTGGTCCTCCCAGAGAGTGTGTGAGCTGTGAGCCTAGGTTGTGTAGCTGAAAATGACAAGGTGTGTGTAGAGTGTGAGCAACACAGCTTGTTTATACCTGGTTCCAGCAAGTCGCAAAAGGTGAGAGCACTTTTATAGGATGCTGTACTTTCTGGCCTCAATGTCTAGAATGCCACGCTGCAAGGGCCTAATTCTTGAGCTAACGTTGGCTCTCTGTTCTTGTTTGACAGCCTGATTAACCAATACATAAAACAGAAGAGGGGAGGGGAGGAGGAGGAGGGGGAGGAGGAGAGGAAGGGAGGAAGGGGGAAGAGATGGGAGATGAGGAGGACGAAGGGGGGAGGATGAGGAGGAGGAGGGGAGGAGGAGGGGAGGAGGAGGAAGAAGAGGAGGAGGAGGAGGGGATGAGGATCAGAGGAAAGGAGGAAGAGGAGTGGAGGAGGAGGAGAGGAGGGGAGGAGGGAGAAGAGAGGGGAGAAGACGAAGGAATGAGGAGGAGGAAGAGGAGAAGAGAGGAGAGGAGGGGAGGAAAAGGGTAGGAGAGGAGGAGGAAAGAAGAAGGAAAAGGGAAGTAGGTAAAGGATGGAGAAGAATGAGGAGGAGGGGAGAGGAAGATGAAGAGGATGGGGAAAGGGTAGAGAAAGAGGAAAATGCAAAAAAAAAAAAAAGAAGCGGTAGATGAGGAAGAAGAAAATCTGGAGGGAAGGTTGGGGAGAGGAGAAATAGGAGGAAGAGGAGGAGGTGGAGGGGAGGATGGGGAGGAAGAAGAAGAGGAAGAGGGGAGGAGGGAGGTGGAAGAGGAGAAGGAGGAGGAAGAGGAGGAGTGGAGGAGAAGAGGGGAAGGAAGAGGTAAAGAAGGAAAGAGGGAAGGAAGAGGAAGAGGAGGGAAAGAGAGAAGGAGGAGAAGAAATGAAGAGGAGGAAGAGGGAGGAGGATGGAGGAGGATGGAGGAGGAACACACTGGTCACATGACCTGGCCACTGGTCACATGACCTGGCATCTACTCACTGTGCATATCGGGGTATCCGGACATCGGAGACCAGCTTGGATGCCGTCTCTCCCCAGGAGAGACTCGGATGAACCCCACAGATCTGGAGGAAGATGAAGGAAAACACAAATCAAAAACACCATCACCATTTATTATACCTCAGGTCACACTTAAGTCATACCTACGTGATATCCTATGCCCTTTTGTACAGAATTACACATATTTGCAATATTTCAATATTTATGCACTCATACTTATGCACTCACAGGTACTGAACATCTTCACAGTCCCTGACAACAAGTCTTTACAGAAGAAAAAAAAAATTAATGCCATGGAAATCAGAAGTGTTCACAAAAGAAATTCAAACTATTCAACTATTCACATTTCATGCACATAGAATACTGCTTCGGGGGAAATTTAGGAATACTGGCAGGAGGTAAGTGTGTGCATTTTGCCCTTCCATGTAGGTGTGAATGTGTGAACACTTTATCGGAAAAAAAAAATGCATTTAAATAAAATCACATAAATATTTCCACTAGTACAGAATAACAGAGCATTCTAAAATTTAGCCCCTGATAATACACAAAACCTTCCATTCATGTCACAATAACTTTTAAAAACATGCACATCATACACATAGATATTCTCAAACAACGTACACACACAATCTTTCTCACACATTATAAAATATGTCCTCACATCAGCAGACATACACTTGCTCAACATGAACACATTTGTCTGGCATTTCTATCACCGATACTTGGAACTGTGGGACATGATTTAGTAATGTTCATATCATACTACAGCATAATTGCCATCGAATGACAGGCAGATGGCCAGGTTTGCATTTTATACCTGCCATTTGTAAATATCGCCCTCGTGTGGCACGCATCGCCGGGCAAGACGTGGCAGCGATGGCACCTAATTGGTTGCGCTTGAGAGGCCCACAGACTCCCAAACTGTTTCAGTGACTGACCAACTTAAAGGAAAATATATTCCTTACAAGTATCTATACTCTATCAGTAAAATATGGACATTATTTGGAACTGTGAAATTTACACAAAATCTGACAGACTGAGACAGGAATTCCAAAGAAAAGTACATTTTGCACACACAGGGAGACAAAGTCAGGCAATTAGTAAAGATACTGTAAAACCAGAGATATTCACGGCATGAAACTTTCACAAATTTTATGCGATGGCCATTTTCTGTGACATGAAACTTTCGTGAATTGCAACTGGCATTCAATGCACTGTGTTAAAAAAACAAAAATGTGCGCACATTTTGCAACAAGCATCATCAACAGAAAGTACCATCACTAATGTACCACAATGGTATGGGGAATGTGATATTGTATGTTAATATGTTTCAGATTCAGTCGCACCCTGTGATATGTCTTTGGCATGTACTTGTAATGTATTTGATGTTTATTTTCTTGTCATATCCAATGTACAAAGAACTTCCATTGTGAACAATAGAGTAATCAATCAATCAATCAAATCTGAATTTCACTAAATACCACATACTGGAAATCGATCCACTTATATCAATCGACTCTCCACATGATCAGAAAGAATATTGCCAATTTGAGAGAGCAATAGGAAGATTAACCTTATAAAATTTGTTGGTAATTTGAGAATCAATTATAAATACAGTGATTAGAGAGACTTGGAATATTTTCAGACTGAAACTATCATGTATGAATATAAATATTAAAATAGCTCACATGTAAATTATTCTTTATAAAATACTCTGCCTTATGAAACGCTGAAAAATGTTTTTTTTTTTAAAGAAGTTGTAAAATCCATGTCTATTTGACAAAAAATAAATACCACATATTACACAAACAGAGTTTTGAGCAAAGACAAAAAGCATGAAACTAAAATTCTGCATATCAGAAATCTGGAATCTCAATAGCTATGTAATTTCAATATCTATGAACAAAATTAAATATAAATCAGACATACATTTGTCACAAATGTACACACAAGTAGTTATGTACATGTATCAAGACTGTATGCATGGTTGTTTTAATGTGTATGTACACAGGTGAACCAGATTAATGGAGAACATTCTATATGATATTAGATATAGTACATACAGGCTGACCAGATCAGTGGAGAATTTTCTACATGGTATACAATGTAGCTACAGTACATGTATGCATCTGACAGGAAATACATTATAGCTCACTCAATCTAGAATGATTTAACCCATTCCAGAAAATTCTGGGAAGTGCTGGCTGAGTGAGGCACTGCCCTTGTAGCCCAATGTGATTGGTAGTTAATTTTGGCAATGATGTTATGCACATATTAGGAAGTGAGTAATCCAGGATTCCTGGAATTTGGACTTGCTAGTATGTTCAGGTATGTAGCCCCAGATTGGAGAAAATTACAGAATGTACTAGAAAGGGGTGAATGGATAGTATATAAGCAGGAGAAATTCTGAGGTAGGCAGAGTACCCAACACCTCTGCTCTGAGAGTTACGTCACTTCTGGCTCTGAAGCGACTTGTTATAGTCAGTCCTGTGTTACCTGCTGACCTGCTATACAAACTGTGTTTGTGGAGATAAGGCCTGGGAGACATTTTGCCTGCAGAGAATTAATTTGCCTACATTGGAGATAGACTCCATATTTAGTGTCAACGGACATTGTTACGGCAAAGCTGTGACGGGCTGGATTCCTCGCTGGACATTATAAAGTGAATCATCATTCAACACATCAACTGGACGTGGTCGTCATAACGATTAGATTCTGCACGTTTTGCTGTGGACACATAACTTGGATTTTACCCCGGATCTATACCTTGGACTATCGTAACCTGCACCTCTGGATTTACGTCGAAGGTATCATTCATCGGTGCATCGTGGATCATTCCTTTGTGTATCGAGCATCGTATTTGGACATTTCCAGGGATATTGCATGTATTAAGTGTAAGTGATTCTATTACTGATTTGTAACTGTTTCTATTGATCATTATTGTATTGATGTGAAAACCGATTACGAGTCTGTACCCACAATATCACTGTTAATAAACCGCCTGAACATTAGTTGATTGTTTCTTTTGTGCGATCATTCTCGGAGTGATTGTGGTCGTAACAAAATTGGGGGCTTGTGTCCGAGAAGTGAATTTAAAGCAAAACTTAGAATTTGGAACGTTCCGGAATCCAGAATATTGGTACAGACAAAATACCAGTGAGTTGATTGTTCAATTGTACATTGTGTGTAATACATGTGACAATGTCAATCAGTACAATGGATGTTCAAGCATTTGTTCAGAGGACAGATTTGTCCCTCAAAGATTTGCAAAGGTTACGCAAATGTGATTTGACTGCTATTGCACAGCATTTAAATGTTGATGTTCCACAAGGTGTAAGAAAGGCAGAGATTCTTGACTTGGTAGCTGGTCACATGGAGCTCAAAGAAGAAATCAACATTCCAGATCAAGCTCAAATTTCAGATCAAACACGGCTTGAGCTTGCTAAAATGGAAATGGAAATGAAGAGAGAGAAGATGAGATTAGAAATGGAGAGAGAGAGGGAAAGAGAACAAAGAGAAATGGAAATGAAGGAAAGGGAAAGGGCTAGAGAAGTGGAAAGAGAAATTGAAATGAAGAAACTTGAAATAGAACAGCAAAAATTTGAAGTGGAGCAACAAGTGAAATTGCGTGAGATGGAATTGACTCATGCACATACTGTTGAAAATCGTGAAAGGGCTCCCCCAGAATTTGATTTGGCTAGGAACATTCGATTGGTGCCAAAGTTTGAAGAAAACAGAGTCGATGCATATTTTGTGTCATTTGAGAAGGTGGCTAACAGTTTGAACTGGCCACAGGAATTTTGGCCCTTGCTCTTTCAAAGTGTATTTGTCGGCAAAGCAGCTGATGTGTACTCGTCTCTCTCTGAAGAGCAATCACGTGACTATGCTACAGTCAAGAAGGCAGTGTTGAATGCTTATGAGTTGGTGCCAGAGGCATACAGACATAAGTTCAGAAATTCGTACCGCAAACCAGGCCAGACACATGTTGAGTTTGCTCGTGAAAAAGAAATGATGTTTGATAGGTGGTACAGATCCCTGAAAGTGGATCAGGACTTTGATAACCTGCGTGAGGTTGTTCTCTTGGAAGAATTCAAAAAGAGTGTTGCTTTCAGTGTGAGGTCGCATTTGGATGATCACAAAGTGACAAGTTTGCATAAAGCAGCCTTGATGGCTGATGAGTATGAGCTGACCCACAGAAATGACAACAGACCACCTTTCAGGAATTTCTCTGGAAATAAGAGAGACAAAAATCAGTCGAGCAATCCAAAGAATGCTGGTTCTGAAAAAGGCACGAGTTCTGAATCTTCATCGGCACCAAAGCCTCAATCTGACAAAGGGTCCAGTACAAGTGCAAATGTCATGAAATGTTTTCATTGTAACAAGACAGGGCATGTGAAGTCACAGTGTTGGAAGTTGCAAAACAAAACAAAGAAGGACATGGGATTTGTCATGTCAAAAAGTGTCCTACCCGAAAATAGTGTCCCGTTCAGTGAAACACAGGCCATTGAAAGTCGATCTCCCAAATTCAAAGATAGGACTAAGCAGGTGGATGAGAGCTATCGTAGCTTTTTGTTTGATGGTGAGGTGACCCCATGTACTTCTGGTGAGGCAGGTAAACCAGTAGTCATCCTGCGGGATACGGGGGCCTCTCAGTCGTTGATGGTGGATGGTGGTATGACTTTTCCACCAGATAGTGCAGTGAATGCAAAAGTCTTGATTCAGACTGTTGATGGCAGTTATATGTCAGTTCCACTGTATAGAGTGGATTTAAAGTGTGACCTAGTTTCTGGTCCTGTCACTGTTGGAGTTGTTCCTGAGTTGCCCATGGTAGGCATTGACTTCCTGTTGGGGAATGACTTGGCTGGGGATAAGGTGGTTGCGTCTCCAGTTGTTTCGGATAAACCAGTGGTGGTTGCTGAAACTGAGCAGTTGCAGGAGGAGTTTCCTGGGATTTTCCCAGATTGTGTTGTGACTAGGTCTCAGGCTCGTAGAGCTGTTCAAGATGATGCGGATTCTGTTGATGTGGAGGAGAATTCCGGTGTTTGGTTGGCAGAAACCTTTTTCAAGGATTTGAATGATGGGGTTGCTGTATTAGGCTCCGAGGCTAACAGTGATGGGCTGTTTAGCAAGTCTTCCTTGGTTGAAGCACAGCAGGCAGACTCTGAGTTGAAAGGCTTGTCTCAGACGGCGTGTTCTGAGGCTGAGGCTGAAAAGGTCCCTGAGTGCTATTATGTCAAAGATAGCATTTTGATGAGGAAGTGGAGACCTCCCCATAGGCCAGCTGATGAGGATTGGACGGTGGTCCGTCAAGTTGTTGTCCCTCCCAGTTACCGCAGTGAGATCTTGAGGATTGCTCACGAGTTACCTGTCGGCGGCCATTTAGGCGTCAGAAAGGCAAAGGATCGGATCATGAGGCATTTTTATTGGCCAGGGTTGAATGTGGATGTGGCTGAGTTCTGTAAGACTTGTCACACATGTCAGGTGGCTGGTAAACCACAGCATTCAGTGAAGCCGGCGCCATTGATTCCGATACCTGCGTTTGAAGAACCATTCAGTCGGGTTCTAGTTGACTGTGTTGGACCTTTGCCTAGGACTAGGTCGGGTCATAAGTACCTCTTGACAATCATGGATATGTCTACACGGTTTCCAGAGGCTATCCCATTGCGAAATATCACTGCCAAGACTGTGGTAGATGCTCTAGTGCAGTTTTTCACTAGGTATGGGTTGCCCAAGGAAGTGCAGTCTGACCAAGGGTCAAATTTCATGTCAGGCATATTTCAAGAGGTGATGTATCGTTTGGGTGTGAAGCAGCTGAAGTCGTCAGCTTATCATCCCCAATCCCAAGGTGCGTTGGAGCGCTACCACCAGACCCTAAAGACAATGATTAGGGCATTTTGTGAGGAGTATCCCGAGGATTGGGATAAGGGCATCCCTTTCCTGCTGTTCGCAACAAGGGACTCCCCAAATGAGTCGACGGGTTTCAGCCCATTTGAGTTGGTGTACGGTCATGAAGTTAGGGGCCCACTGAAGCTCATCAAAGAGAAATTCATGACTGAGGATGATGAGGTCCACCTACTTGACTATGTGTCAAAGTTTCGTGAAAGGCTTTCAAAGGCTTGTGAGGTAGCTAGGGAACACTTGAAAGTGTCACAAGACTCAATGAAGAGAAAGGCAGACAAAAATGCCAAAGCCCGAACCTTCAAACCAGGTGACAAAGTTCTTGTACTGCTGCCCATACAAGGTGAACCACTGAAAGCCAAGTTCAGTGGCCCATACTGTGTCAAAAAGAAACTCAATGATGTGAACTATGTGATCAGTACGCCAGACAGACGAAAAGATCAGAGGGTGTGTCATGTAAATATGTTGAAAGAGTGCTATGACCGAAAGTCAGTTGGTGTGACATAGATAGTGGATAGCACAGTAGAAGTTAAGGGTGAAAAGTTTTCACCGGCATATCATTTACAGTGTATGTGTTTATCATATCCATTAATGTATGCAAAACAGTTTGACATGATTGTATAAGCTTCGAGAATCCAAGCAATATCAATGTAAATGGTATCCATGAAAAGAGAACATGGAATTAATGCAGCTATTCAAAAGGCATATGATAGCATATGATTATTGTTGCTTGACTTGGATTTTACCTCACATTCGTTGTAAATAACAATGAGAAATTGTGAAGGTAAAAGAAACCCTTGCTACGGCAAGGCTTTCTTTTTCCCATGGGGGATGGTGTCACAAATGTACACACAAGTAGTTATGTACATGTATCAAGACTGTATGCATGGTTGTTTTAATGTGTATGTACACAGGTGAACCAGATTAATGGAGAACATTCTATATGATATTAGATATAGTACATACAGGCTGACCAGATCAGTGGAGAATTTTCTACATGGTATACAATGTAGCTACAGTACATGTATGCATCTGACAGGAAATACATTATAGCTCACTCAATCTAGAATGATTTAACCCATTCCAGAAAATTCTGGGAAGTGCTGGCTGAGTGAGGCACTGCCCTTGTAGCCCAATGTGATTGGTAGTTAATTTTGGCAATGATGTTATGCACATATTAGGAAGTGAGTAATCCAGGATTCCTGGAATTTGGACTTGCTAGTATGTTCAGGTATGTAGCCCCAGATTGGAGAAAATTACAGAATGTACTAGAAAGGGGTGAATGGATAGTATATAAGCAGGAGAAATTCTGAGGTAGGCAGAGTACCCAACACCTCTGCTCTGAGAGTTACGTCACTTCTGGCTCTGAAGCGACTTGTTATAGTCAGTCCTGTGTTACCTGCTGACCTGCTATACAAACTGTGTTTGTGGAGATAAGGCCTGGGAGACATTTTGCCTGCAGAGAATTAATTTGCCTACATTGGAGATAGACTCCATATTTAGTGTCAACGGACATTGTTACGGCAAAGCTGTGACGGGCTGGATTCCTCGCTGGACATTATAAAGTGAATCATCATTCAACACATCAACTGGACGTGGTCGTCATAACGATTAGATTCTGCACGTTTTGCTGTGGACACATAACTTGGATTTTACCCCGGATCTATACCTTGGACTATCGTAACCTGCACCTCTGGATTTACGTCGAAGGTATCATTCATCGGTGCATCGTGGATCATTCCTTTGTGTATCGAGCATCGTATTTGGACATTTCCAGGGATATTGCATGTATTAAGTGTAAGTGATTCTATTACTGATTTGTAACTGTTTCTATTGATCATTATTGTATTGATGTGAAAACCGATTACGAGTCTGTACCCACAATATCACTGTTAATAAACCGCCTGAACATTAGTTGATTGTTTCTTTTGTGCGATCATTCTCGGAGTGATTGTGGTCGTAACACATTGTTCTCATATTTCTTAGCATTTGGGATTATCAGCAAGTTCTTCTTGGCAAGTCTTAATAGTTCTTCAGTTTTCAGGGTATTGTACATTTCATATTTTCATAGTTCTTTTTATTGATTTTGGCTGGTCAACCAATCCCACATGCTATTTTGAGATCTATGCCTTTATGCCTGCCAATTCTCAATACTACTTTGGGACTACTTCTCCGGTAAAAAAAAAAAACTTGCGTATGCACTTAAAAATGAACTTTGAGACCAAACAATGTGGATTAAATGTTAGGCATGAACAGGTCTATTGTTCAGTTGAGTCCAGTTCTCTCCATTTGGCTGCCCAGCAGTGGACGAAATCTTACTGCCAGTAAAACAATTATGCAAAATAATCATCTTTCGCTTCAAAATAAAAAAAGCAGTTTGGAAATTTACCCCACCAACTTGTCCACTTGCCTACAGCGACTAAAGTTCACTGTCGAAGAAGGTCATTTTCATCTGTGCAGCCGGTTTATACCCCGCAGGATATAATCTACCGCATGAACCCTGTCTATGCTCTTTGAAAGTAGCAGTCTTCTCAGACAGATAAGCAATACTGACACAAATTTTGCGGCAAAGTGATCATCTCTCCCTTTAAATTTGCGACAGCGAGTGGAGTCGCCATAATTTGTGTGTCAGCCCGAATCTGCTGGTACTTTGACTGTGCTTGACAGTTGGCCGGCCATGCAGCGCTTTTTTCGTCGTTGTCGTTAATTTCTGTCTTTCTTTGTACATCTTCTCCTTCCCTTTTCTTTGTTGTTTTTTTCTCTTTTTTTTTTCTTCCTATTTCGTCTAACACGAAGAGCCTGGGATGTGGTAATCGTATTATCACAACAGGATATAGCAGGCTGTGCCAACGATATGGAATACTTCCTGTGACAGACAGACTCTGGGGATGGACAGACAGATGAATGGCTGGGGGGGGGGGGACAGGGAGGAAGGGGGAAATCTTGTATCCACCTTTGTAGAGCACTGATCCTTTAATAGGTCTGCGGATGACCACCATCGGGAGATTACGCGGGCTGGTTTCTGGTTTGGGCCCCGGGTGATTATTGATACCGCTCGGCCCGCTGCGCCTACGGTGAGTGAGGTGCGGATACGACGTAAAAACCTCAAGCTCTATCAAAGGTTCTTTTTTGTTGTTCTTTTTTGTGTCATTTTTTTTTTGACAGGGCTTATTCATCAAAACAAACATTGCGCTGAATACAGTTCGGTACAGTTACAAACTTTTACCATGGCAATGATAAATTGCGTTTCTGCAAGTCTATAATACCATTCTTCTTTTTACATTTAAAAAAGAAAGAAATAGGAACTAAAGTAAAGAGACAGCAGTTATCAATACCGAGTTTAGTAAATGGGTTATGAATACCACTACGCTTCATTTTAATCAGCATAAAATATGCATGAAATACAAAAACAAGGCACTGTCATATTACAAAATTCCTTAATGACAAGTGCATGGAATGAACATGAACATTCAGATATCAACATTGTATGCAATAATGACTTTCAAGATTCTGCTTGTACCAGTCAAGGTGATCCAAAGGTTTATAGGTACTGTCACTTCTAGGGTCGTGAGACGTGAAAATCGCTGAAATTTATTTTCAGGGAAATACAGGAAGAGACGGCATACACATAATTTGAAAAAATTTGTATTCATAAATGGTCTCTATCGGCAGGAGCTCAGTACTGCGACTCATCGATGATATTGTTCATGTGGCATGGGCCGAATGGCTTGTACAGCAATCTGTCAGCACGGCAGGATCATCCGAGCACTGTCATCAATTTGCAGCAATCGGCGGACTATTAGCTATTAATTGCAGATGAGTTATCAGATCAAAGACAACAGATTGACACCGAATGCGGCACGCACAACCACACAGGCGCACACACGGTTTTGAGTGTGATGCACACATTTCAACAGCTGGGCACCATTAAAAATAGCCCCGTACAAATACTGTAAGCTGCAGTCATTGCAGTTTCTATGGCAACAGCTGTGTAGCAACATGATCAGATGTAAGCATTTGAGTCGTTACCATGGTAACCATGATTATAGCAACATTCAATCAATGCAAGCAATGCTATGTGCAACAGGTACCAGGATGACCTGTAAATCTCGCATTGAACAAGACCTCCAAAGTCAGCCCATCGTAAGGACTACAGTCACCAAAACAGATGAAGAAATGAACAGGTACATGAATAAAAGATAATGAAGATATAGGATCAACTCACCTAATAAAATGAGGCATCTTTAAAGTGACGCTACCTTCTTCCACAAAACGATAAGTTCACTCTGGGATGTACAACAGCTACAAAGCTGTTATCCAACAAAAGTCGTAAGCCTGTACATTTTCCACAGATATAAATGTACTGCGACTATTAAACCCAACACGAATCCACATCCGTCTGTCTTCTCAACGGAAAAGAGGAGGGAAAAATGGCAGAATTTGCTGCTCGCCCCTCTTGGACGGCCGAGCCGCCCCAGCAACCAGACATTATCAATTTTCTACACGGACCTCCGCTCACCACAATTTACGCCGCTCGTCAAACGCAGGGGTCTATAATTGGATACGATCCATCAAGGGCATCGAGAAATCCCCGACTGCCCGGCGCGGATGACAGTTACAAACGCTACGAGATTCCTGATGACCGCTGCCCGTGAGCCTACCCATGATAAATCTACAACAGCCCTCCTCTGGACACCGTTGACTGACCACCTGTATCTGAGAGTTAACGGCCAGCGGTCACTTTTTGAGGCGCCTCAAGACATGGAGGATTTATACACAAGGAGGCTCTGGAACTCATCACCTGTCGCTGATTATTAAAGATGTCATCCAGATATCTCGTGGATGATTAACCCTTGGCGTGCTTCGAGCATTGATTGGCAATGAAAACCTCATAGCATCGTAAAAACTGTCCAAAGTCCCTGGCACAGTAATCGTTCAAGGAAAAACTTCTCATAAGGCACAATTTTGAAGCACATATCACCCGTCCCTGACTTTTAGAAGTCATCTCGATATCATGTCGATGATTAACCCTTGCTGTGCTTTGAGTGCTTTGACTGCTTGGCAATGAAAACCTCATAGCATTATACACACTGTCCAAAGTCCCTGCCACAGAAAGTGTTACAGAAAAACTAGAATACAAGACACAATTTTTTTTTTGACAGAACAGCAACAGAACCACAAGTCACTCACTGAGAAAATGAGTGAAATCAGATTGACTTTTTGTGTGCTTTGGGTGCTGAACGACACAGAAAAACCCATAGCATTGTACTCACTGTCCAAGTCCCTGGCACAGAAGGGTTAGCGATAAAATTGAAAGGACAGGGACCATATGAATACATCATCACATACAGCATTTTATAATATATCAAAAATGCAAAAAAAAAAGCATTCAAAGACAAAAATAAAGTTAGGGTGTTCTATAGGTATATATCCAAAGACAAATGATACATAGGAGGTAATGAAGTGCAGTCAAGTTTAATAAAAAAAGAAAAAAATTGCAACACTCGAATGTCAATATATGGGACTATCATGCTGCACTGCAGTGGATTACTGTTATTCATCAGAGGTAGAGAAATGACACATATTATTTTTTTTTCTCTCATTTTTATTTTATTTTTTTTTGGGGGGGGGGGGGAGGAAGGAGGAATGGGAAGTAACCTCACTATCAACAGGAAGTGGTTTCACATACAACATGTACCATGTGGATGTTCATAGAGTCCTTACAGAGCGGCTGAAGCACACAGGTTGCCGAATATTTGGGGTTTATTTACAAGTCTCTACTATCATCAACATCCTGTATTGACTAGAGTAGGCTGTATGTGTCAAGTGTAGTAATTATCATGAAATGCGCACTACTGGTGGTAGTTCCTTCTTCACTGGATTTACAGCAAAAGCTGCCTCACTGCTGTCGAGTGTACACTATAGTTAATACTTGGATTACTGCCAACCCAGGAGCACAGAGAGGAATGGGAAAATGTCTGACTTAATTGATCTCCTCAAATTTAAAGACTTTTCACAACAACCTGATAATGATCTACATTGCCAGAGAGAACGCTGCACCATAAAAATGGCTGCTCGTTGGACAGCAGCGTCTCAAGTGCAGTTTAATGGATACTTGACTGCCCCAATGGTTGGTCAGCAATTCACTGACCAGCTGACCGTCATCATTGCAACCACTGTAACGACTATTCATTTCCAAGAATCCACGCTCCTTAAATTTACGTCTCCATTTCATATTCTTGACAAAAGATTATCATGTTTCATATAATCTATTGCCAGAGCATAGCATCTTATTTTTTATTTTGTGTGGCTTTGTCTGTACAATGTATGTCACAGAGATATGACAGATTACACACAAAAAAAAAACCACACACAAAATTTAAAAAATCAATATTACTAGAAACTGAACTCTCTTATCAACAAAAACAACTTTTTCCTCTATCCCCATTCGCAAAGTTCACCTTTTAAGGTCCCTCCATTCTTTGCTAATAATTATTATTAGTCATTTTGAACACGTGTGAACATGTATATTTTCCAAATACTATCGTCCATTACAATTTCTTTTTTTCTGAAAAATCTAACTAATTATCTTTCCATGTACCGTACTTGACAATATATCACCAACACTGTGGATTATGTATCATTAATATGAAAATCAATATGGCTTTGCTCATATTACATATTAATATTGTGAGCATCTTATTTCTATAGTCAAGTGACATACTCCAGATTAATCTCAAAGTAAGATACCAGTTATAGAGACGCCACACAGTAATTTGCTCCAGCGATGCCGTCTTCGGTCCATTTGTCAATGCGGTTACCGCGGCAACAGATGCCAGTGGGTGGAAGGTGGTGAATGACCGCCGCTCGGCTCCGGCTTTGCGCATGTCTGTGTGTGTGTGTGTGTGTGTGTGCAGAAGAGTAAGAGTGTCACTGACGTGTATGTGTGCATATGAGTGTGCACATTGTATGTGTATTGTATCCTTGCAGGTTCTCAGAAGAGCTGCGATACTCGTAACATATTCCACGGCAACAACAACAAAAAAAAGAACATATCGCCCTGAAGAATGATAGCTACCATCCAATTAATCACATTATTATGCTAATGAATAGAATTGTAAACTGTTAAATGTTAACTGAGCTATCCCACACACAACAAACCTTCAGAAGGCGGTAATAAATTATATAAGGCATATTTTCTATACAGTCATCAGACCAATCACCACTGCTACCACTACTACATCTAAATAAATAATAATAACAGTCATGCTATTCCTAATATAATTACTCCTCCTCCTCTTTCTCCTACTACTTCTACTACAGTGATATGCCTATGTTTTTTTACTACTGCTACTATTATTGATTATAATAATTACAATAATAATGATCCCAATAATAGTAATTATAATATCAGCAGTAATAACAATATTGGCTATCAACAGTTTTCATGCACTTATCTGTTCATATGGAACAAAGTGCCGGACTGAAACTGACTATTACTTTATATTCTTTTAATTCCTGCAGAAAGGAAATGCCTACTCCAAACTCACATCTTCACACACTCATCAAAACTACAGCAATACAGTCTTTGTTTTGTTTGTTTGTTTTTTTGGTTACACTCACTTGGCATTCAGGCCAACTTTCCAATCGCTAAGCGGAATACGGCTGTGTTTATTTCCGACCTGTTACCTCCTTTAAACTCCCCACACACCTCGCGGAAATAATGCGGCAGGAAATCTCCGATTGTCGTTTGCCCGGAACGATATGAGCAAAGCAGATTAAAACCACTGGTAAATGATCACCGGTTGTTGGGGGGGGGGGAGAAATATTTTGAATTTTAACTCAGCAGCGTTTGGTATGTATGCGACCTGTATGACTGTCTTTGAAATTATGTTCAATATCATGTATGCGACCTGTATGACTGTCTTTGAAATTATGTTCAATATCATGATTAAATTGCAAATATTTGCATCATACCATCTTATTAAACATGAAATGATAATTTGCATACGGTGGAAATCAGACAGATTTCACTCTAAACTGAACCCCCATGAAAACAAGAATTTGCTGAATACTATCAAAAATTTGTATAAAATACAAACAAGTGATGTTCAATGAAATCAGCAGAACACAAGGAATTTAAAGCAGGAAAGTTTTTGTTTTAACATTAAGTTTGACAAGCACTACAGCTTATAAATACTGCAAGCTTCTGCAAAGAAGTAAATTAATTGGTCCACAGAACGCTTTGCACAAAACATTGTTGCCAAATGCATGTAAATCATTCTCTTCACACAACATTTTATTTTCAAAGAAAACAAATGGAACAGTTAAGCCAAACAAAAGAAACAGATCCAAGCTTGTTTTAAGAGAATCATGCAAATTCAGGCTTTAACATCAAAATTTCTGATAAACAGTGCAACTATGAGTTTAGTGAATAAAAGCAAAAAAGAAAATTAAAGAAATATACTGTGGAGTACATTAAAAGTCAAGTTCCCAAATCCACCTGAGTCACATGTACACTGTACGTTGTATAACATAATTATTACTTGCAGGACAAGTTCACTCTCTTCTCCCTATCCACCTCCCTCAAGGAAAAAAAAAAAATCATCCTAACATATCAACTGAAAATAAGCAACAAGAATAAACACAGATGCATGTGCTTATCAAATATAGAATATCACATTTGACTTGCTATATGGTGTTGAATTTTTATGGATAGAGAGAGAGAAAAAAAAAGGAAAATGTATACACAACTGTCACTGCACAACCATGAATGACTGTCCCCTTTTTGTCACATGCTATTGAATAACCTTGGACCATGATTCAACATCCACACATTTTTTTCCGGTTCGGCAGCCAGTAATTAATTTGGTAGCTAACCACAATATTGCATAGTTGAGGGGGAGGAGGAGCTAGGAGGAGGGAGTAATATTAATGTAGGCCCTACATTCTATTTTTTAACATCCCCATGTCTTTCTCAACCATGATTCATCATTCAGTGAGTAGCACTAGCTGTAGAAGCTGTTTCTGTAAGCACATGTACGGTACTTTGCTTTCCCTATTGTCAGGTTTGCAAACTGGATAAAGAGGAAACAAAATACAGCCCCCCCCCCCATCCGCCTTCCGAAAATATAATGCTGTATCCCATGTAAAGACGCATATTAGCATGTAAACACAAGACTTCGCTCATGACCAACCCAGTGCGATTCTCCGCGAGGGGACAAAAGGGGAAGCGTTTGAGGATATGGGGCGTTTCAAAGAGCATAATCCGCCTCCGACTTCAGAGCGATACTATCGCCAGACGCTATGCAGCAAGCAGCAAGTGGAAATTCCTCTCCATGATGCAGTCTTGAGGGGCACCCGTGTCAAACCGTGTCTGGCGTCACGACATAACAACACGAGGCACACTCCTTCCCCCTCACATGTATTCACCAGCTCATACACTGAACTCTAAAATAGCAAACATCAGTCTTGATGTAGACTACATGTAGTTATGTGAACACATACCAACAGCTGTAAAGGTAACAGGTACTCTGCCAGATCTGTTTGCTTCACCACAGGTTATTCCCAATTCTCTCATCACTTCTCTGACTGTGAACCAACATCGAGCTTTCCGTCAATACACTCATGTGCACACTTCTGCAAATAAAAGCACACCCAGACAGACAACCACACACACACACACACAAACATACAAAAAGTCATAATACGCTGTTGCTTCTCGCAGAAGGCAACAAGTGCATACTCATATATTCTTCTCATGTAGAGTTAAGAATGTCATATCTTTTCTTTTATATGTTGTAAACATGTTACCACACTGCATTGGAGAAAACTAGTGCTTGCCTATACTGGTAGGACAAGGGCCTCACTTTTCATTAGCCCCACTGTTAAATCTGGTTGCCCTATGTAAGTTTGCATATGGGTGCTTAACATAATGATGTCCAGATATAACTGACTTGGGGTGACAGCCTAGTATATTTCATCTTTGTGCCTTCCATGTGTAGGAGCCTATATTTATTCTTAAATATGCTAGCACTTCAGAGTGTTTAAGACTCCAGTGGGCTTCCAAATGACAATTGATCCAAGAGCCTTACCTTCCTCTCTTGGATTGTGCTGCTTAACCCCTTCTATGCCAAAGACTTTGGACAGTGTGCACATTACTAATGGGTTTCCAGTGTCAATCCACACCAAAAACACACAAAGGGTTAACTTATCACAATGGCATCTCTTACCTTTCATTCAATCAACCTGCTTCAGAGCCAGCAGTGTAAAGAACATAGGTCTGGTTTTTCCCCCACAACCCCAACTTCATCTCCTCTATATATCTGCTTCCATAAAGCCAGTTGGAATAGCAATGAATGGTACAAATGCACTACAACTATACTGCCTCATATTACGAACGAGAAGGTCACACATTTGAATAAGAAACGGTCATTCAATACATCAAGGGGGTTAATAAATTGTCTACTGTGAATGGTGAATGGAAATGTCTCCTGGCCCAGTCAGCAATCTACCACCCCACCCCCTTGCTCATTACTGCCTACTCCCCTACCTCCCCCATCCCCCATCCCTCCCCCCCATCCCCCATCCCTCCCCCCCCCCCCCCCCGTCCCCCGTCCCCCAATGTCTCTAAGAACGACTTACCACTCAAGAGAATCGAGTGAATACGATTACCGCGGATTGCAGTAATAGAAGGCAAAGGAGGGGAAAATTGAGAGGAGGTGAAAAGGAGACAGCCAGAATGCACGCACTCCACCAATGTTGGTATGTATGCGTAGCGGTGTGAGTCAGCATCTAAATTTAGGCCACTCAATACTCTGGGCAAACTGGAGTCTGCTTGTGGAGCTGGAGGAGACTGACTGGCAAAGTCAGACCACTAGGGGGCTCTCTTCGGCTGCCAATTTCCCATTCAGGCTGTATGAATACAACTCCCACCATACATGTCAGTGTGATCACATGAACTCTACACAACTTTAGTTTAGTGGAAAATGGAATCATTTCAACATGAGAGTATGAATGACTCATTTAAACTAGGATACACCTTCACTTTTCATAGCCATATTCGCTAGAACTTTGAGCCAATGTTGGACAGATTACCCAGTGTTTGTACATTCTTTGGAGGTACATTTGAGCAGATATTCCAAAGGCTTGGAAGAGAATGGCCTGACCTAGTTTTTATACAAACAGAGTATTATGATGTTCCACAAGGACATAAAAGCTAGAAAATCATCTCTCTCCTACTCCATTGTGTATCATCAGTCAATTCTCCCCCCTCCCCTTCCATCCCCAGCCCTACTGTACCTACCAAACTCACTCCCCCCCCCCCACCCCACCCTGCCTGTCTGCCAAATAATGTGACGTCATCATCAAGATATGCCAGCTGATCATGACAGGCACCCAGCCAGGTGATTGAAGAATGTTCCCCCATCTCACAACTCCTTTGCACATTTACGGGGAGATTATGATATCACGTTGCTTAAAGGTATTGATTACCATTGAGAGCAGTGATGTAAAAAAACAAAAATGTTCCGAGTTATCATATCTGTTACATATGTGTCAGCTGTATCACAAAACATCCTACTGCATGAAAATTTTGCAATAAAGCCTAAATAAGGAAATATCACTATCTTTCTCAAGAAACCAAAACTGTGGATGATTTATTCAATTTTATTACAACTATTGTTCACATTCAGTATATTTAACAATACTTAACATTGATTATATTGATTAACATTTTTACATTGGTTGTTTCTATCCCAAACTCACATTTTGGAACTATTTTGAAGCACTAAAGCTGGGTTTTTCTTTCATCTGCAAATAGTAAATAATGCCTTTAATATAGGAGCAGAAACCAGAGTTAAATTGGTACATTTTTTTCTTTTTTCTTTTTTTTTTTTTGGGGGGGGGGGGAATAATCAAGCACACCAAAGAAGTTATGGAAGTTATAAAGTTCAGAGAATAAGACAAAATGGCAAATGCTATGTAACATACAATGTAGGTGTTGGGCATTCTCCATTTGTTTTGTATGCCAAATGTTCTAATTTTGATTTCTCTTAAATATATGGGCACAGACAGTTCTAACTTATCTGCTGAGGATGACATGCAAAAATATATTCTGACGCAATAAAAATTGGAAAGTTTTTGTGTACAGACTGAATGGTGAGTTGCTCAACACCTAGATCACACAAAATTGCCAATTTGCCTCACTCTCCACTATTTTTAGTGATCTGTGACTTTTTTGTGTATCTGTTGGTCTGTTTTTTTCTTTGTTCCATACTTCCTTTGATCTAATCTGAATTTTCTGTTGATACAAAGCAACAAAATATCAGAGTAGAATCTCCCTTTAAAGGGAAACACCACCCTGTGAGATTTGTGACTTGATGGCATGACTACATACCGAATGATTTTTTTTTTCTTTCTTTTTTTGGCCATGTGTGCACAGTAGCAGATAGAATCAATTCTCACATCACCATGCAAAACCAATAACTCTTGTCTGTGAATGTGACCACTGTTGCTCTCAGATGAGTAGACTTTTAATCTTTACAAGATGACCGAGCCATTGATATTACTTCAACTGGCAGCTACAGATGGACAGAATGGGCAGAACCAGCAAGACAGATCCAAGACATCGAGGGCCAAAGAATATCAAGCAAGAAGATGACAATATCTACCTGCAATGGAAGCTTGAGATCACGGCTGTACACTCTTCTGACCCAGATATAACATAGGTGTCTGGGTTCCAGATTACCCTATCCTTTTCTTTCTCCCTCCATTCCCCCCCCCCCCTTTTCTCTCCCCCACCTCCCCCTCCCCCCATTACTCTAATCACCCCCTGAGGAGATACATGATGTCATCACCTATATAAGTATCAATGGCATGCAATTTTCAACAAAATATGCACAGGGGAGCCAGGGAGTGGTAGTGATATGTTTTGGCTGAAATTCTACTCTTCTTCCTTTTTTTCTTCTTCTTCTTCTTCTCAACTGCATTCAGCCCAGTTCAAGTCCAGAGCACGGTCAGAGAGATGGCACGATCCTCCTCCATTACATTCCGCTTCCGATTATCCTCTTCCCGTCCAGTCTCCCCGCAAGATTGGGGTGATCATTCACACCGGTAAAAGGAGACATTGAGGAGTGCCATTTGCGGCTCTTGCGACGTGGAATCAATTCGGAAGAACAAACAGGCTGTGACGGCCTCGTCTGCACGGTTTATTGCACATATTCCAATTTCACTCGTTCTAGGAAGATATTTCGGACTGGCGAAAGCGAGAGATGGGGGGGAAATAAATTTGAAATTCGAACCATCATACACTTTTAGTTTTGCGGGACAGTCTTCACACTTGTTTGTGCAGTACGCATCAGAAATATGAATTTAAAGCAAACCTGCAAAGCACAAAAGAGGAAGTGATTTTCTTATCTTAAAAATGCTATCATCATTCACAGCAAACATCCTCCTTCATGCAATTATTTTAAGAATGGATTGTTTAATGTTATATTCTTTTTTTGGGGGAGTGAGCAATTTTCCATGACAATAATGTGCCTTACCAATTTATCTCAGGGAAGTGGTGTGTACAATTGCAGTCTCAAGTGATCTTCAAATGCTTGGTGACAGAGAAAAAATCATCATTCTCCTGTGATAGTTGCAGTTTTGATAGCAGTTTGATGCTTGTAAAACAACATTTCGTTCTTCCTTTCCAATCTACTCCCCTTCATGCACTCTTACAAATTTGGCTGATCTAAAACATGTATCCATATTTATGAACACATCAACATACAGTCAAACGAGGCAACATGCACATTACGAGTAAAAACATAAACGCAGTACGTGCACCTAAATCAGAAACAGTGCAATGTACCCGATGTTCGCCCTTGTATGTGATTGTAGGCGAAATCTTCCACCTTGTTTTTAACAAATTGGGGTCTTCCAAGGCAATTTGGGCGATTGAAATTGCGCGGATGACCGATTCAGAAAATAAGCTGACGGCAAACCGGCGTTGGTGGGACAGCACTTGGCAAAGACAACCTCTCCAATCGAATCTCTGTCGCCGTTTTATTTTCGAGATACAGATGATTACAGATGCACTTTGGGTTGGAGGAATCGGGGCAGTTTGAATCAAAAACTCTTCTTTTTCCGTCGACAACCTTGAATCAACGTGAGCTGGATTTATCATATAAGCTGGGAGGGGGTGGAAACCACCTGTCATTATGTGCAATTTGAAATGTTGCACAATATGATTAGTGTCCCCCCCCCCCCTCCACCCCATGATCAATGTGTTGTTTTGCATTTGTTTGAAATTTCATCACATGCAGATGGAGAAAACAGTGTGTTGTTT
The DNA here is from genome assembly GCA_033980235.1 of Diadema setosum. Classification (NCBI taxonomy): domain Eukaryota; kingdom Metazoa; phylum Echinodermata; class Echinoidea; order Diadematoida; family Diadematidae; genus Diadema; species Diadema setosum. Next base: position 8,591,674 of record CM067070.1, on the reverse strand, counting down.
TGTTTACAAATTGTATTCCTTTGCTTTAAAATAGCTGCTTGGGGGTCACATTACTTTCTGCTGTCAAATGCACTGCATAAACTCACCATCCAAACAAAGCATACAGCCAAACCTTTTTCATCCATCATGGAAGCACTTGCATTTAAACATGAGCTAAAAGTTGTTTTCATATCAAAGTCATATTTGTGATTATTTCCCTTGCATTTTTTTTTGTCATGCCATTATGAGGAGACATCAGTTTCTTGAAAACATTATCAGCATGAAACTTTCGCAAATTGAAGCTGATGGCCTTTTTTGCTGGATTAAAGATGTGTGAACTGCCGACTATAAAAGAATTACAAGTACATTGCAAGATCAGAATACAGGGATTTGTTGAACACATGCTGCTGTTTGATAAAAAAAGCACAAAACAAAACCAAATGGGCAATTCCACGGTAACTGACGTTACGAGTAAGGATTTTCATGAAATTGTTTACGTTGTAGTTTTGTGAATGAAAGCACCTGGGGCTTGCAATTAGCATTGATGAATGAGTTCATGAGAATGAAGAAATAGGTGGAAAGTTTTTCTCTCAAACTTAAAGGTAAACATGTCAGTAACTGACGTTACACATACATTTGCTATGGGGTTTACAGAGAACTAATTTATTCAACAGGTTATTCCTGCTGCAGTATACCAGTAACAATCCCAGGCAATTACTTAGCAAAAAATTAAAACAAAATCTAAAGACACAAATTGGGTGGGGCCCTTAGGGGGCAACCCCCCCCCCCCCATGCCATAGCACAGTTGGGCAAAAATAATGTAAATGCACCAGAGGATATTTCTTGACATTTGTCTTAAGATTGAATGCTTATTCAACAGTTATGATTACACAGAGCCATTTAGATTCAGCAGTTCCAAGTATAGATATATTGACATATGATAACTAAGGTGGGTTTTTTAATGAACAGGAAAGTTTCTATCTAGAGTGCCCCACCCATAATACCCTGCAGTACTACACAAAACACTGATATTTCTTGTGTGTGAAGAAAATATCTTTCAGGTCATGGGAAAAAAAACAACACATATATATCAACTCATAAATATGCGTGAATATGTATGAAATCTACTGTGATATAAAATATTTCTTCTTCTTTTCTGTATTTTACTCCTTCTCCTTCAAGGCATTGTTAGGGCCATAAATAAATTAAAAAATGATCTCCATCATCAATTGATTTAAATGAAAAGTGTTGCACTTTTAATATTTCTCTGTGAAGAAGAAACATTATGCTTTTTTGGTCAAAAGAGCATTATTGGTTTATTCCTTGCTTGAAGTAATATAACTGTTTTCTTTTCCTTTTCACTGATGTATCAAGGCTTGCAAATACATCCCAGATACCAAGAAATAGGACTTTGCAACGAAAAAATTCTAAGATCAATATAAACGAATCTTCCTGTTCATAAATATCATGTATTACAAAATGTCCCTGTAAAGTTATAAACAAATATGAACAATTTTTTTTTCCCCTAGAATCACCTAGACTCACTTTGAGCAACATCAGTGTTAAACATTGAGCAACATCAGTGTTAAGTTTCAAACAGTAATGACAGTACATGCCTTATGTATGTACCATAATACAAGATGTGTCACATTTACTAAACCACGCATTTAAGTGCAAGCGAAGAAATATATCTGTTTATGCATTTGCCTTGAGGTAGAAGCTTCACTAAGCTTCCAGAAAAGAAGAACAATGCTAGCAAAAGCAATCATAAGTAAAGATTATAAAACTGTTGGTATACAGCTGTACACAAGCTTTTGTATCGAAAAGGTGGTAGGACTGTGAATGTAATGTATCTAATTTGAGTGCATATATTGCATGTGGTAAACCTAAACTTCCAGATGATTTAACCTTAAACTTGTGCTGAATCAAAAATCAAAACCTCAAGCCCCCCCCCAAAAAAAAAAAATTATAATTATGATACATAAATAATATAAACTTTTAAAAAATAAAATAAAATGAAAAAAATGTATCCATGGACGTACCATGGTAATGACATCATTCCCTATCAAAGGGATTGCTGCTCTTTGTTGATAATCTTTGACTTCCCATATGTATTGAAATGGCCTTAAAGGTAGGGAATCCCATTTGCATGCCTTAAATGAAGAGTTGTATAAATACAGTGGTATGTTGAAGAGAGTATCATTTTAGAAACTCCCATAAAGTATTGAAAGTGGAAGCTAACATTTAGTACATTTTTATTGGCCGTTAGATTTTGAATTGAATTTTTTTGGGGGCTCACCGTAAATTCCAGTACATTACTAGGCTACTTTTGCAGACCCATGCACTGCATGTGTGTCCATCATGTATATTTTGTGAAGAAATATCATCAAAACGTACAAACATTTCTATATACATTCTTGCCACACACTCTACAGGTGTATATGTTATTACATCAGCTCTTATACTTTTAGATTTGTGTTTATAGATAAAAAATACAGAAGACTGCAACAAAAAGGCTTAAGTGTGACCGACACACAGAACTACTGAGTAGTTGAGTTTTGTGCATTATTCAAATTGTAGATAACTGTTCACTTCCAAATCTCTCAGCAGTGGCCTAAACAAGTCCCCTGAGGTTCATATTTAATGTTTTGCTGCATTTTGGGAGGTCTGTAAAAGGTATTCCCTACCTTTAAGTCAAAAAATTTGCCTCAGTTATAATTACTGTCATGGTAACTGACGTTACATACTCATGTATGACGTTTCGGTAACTGACGTTACACATTTTAAAGTGTTCATTTTGACTCTCCAGTATGCCAAGTATCCTTATTTCTGGTATTAAAAGAAAGGCATATGGGCATACATTAGAAATCCAAAGTTTCATCATACAGCTCACTTTCTTTGATGAATAAAGTTAAAAATTTCATGTTTTTGGTAACTGACGTTACATTGATCACTGTCAAACAAATTGAAAGTTTTTATCAAATTCTGTAAAGCAACCAGCTTTTTTTTTCTATCGTGTGGTAAAAGACTTCTCTGGTAACTGCATACATATAAAAGATTGTTGTTTAGAGTACTAGTAAAGTAGATATACAGAGAGTAAGTTATGTGACAATACACTCTTTTTACCATTGAGTTATAGGCATATTTTGGCAGCCATTTTGAAAATCAAAATGGCCGCTTTTATTGAAAAACATAATGATTCTTAAAACTTCAACTCAAGTATTGTCTGAAAATGTATGGTGTTTGAAACAAATATCATTTTGAATTTTTGACACCTGTGTCCTATGTACCGTGGAATTGCCCAAATGCACAATAATAAGCACACATTGTTACTGTACTTGTAAGGTAAATACAGCATTGAATTGGTATTTAATGAGCTGTGTAAACAAACACTTTTTACATCTTAAGGGCTTTTTACACTTGTAAAATTTTGCTTAGCCCCGGACCAACGGTGGGGCTAAGGGGGGGGGGGGGGGGGGGGGCCTTAGCCCCACCGTTGGTACGGGACTATCCTTAGCCCACTTTCTGTTTACACTCGTTTTTGCCAAAGTGGGCTAGCCCCACCGATAGTACGGTACTATCTGGCCCTGCAAAATAGCAGGGGCTAGCACCGCAATTGCGGTGCCAAGCAAGTGAGTGTAAACAGAACAAAAAAATAATCCTGGGCTAAGCGACGGAGACGAAGTCCGACCCTCACTGACCAATCAGAAACGAGGTAATCAAGTGCTGCCGGTGCGTGCGTGTACGTGTACAGTACACAGCGTAATTATGAATATTCATGTGGTTTGGAAAGTCCGGGGCTAAGAAATACGAGTGTAAAAAGGTCAGTTTTCTCCTTAGCCCCGGACAAGAGATAGTACGGGACGAATTGGCGAGTGTAAAAAGCAGAAAAATTGGTACGGGACTAACGATAGTCCTGGGTCAGAGAAAGTCCGGGGTTAAGAAACACAAGTGTAAAAAGCCCTTTACTTTTGCAAAATTCCACTCCTCTCGAAATCTGCAAAAGTTTCATGGCCACGAAAGTGTCTGGTGTTACAATACCCTGTGACAAGGTTCACAATACCCTGTGACAAGGTTATCAAGCACTTTCTATCAAAATATCGCTGTATTCAGTCCTAAATGATATCATCATTATGATGATACTGCATAATATGAGTCTGGGAGAGAAGAGCTGGATCCAATCTACAATCTACAGTACCACCCTCTCCCATATACTTAGTCCCATTCATAGTCTCCCATGTAGTGTGTCACTGGATAGGGCAAATGGCTCCAGACTTGTTTACAAGGCTCCGCCCAGACATAACAGGGGTGGCTCACCCCTGCTGTGAGGAGCTACATACCAGCCATGGGTACTTCATGGGCTAAATGCAGGAGTCTCGGGAGTTCAATGGGGGTGATGGAGAAGGGTGGGGCCAGTGTTACAGGGTGGGGGGGGGGGGGGGGGGGGAGAGAAGGGACAGTATGAAAGTGAGTGCAAGTATGTGGTCCTGGTCTCATAGATAGCACCTACATGTATATCTCCATGACAAATCTTTGCAATGTCTGCACAATTTCTCGGAGACCCTCCTCCTGATGCTGTGAAATTTCTCACAGTAAAGCAAGTTTCTTACCTAGACTGCTTGTTGGTTTACATTTGAAAAACATCATTATAAAATACAGTAGCCTATGCCTATTTCTTTATGATTCTGCAATAAGACTCTATCATTATATATTTGTCATGCTCGTGTTAACCCATTGAGGCGGGCAGATTTTGCTACAAAACACACTCCTGTAGACACCTATCCGAGTATACTATGCTCAGGAGTCGTCAGCAACAGGTTAACATGGTATATGTCAGAAATACGAAAGAGAGGTAGAAAAGAGATTAAAAGGTAAAAAAAAAAATACAAGAACAAAAAAAGAATTGGCCATCTGGGTGGCTGACAATATAACATATTACCAACAAGAGAGCCATGGTTTATAAATATGCACTCTAATAATGGTTTTGAGCAGGCAGTACATTACATTGAAATGGATCATTTACGATCTAATAACTTTTGGCTATTACAGTAATATATCTTGCTCATATGCTTTCAAACACTTATTTCCTAGACTTGACAGACAAACAATTAATAAATGGTAACTCAAGGAACATAATCCACAAAATCGTTCATAAACTTTTATGTGTTTCCATTATCATCACTAATCCTACTTTTTAAATGATAGCAAAATAACTAGTGCCATGAATATGAAAAAAACTCACTACAATTCATATTTCAAGTATTTCTACAATCATCGGCCATTGTGCTGTGCTTCGATATTAATACTATACTATTTTAGGATGAATTACTGCAAATGTCACACTATGCATAAAACGGACAGGATGGCACTGTGGATAATCCAAGCAAGTAGCTTTACCCAAAGCTTTACCTTAAAAGGGGGAACCCCACTGGGGAAGGGAAGGGCAAGGTGTTTTGGATGCACACGTGATGGGTAAAGGGAAAGGGAAGGAGGGGGGGGGGACAGGGAAAAAAGGGAGAGGGGGACAGGTGGATGAAAGGGGGAGAGAAGAAGAATGGGGGAGGGGAGGGATAAATGGTGAGGATGAGGGGGTAATGGGGTACGGGAGGCAAAGGAGAGAGAAGGGATAGGTGATGAGGATGAGGGGTGATGGGGAACAGAAGGCAAGTGAGAGGGAAGGGATAGGTGATGAGGATGAGGGGTGATGGGGAACAGGAGGCAAAGGATAGGGAAGGGATAGGTGATGAGGATGAGGGGTGATGGGGAACGAGAGGCAAAGGAGAGGGAAGGGATAGGTGATGAGGATGAGGGGTGATGGGGAACAGGAGGCAAAGGAGAGGGAAGGGATATGTGAGGATGAGGGGTGATGGGGAACGGGAGGCAAAGGAGAGGGAAGGGATAGGTGATGAGGATGAGGGGTGATGGGGAATGGTAGGCAAGAGAGAGGGAAGGGATAGGTGATGAGGATGAGGGGGTGATGGGGAATGGGAGGCAAGTGAGAGGGAAGGGATAGGTGGTGAGGATGAGGGGGTGATGGGGAACGGGAGGCAAGTGAGAGGGAAGGGATAGGTGATGAGGATGAGGGGTGATGGGGAATGGGAGGCAAAGGAGAGGGAAGGGATAGGTGATGAGGATGAGGGGTGATGGGGAATGGGAGGCAAAGGAGAGGGAAGGGATAGGTGATGAGGGGTTAGTGGGGAACGGGAGGCAAGTGAGAGGGAAGGGATAGGTGATGAGGATGAGGGGTTAGTGGGGAACGGGAGGCAAGTGAGAGGGAAGGGATAGGTGATGAGGATGAGGGGTGATGGGGAATGGGAGGCAAAGGAGAGGGAAGGGATAGGTGATGAGGATGAGGGGTGATGGGGAATGGGAGGCAAAGGAGAGGGAAGGGATAGGTGATGAGGATGAGGGGTGATGGGAACAGGAGACAAAGGAGAGGGAAGAGATAAGTGATGAGGATGAGGGGTGATGGGGAACGGGAGGCAATTGAGAGGGAAGAGATAGGTGGTGAGGATGAGGGGGTGATGGGGAACGGGAGGCAAAGGAGAGGGAAGGGATAGGTGATGAGGATGAGGGGCGATGGGGAATGGGAGGCAAAGGAGAGGGAAGGGACAGGTGATGAGGATGAGGGGTGATGGGGAACAGAAAGCAAGTGAGAGGGAAGGGAAAGGAGAGGGAAAGGAGAGGGGAGAAGGACAGGTGGTGGGGATAAGGAGGTATTGGGTAAAGAGGAGGGGAGGGATAGAGGATGAAGGGACGGAGGGGGAGGGAAACAAGAGGGAAGGAGAGGGAAAGGTGGAAGAGAGAGGGAATGAAGAGGGGGAAGGTGTACAGAGATGAGGATGCGATGGGAAAGGGGAGAAGGGTAGAGGAAAGTGGTAGAGGAGGGGGAAAGAGTGAGGGGCAAGAAGAGAAAAGTTGTGAAGCTGGGAAAGTGATGAGAAAATGATAGGGGAGCTTGGGCGGCAGAAGGGAAGATGGGGAGGGGGAGAGGGAGACGGGGGGAGGAGAAAGGGGAGGAGATGGGAGAGGGAAAGAGGGAGAGAGAAGGGGGAGATAGGGAAAGGGAAGAGGGGTGGATCAAGAGGGAGAGGGGAGAAAGAGAATGAAGAGGGGGAAGTGGAGAGGGGAGGAGATGGGATGGGGAGAGGGTGAGGGAGGGGATTGAAGGGTGGTGAGGATGAGGTGGTGGTAGGAAAAGGGAGGGGAGGGAGAAGGGAATATGGGGTAGAAGTGGAAGAGGGGAGAGGAGAGGGGAAGAGAGAAAGGATGAGGAGAGGGGATACAGAAGGGTGGTGAGGATGAGGTGGTGATGGGAAAGGGGAGGGAGGGAGGGGGGGGGGAGAGTGAAGAAGAGGAAGATGGGTAGGAAGGGAGAAAGAATGATGGGACTGGAGAGAGAGGTGGTAAAGATGACGGGTGATGGGAAAAGGGAATCTCCTGCCACTGCGAATAAAAATTACCAACTTTTTTCAAAATGGATATTGTATGGCTCAAACCTCCACTCCAAATAATACGCATACATCATGGCATCCTAATAATGAAATTCAAATGTACGCACAGTCTTTTAGCCCTTACGCGTACTTATGAACCTGTAAAGATAGCTATCCATAACTTTACACAGCACATACAAGGGCACTACCTTTGCAATAACAAAGTAATACTGAATAAACGAGACCATTTCCAGATTCTCACCTATTCCATAAATCCCTACATTTGCATAATATACTTCAAGTGTATTCCATTTCAGTACAGGTGAGCTACATGATAATGCACGCCACATTGTGAAATTGGTCGTCAGATAAAATTGACAGGAAACTAAATCAATAAACATATTAATTGCATATTGTACACAGGGTACAATATTTTTTTTTTTTTTTTTATTATGCACTGTACAAGCTTAGTGACAATTTATGATGATGATCATAATCATGAATAGCAATAATATGATCATTCCCTTCTGGAATTCGAGCTTATAGAGCATGAATTACGTAGGCCTAGACTAAAAGCTACAGAGCGTATGAGCGATAATCCACAACGAATTCTGCTTCTGGTCGAGCTTGAGAAATCACTGGGCACACACACATATAGCTAACATAGGAAATGCCTTCCATGTACGCAAACAACAGCTTTGTGTATGTAATATTCTTTGTAGCTGGAATTTGACTCGCATACGACCCTGTATGAAACCGATGGACTCATTAGAGGCAAGATGGAACTGTCAACAGTCATTATAGCAATCCAAAATGGATATGTCCACCAAAGCAGGAATAATGAAACATAATCAACTTTTATCCATCTGAATGCAGCAGGACCAACCGGAGGAAGGGGGGGGGAGGGCATGGGCAGCACCAACGTCACCATCTCATCGCCATGACAACAGGAGCTCAACTACAGAGACAAGCAATGATCATATTGTTTATCGCCCGGCAAATTATGACTTAGAGACTGACAAGCCAAAATACATTCTCAATTAATTAAACAGAGTAAGGACACTCGCCGCAGCCCACAAAAACAAAAACATTTCATCTGCAGAAACAAACATGCACGAGCCCCAGACGGCCATGGACAAGCGAGAAATGCAGAATTGCCACCCATGACTGGCTTTTTGGAATGTGGAATGTGGAATATGCAATGAATACACTACAATTGTATATATACCACAGAAGAATGCAAAATATATAAAAGATATTGCAGTAGAGTTAAAAGACGAAGGAGAATGGAAAGGCTTTGAATGTTAAATAACTGAAACCATTCAGAGATAGCATGAATGCTCTGGAAACGATAGAATGTATCCAAATAGGCTGGTAGAAAAGTAGGCCTACAACCTACGAGGCCACTCTTTTGACTGCCCCACCTCCATTTGAAAAAAAAAAAACAATTGAATTAGAAATTTGTAGGTACATGCATTAGGAGTTTGCTCAAACTAGGGCCACCCAAACCATAGTAGGAAAAGAAAATGATGTATGACCTTCAGTCTTTAATAGTAAGCTTGGGTCTTCCTATTTAAGCAGCTTCAACATCCATACCCCTTTCAGACTGATGTTACCCATGTTGGTCACAAGTGACAAACAGAGGTGAATCGCAGTAGTTATATTAAGCAAAACATTTCTCGACTTCCATTTCAGACTGAAAGACGATGAGGCTCAATGAAAATCAGAAGTACCGGGAAGACTCAAGCACCCGACGTTGATTCTAAAGGCTGTGTGAACGCATCACCAAAATCAGCATGGACACTGTGGGTGCCTCCGCCACTGATCAGCACAGATAACTTTGTCTGCGTTGCAACACTGTCACAGCAAGAAAGCATTTCAGACCAGTCTCTTGTCGTGTCTCCTGTTTTAAGAATTGTGGGTTACCATAAATACCAAGAAGTTCCACAGAGTTTCTCTGGTGTCAACTTTTATCAACAAGTTTAATCCAAGAAATATTTTTCTGTCCATGGGCATTTCCATACACACACACACCCTGAAGTTTGCTCAGTATGAAAGGTGTCTACATCTAATTTACGCACATGCTTTTTGAATTTTGGCTTTCCATGGACCGTCCCACACGACACCCTTTTGATCTGCCCTCGCCCATCAGGCCAGCATCGAACATTAATGTCGCCATCAACTCATGCGTCTGATCGATGCATCTCCCAATCAGTCAAGCAGAAAATAACAGAGCACATCTGAGAATGCAATCATGGCAAGGTAACCAAGTGCATGCCATCGGAATCTTAGTCTCGTCATCGAGGCGACAGCGTTGAGCAACACTGGACATCATCATCACCCTTGCCATCCTTAATACAACCATCATGCTCACCATCATCATCATTGTATTAAAAATCCATCATCATTAGTCTCTTCACCGTACTTCTTCATGAGCATCATGCTCGTCATCACCACTGTTCTCTTCAACTTCTTATTTTCATCATCATTTCCACAAATCATCCATGAAAAGTAGCACACTTATCATCCTTCTCTTCATCTTAGTTTTCATCATCATAATCATCATCAAGCATGATCTCCCATGTATACCAACAGCTGTATGTATATTTCGCCTCTGGCGGTAAAATCATTAGATATTCCCCTATTTGAAACCCTATTTCATACAACGGATACTATAAGAAAGATCCTTCATCACCATTATTGCCTTCACACACCTTTATACCATCGCTTAGGATATAATTTGTACGGTACTCCTGTTCCTTCTCATACTCCTCTGCATCACGATGATCAATAATGCTACAACCATCATCAGTGTGCCCATCATCATAATACACCACCATGAATCTTCATCACTTTCAAACATTTATCATAATTTTCATCAGCATCATGATCATATTCTTAACCATCAGCAGAGTCATCATAATCATCACCAATATCATCTTACTGTTCCCCATCATCATAGTTATCAACCTCATCATCATCATCATCCAATTACCAACAACATCATATCATTATGATTATAATAACTTTATCATCAATGTCATTATCTTTACTCCACTACCGTCAAAACTGTTCTCTACTCCTCCCATAGTATAATCATCCTCGTCCTTCATATCTTCATCATCCTCAAGATCCTCCATGAAATGTTGCTATGGCAACAGCTGCCACACCCTTCCCTTTCACAATACTCAATCCTCTTCCATCAGACTTTTTTATCTTTTTTTTTCTAAATCTTTAACATGAACCGATGCTCCATTTAGCTGTCTGAAGCAACTTTATAAACGCAAGAACCCTCTGAATAAGCCATCGGTATGTGTATATATGTGCATAACAAAGTAGCATGGATGCTGAATTTTTCATGACAAAGCATGACGCCATGCCGAGTCTTTAAAGCAATATTACAGCAGTCTCCATCAAGACTGACTGACATTTTTTTAATCTTTACATCACATTCCTCTTTCTTTGTGACCAACAATCTAGAGTAAGCCTAACTATAATCTATCTGATAATTGACCCTTGATAAACTTGAGATCTACAAGGTACAGAAAGCAAATACTAAGGTAGTGTCCACTTGAGTCCATCACTGCTGAATATGAGAGCAAAAGGTGTTGCTACATGTACTACAAGCAAGCTATCTGGGACATTTCAAGAGGCCTGCTGACCTCGCTCCCCATGAAAATTTCATGCCGGCGTTCGTCAAATTTTGATGAGATGCTAGGAAGCACCGGCTCCCCACGCAGGCACGCGAGACGTCAGACGAAAGTCTCGTCTTGGACCTGAGGAATGTAGATTCGGTATCTGACTGGTCCATTTGAAACAATACGTGAAATTACTAGTACAGTATTAAAAAATATGGCAAGATTATAACATTTGAGTGTACTGGTGATTGCAGGAGGGATGTTCTACAAATTTATAAGCACATCATCCAATCACATCAGAATCACATGACCTGGTATGATAATCACCTGACACATTATTGGGAGTACGCCATTACATAACAACCCTGAGTGCTTGCAACACAACTGTAAGCACCTTTACATTGGAGTATCATGTGACTTGCTACCACTGAAACCATGGATGCTGACAAAGCTTTGTTCCATCTCTCACAAACTCGCCATATCTAGAATAATATTTCAGGACTACAGATTAAAGGTATTTTGTTGAGAGGGGGAGGGTAAAAGGGAAAGGGGTTTTTGTTTTGTGGACCTTAAAGACATGTCCTACCACCATGGACCTGTATAATCAGCATTTAAAAATCACAAAAAGATCCTTCACATTGCAGTAATACATTTAAGTGGCACTGGCAATAGTTGCAGTTTCTTTGTCCTGAAGTACAAATGCTGTAGAATTGCAAACAGCATCAAATAACAATAGGGCGGGGTAGATAAAAAGGTGTACAAGGTAGGTCCAATGCCATAAAGATATCAAGTGATTTTCACAGTGTTCAAACCAACAGCCAAACAATGTTTGACTTTACATTTGAATTACGGTGAAGATTTTGCTTTTTATTTGTTTGCTTGTTTGTTGGTTGGTTGGTCTGTTAGTCTTTAAAGGCAGCAGCTAGAGAAGCAATGAATGCTTGTAGGTACATTGTATGCAACCACAGAACCAATGACTTGCAGTTCCCTCCAAAAGAATAGACAGGGAGGTGAGAGCACCTCCCTGGAACAGGCAATGAAAATAGAGTGCCTTGCCAAGGGGCACAACTTTTGCAACCAGGGGACTTGAACCAGGGACCTTGTGATTGATGGCCTATGGGCTTATCCACTGAGCCTCAACAGCTCAGAAGCTCAAGAGGATTTTGGTATCTTATTCTGTCGATCAATCTGGGGATGGGATTAGTACGGTGGACAAATGGGGAACATTCCTCACTATGTACTGTGTTTGTGTGTGAGTATGTTTCATGCCTGTGTGTGTTTGTATGTATATTAATTTGTCCGTGAGTGTTTATCTGTGTATGTGTGTGTGAATGTATGTCTCTGTGTCTGTACTCTGTGCCTGTATATTTGCATCTTGCCTGTCTGTCTGTCCTGTCTGCACGCCTATATCTGTCTGTATGTGTGTGTGTGTGTGTGTGTGTGCATGTGCATGTGTGTGTCCGTGTGTCAGTGTGTCTGCAAGTAGGGACTGCTGCCAGATTGAGGCATTAATTAATACAGAGAGGAGGCCAGTGCACGCAGCAGGCTGCTACCATCAACAGACTGGTCACCGAACTGCATACTATATCATACTGCAGGGGCAGAGTTTGTACAGTATAATGTCCGATCATTAGAGGCCACTTTAGTGTGCCAGTGTTGTTTGTATGTAATTCTCTCGTGTGATGCGGCGTGTTGGAGATACAGAGATTGTGTATTATTAATTTCAAACAGCATGCTTCTCATGTTTAATACAGGGACGTATTCACAGACGTGGGGACAGCAGTAATGCGGACAATGATGGCAGCGTGACAAAATGCGGGCTTTTTATGAAAGCCGAGACACCCGCGGCCTAGATATGGCATGCATGTTTGCATATTAATGAGAGGTTTCTTGGAGGTAATGGCTCTAAAATGCGAATCATTAAAGAATTCAGCCACACATATTAAATGACATTGGAAAATATTGTCGCCCACAACACAAGGCTGTCGGCCTATATCATCTCCACAATGTGAACTCACTAGAACAACTCTGCTTCTTGAAAAGGAGAGCATTTTATTCCATACTGCGTCACTGCAGTTCTCAATTGAGGAATTAATGACTCGTAAAATTGTCTTCCAAGTCTCGAGTCATGTCTCACGTATGCTCACAAAATGCACGGCGTGAATGGTACATGGAACATGACTATGTTACTTGCAAAGTATCCGGCTAGAAACATTCATACCATAAAATATCACTCGACTGATAATGGTCAGCTCACATTGTGCAGGTACTATGAAGTTACATACACTCAACTTCACATTTAACACAACAACACAATCATTCTCATTCAACAGCTTTCTTGATTTGAAGACGTCAATAAAGCAGTCTTTTATACATCATAATGTGAAGAATCATAATTATTAACGGAAGTTTATCCCATGGTCGAGGAACAGCACGTGTAAAGGCCAATTCATCAAACATAAAGTGTAGCTCTAAGAATGCCCCATCTCTAGACAATTTCAAAGCATTTGATCTCTTAAAGTTTTAGAGACAGTATACCACGATCATGTCTATAAAGGTTGCTCTAGCCTCTAATTTAAACTCATAAATGTTGCATGCATGCCATATGAATTGACAAAATAAACATTTGAAATTACTTTATCATTTGTATTCCCATAACATGTGACTTCTTACACCATGAAAGGACTGAGGCTGAGAGTAATGATGAAAAGGGGTTAGGTACACCATCAAAACAGGGGAAAAAAAATGATGTAACATTCCGAAATAAATATTGTCCATATACAAGTATATAGTAGGTATATATTGCGTACACATGTGCCCCTTTAATCTCCATCACTTTGCTTTACATAAAACTGGTTAAAGTACAAGGGTGTGTGGGTACAAACGTGCGTGTGTGATTTGACAGGTTTTCTTTTAAGCATCAAACAAACACACCATGACCAAATATGATCACACGACATTTGAACCAGTGCCCTACGAGTGACTGGGTAAACACAGGCATTTGATAAAATTTTATATTAGATAAAAACCTACAGCTCAATTCTTCCCTAAACGGCAAGTAAACAATGCTGTGTAGTTGGTCACGGAATAGGAATATCTCCACAGAGGTAAGACTGAATGGGTATGGTGATGATGCATTATTTAACTTACTGACTTGCACAAAATCCTGGGCTACCTCCATGGTTTATTGTAGCTTTTTATTAGTTACTAAGAATAATCTCTCAGCAGAAATAGTCAAGACTAATTAATTCTTCTTTCTTTCTTTTTTGAGGGGGAGGGGGGTCCTGCCAGCCATTATGTAATCTTCCCTAGGTTTAATCCATCATATATCCAAGATGAGACTTCAAAAACATGTCAGTTGTCTCAATACAAACTCAAAACACATACATACACACATACAGACATACCTACACATACACACACATAGAAACCCAAAACACCCACACCACTCATTCACATACATCTAAACACACATGCTACAGACATACACATCCACAGAAACCCATGAAACACAAAAACAAAACACACACACACATACCACAGCACATCAGTGCACTTTTAAACCACTAATTAGGCCTACACCACTGCCTTCATGGTATGTACTTTACTGTGCGTCAACAATGTCAAACTAATGGACATATTTTGTTCATATTTTTCATAAACATTATCAACCATAATTGCACCGCCACCCATTACGCTGCAACCAACGAAACCCTAACATAGATCCTTGGAATGATTTATTATTATGTTTTTTTAGGTGTCAGTTGTTAACAAAAAACAAAACAAAACAAAACAGACAGGCAATTCCAACTCACCAAGGCAACTCTATGTGGTGCTGCTTCTAGACCAGCAAATCTCTGTGGAAAGTAAAAGAAGACCAGAATACACACTGTCATTAGCAAATTTGAAGAAATTACAGACATTTCATAGATGCTAATTATGCTCATTTTTGCAAGATCATGGTATTAACAATTATATTCAATTATGACAAGATCATGGTATTAACAATTATATTCAATTATGACAATGATGATAGTAATATCCATTGAATATACTTGAATTTATATATTATACTTTTTTTCAAATAATATCCATTCACTTCCAAGGAAATAATACAAAATACATCAATTCTCTTTGGTCACTGTACAAACATATGAGAACAATTCTTATAAAGATAAAACTGAAATAAGTCTACATTTTGATGTTTCAATATAACAAATAAAATGGCAATAGTACAACAATGACCGAAGGAAAAAAAATGGAAGTATATTACACACACATACACACACACACAATGTATATATTGTAATATATCAACCTACTACTGCTTACATCAGAGCTCTAAATCCATTTATTTTTAAAAATCAAACAAAAGATAAAGCCACACAATGCTCCTTAAGAACTGCCTACTGAATACTAATTCTTAATACAATGCTACAAAAAGACAGATTGATCAACATTTGAATCAGAATACAATTTTAGAAGTAATGACTGAATATTATGACTGATATCAAACAATGGTCAAAGAGCTGGCAAGGCTGTTGGAAAATAAATTCACTGCTTTAGAAGCAGTTTGATTGGTGAGCTTTAAAGGCATAATTTACCATATAAATGCAGATGAAACAAAAAACAAGCTTTAGTGATGCAAAATAGTTCTAAAATGTGAGTTAGGGATAGAAACAACCAATGTAAAAATGTTAATCAGTATAATCAATGTTAATTATTGTTAAATATTCAAAATGTGAACAATAGTTATAATAAAATTGTTTCTAGAACAAACCATCTACAGTTTTAGTTTATTGAGAAAATAGTGATATCTCCTTATAAAAATATTCAAGATTTTATTGCAAATTTTTTATATGGTAGGATGTTTTGTGATACTACTGACCTACACATATGCACAAATGTTATAACTCAAACATCTTTTGTTTTTTTCAATCACTGCTCCCGATGGTAAACAATACCTTTGACACAGGCAGATGACAGCAATACCCTCATAAGACAAGACATACGGTCTCACAACAACTTGTCACTTCTACTACAATATACTGTAGATTCACTCTTAGTCATCTGTCAACGGCAATCATCATTACAACCTCAGCTTTCCCTTTCCACTACCAGATCCGTCGTGGCCGGGTAAGAAAATGACTGCTTTCCACGAACACTTGTACATGAAGTGCAATTTAGAAAGGGGGCAATGGTAGGCGTTTGGTACGACTGGTACAGTGACTCACGGAAGAGTTCCACGAAATCCAAGAAATCTGATAACCCCTTGGGTTGAACTTTACTCAGGACAATGGGGGGGGGGGGGTGGGGGCAACAAACAGTTGTCCAAAAGATTCATTCATATGACAATAAGCTTACGAATATATTAAAAATAAATATCATATATTGTATATTGCCTTTAACCCCTTGTGTACTTCAGTGCCGCTTGGCACAGAAAACCCCATAGCATTGTACACTGTCCAAAATCCCTGGCATAGACAGGGTTTAAAGGGATTATATAGTTTTGGTTAAGACCTAATTTCAGGACTTTAAAATTTTTTGGTGAGATAATGAGAAACCTCACATGAAATATGAAAGAGCATGTAATTCCATGAGGAATTCAACGTTTATTTGATGAAAATTGGTTTTGAAATGGCTGAGATATCCAAAACAGAGTGATTCTAATAAAGTGTGGGGCCTACACTTTGTTACGATCGCTTTGTTTTACTTTGTTTTTGGATGTTTCAGTCATTCCAAACCCGATTTTCATCAAATAAACTGAATTCCTCTTAAAATGGTTTGCTCTGTACTATTTCATAAGTGTTTTCTTGGTATCTTGCAAAAACTCAAAAGCCCAATTCTCATCTCTGCCAATACTGTACTATCCCTTTAACCATAAAAAAATGAAGCTGGTGTACTGTAAAACCAGATCCATTCGTGACATGAATCTTTCGCGAATTGGAGCCGACAGCTTTTTCCACAGAATGACACTTTTGTTAACTGCAATTGGCTTTCAATGCATTGTGTTGACAAGAACTTACGCATGCATTTTACTTTTGCAAATCGCGGCTCCTCACAAAATTTTCAAAAGTTTCATGCACATGAAGATTTCTGGTTTTACAGCTATCACTGGAGGCAGATCTGAAATTGTGTTCTATTCATACATACCGGTATGAAAGGGTGGGGGGGGCAAGCAATGAAATAATATGCAACTTTCCATATATGGCAGTAGAAGGTTTAAATCATGTGAAGTAGGGAAAAAAAATCTTAGTACAAAAGGAGCACTATGAGTATGACATGAATGGCACATAATTTGCATAGTATTCATATCTTTTGACAGAAATCCACATTTTCACAGCTATGTGTAAAGATATTTAATAACATTCAAAAAGTAAGTGGCATTTATGGTAGCCATGACTCTGAAATAAAAAAAAAAAAAATATTACAAACTTACTACTGTACAACCAGATATCTTTGCATGCATGAAACTGTTCCAAATTTCATGAGGAGCCAAGATTTGTGATCAAGTATATTATGTTTGCAACAGCTTTTGTCTACACAATGCACTTAATGTCATTAAGATAATGCGTGAAAATTTCATGCCGCAAGAAAGTGTGATTCAGCAGTGATGGCACCGAAACTTTACAAATTCAGACCTTTTGAATTGATTGTCCGATTTTCCTCAAACTTTCGCCGAGGTGTTCTAATATAAATATTGCTGCTTTCACTCGATCCACATTTATATGTAGGCTTTGGTTTCCTTTTATAAAAGTGCTTCACACAATAACTGGAACTACTTTTAAAACCTCCTCTCTGTATGATAATGTCATCACAATCCCCGAAGCACTGCTGTTTCACTTTCACAAACATTCAGAATTTCCTGATTAAAGTTACTATGTAATATACACCACAGTGAAAGCAGAGCCTCACAGCATTGATTACATCCGGTCGTAGGATGTCTTGAGTTGAAGCATCAACCTCATAAACTAGATACAGCAAGAGCACTTTGTTTGGTATAAGTATTATTTTGTATTTACAGTTAATACTCAAAATTTAAATCTTTTGCACTGAAAACGCAATATTAATGTGCCAGTCCACGTCCAGATACTGTAGCGGAAGAAATGTTCACGGCCAGACATTTTCATGAATTGGGTCCGATGTCCTTTTTCTCGGCATAAAATCTTTGCCGATACGCACTGGCATTCAATGCATATCGAGTAAACAAGAATTTTCACATTGCATTTTAATTTTGCGAAAATTGGCTCTCACAAAATTCACGAAATTAAAATGTTCGCTGATATTTCTTGCTTTACAGTAATAGAGCGATCTAGACAGTAATGGCCGAGTATGTGTACATGGTATATCACACACATATACTGTAAAAGTGGAAATTTTTGCGGTGTTGAAATTTTCACGCATTTTGCGCAACAAGAAGCGAGCGCGAAAATAAAGGCACGCAAATATTTTCGCATGCTGTATGTTCCACTACTTGTTGTCTTGATTACGCGGAATTAAAAACACGTGAAAGTCTTCTGACATGGCCAAGCGCGAAAAATTAGTCGCGCGAAAATATTCACTTTTACAGTACCTGTAATTTAGACAGAAGGCAGTTGAGGGAGTGAAAACATAATTCTATGGGTGGCCAATGGCCAAACATACCAAACACAAAGTTGTTCCTCTTTTTAAAACATGACGATGCATAAAAGGCATCACATGCCAAAGGACAAAATTCCCTTCTGAGCACAGACAACTTCAAAGTGCATGGACAACTGCACAAGACGAAATCACGGTCTCACACTTCCTCATACGTTTGTCCCTTCTTTCCTTTTTACTTGGCAAATAGGAAACATTTGATTTCCACATTCCCGCTCTTCGGCTATCTCTGGTAACACTGACAAAACAGCATAAAGTCATATACAAGTTGATAACCCATTGAAATTTCCCCTTCACAGCAATATCCTGAAATGAAAATTGAATTGGGTGTATGATGGATACCTTTACAGCCTTCTCATGCAGAAAAGCAATAACTAAGCTTTAAAAAAGTATTATAAAATTATGATTACATAACTCAGGATCACCTGATCCTCCTGAGCATGATCATGTGACTGACAGAGACTTTAGGGTGCTGAAAGGTACCTGGCAGATAACTCATTGACATCCCCACTTAACCTCCTCGTCTCTGAGCTAGCCTCAATTTCTACTGATACATGTATTACATTTGATTGGGTGTTCAAAATTATATCAAATGGAATCCCATCTTATCTGCTCCCTTTTCCCTTATAAATTATATTCATTTCTGACCAGCTTCCCTTTTATTGCATTTATTAGAATTATATCAAAAAACACATACACACACACACATATAATATCAAATTCTTTGCATCACATTATGAGCATCTTGTAAAGAAATAGAAGATGTTCTCTAGGGGAAAAATGGTCCTTTTTAATATTTTTAGTTTCCTTACGTGATAGTAGTTTGGACATTTTTTGATCTTTGAAGGAAATGGCACATGGCAACAGTTGTCTCTTAAAAGCAGATAGCATTCTGCACATAATGATATTGTTTGCATTGCCCATTGCCCGATTCTGCCCTAATAAGCTCCATCTGTTACGAATTGTACTTTAGAAATTTTAGAGAGAGAGGCTTTCTGTCCATTGACGCACAGTCGTGCTCGGACAGATGTCGTCCGCACTCATCCTGGGCCGTCAAATCGGGTCGGGATTCACGCATCCTCCAATTGAGGAAATGCCGGATTTTGGGGGTGATCATCCCCTTCCCCGTACGATGTTGACGGCTCGCCGGCAGCAAGAGTCATCGTGACAAGCGGGCTGCCCGGTCTGCCACGTTCAATTAGAGCAAACCTGGGAGAGATGCGACTCTGTGGTTTTTCGGAGGGATTAGCGCGGCAAATACCGTGGTCACCTCATTCCGCCCATGTTCGGTGGGTGAGGGCAAGCAACATGGTTGGGAGACAAGACAAGGGACGCATACGTAGTGTGTACCGTACAGGACATATGAAAGTAAAACCCTGTGCTATTAACATGTACTCTACACCCAACAAGAAGTTTAATTACTCAAACTTGTGGAAGCTTGTCGCAAACTCCCCGCAAGCTTGCGATGCACGAGCTCGAAACCAGCTGGTATGATTCCAAAAAATGTAAAACAGTATTTTACACTTATATTCCAACTTGTATGTACAATGTAGAGCTAAACCTACAATAGCCCTTTTTACACTTGTGTTTCTTAACCGCGTACTTTCTCTGACCCAGGACTATCGTTAGTACCGTACCAATTTTTTCAGCTTTTTACACTCGCCAATACATTGTAAATCCCGTACTAAGCTGTTGTCCTGGGCTAAGGAGAAAACTGACCTTTTTACACTCGTATTTCTTAGCCCTGTACTTTCCAAACCACATGAATATTCATGATTACCCTGTGCACTGTACAAGTACACGCACGCACAGGCAGCACTTGATTACCTTGTTTCTGATTGGTCAGTGGGGTCGGACTTCATCTCCGCCGCTTAGCCCCGGATTATTTTTTCGTTCTGTTTACACGCGCTTGCTTGCAATTGCGGGGGTTAGCACCGCAATTGCGGTGCTAACCCTGCTATTTTGCAGGGCCAGATAGTACGGGATTATCGGTGGGGCTAGCCCACTTTCGTAAAAACAAGTGTAAACAGAAAGTGGGCTAAGGAAAGTCAGGTACCAACGGTGGGGCTAAGCCCCCCCCCCCCCCCCCTTAGCCCCACCGTTGGTATGGGACTAAGCAAAATTTTGCTAGTGTAAAAAGCCCTAATGTATACTGTAATACATTGTCACTGTGATGCCAGGCACATCATCACAGCAACACAAACACACAGCTATCATGCATTGTTCTACCCTACTCAGCAGGCCATGTTGATAAGTCTCTGTATAAAGTCTACCCAACCAAGGCCAACTGATAACTCCAGGTTTTCCTTAATATGTGGTTAATGGTGTACGCTCAACAATAACAACAAATGTTCCCATCTCCTCTTAATCGCTCCGACAAATTACACAATGGGCACAGACTGATGCCTGGGTTTTGGGCCAAAGGTCAAAACACGATGGAGACTAATTAGTGCACGACTGAAAGGAGGCAAGACCTCTTTTTCTCTCTCACGTTGAATCACTGTTCTTAATTAAAACACAGTTGGGCTTGCAGTAAATCAGAAATGAGAATGCACAATGTGGATGTGAATGTGAAATGTGACAAAGGTTTTACAATAAAATTAGAATCACTTTACAGCTTGAAAATTACAAACTCAGAGTGAGAATGTGATGTCCTTCAAAATATGAACAGCAATCACATGACTGATTCTCAGTTTTGTGGTTAGATTGGAGTCTAGACAAAAATTGAGCAATCTATTCTCTCTTTTTTTTTATTAAGATGAAACAACTAAAGCTGATTTCTTTTTTTTTTTCTTTTCTTTTTTTTTCTTTTTTTTTGGGGGGGGGAGGTTAAAATTGGGGCCTTATTCTGTTCTGAGAATGCAGTCATGATTTGCATGTTAGATTTCAGGAAGTGAATTTTCACCAATACAACAAACAATACTGTATATCTGAAGGCGAAGCTTTGAAGGGTAAAGCTATTATTGTCACTGGCCTCCAGATTTTGTAAGCCCAAATCGGATTGCACGAGGCAGTGACATGTTACGAATGACATGCTCTCTGTATTACAATACAAATATCGCTGCGTGCCAAGTCCCACTGGGCATCTCCGGAATTAGCAGCGACAGGACAGTGACGCTGGGGGAAACAATTCTTGTGCGAGGGTCTTATGAATGAGGCAGCATGCTGCTTAGTCCCTTATACTCAGTTTGACGTCAGGTGGGTACTGCATGATAAAGCTATGTACATGCAACAATCACAGGAATATGAACTATGCACATCACATGTCAACAGGGAGTAGGAACACCCTCCGACAAATTGAGAGAACTCTATCTGCCTCGGTGACTTGAGCATTCTCGTGTTAGCAAAGAAAAAAATAGAAGGTATTGAACGCAATATCATACACACACAAACACACATGCACAGACATACACATAATCAGACTAGAATTATTTATTGCTCTCACCACTGCACCCACCGGATTAACATGTGATGATGGATGCTCTATAGCGGGTCCCTTTCACATCAGAAACTTGTACCACTCACTACCAGGTACATATTGTACATACCAAACTACACTATAAAGCATCTCTCGTCTCTGCACAGTCACTACTTATGAGCAACTCTCCACACTGAATACAAGCTACAATATCACTGCTTCATCAACACGGTGTCTTAAGCAGAGCTTTCCACTAAAAATACAGTAAAGTATCTTGGTACATGACAAAATTTTACAATATTGTATCATTTCTGGCTTGATTGTGATGACTGATTAAGGATCAAGACAGTAAATAGCAAAATAAAAATGAACAAAAACTGATATTACTACAATTGTATAACAATGACATGAGGCTCTCGACAATACCAGCATATTCATTGTACGTACACTGTAATATCAATTCTAATTAGAAATTAAGAAAAAAACAACTGATATGAAAATAACACTTGAAGGAGCATTCACATTAAGTAAAACTGTATGAATATTTATATTATTTATAATAAAAGTGATAGAATAAAAGCAAAATTAGTAATATTACATATATTCCTTAAAGTCACTCTCCCCTTTCCAATTTCTGTTGTACCCTCAATGCATACAATGTACTTATGTACAGAAATGTAGTTCAGTTTATTTCTTTCATTTTTATTGCCACTGTTTTGTATACTGTGTATATCATATTACTACCTGTCATTATATTGTATATAGGCCTACAGGGCGCCATTGTAACACAGTTAATAGCAAACTGAGTGTGCCTACCCTGTATTCTTTTTTTAAAGAAAACATGAATAACTAAAAAATAAAATGGTATTCGCATTATCATTATCATTTTATCATCAATAATATAACTAAAACTTGTTTGAAAATATCATAAATCATGTCAAAATGTAGGGGCTGACTAAAACTAAAACTAAAAAATAAAATGGTATTTACATTATCATTATCATTTTATCATCAACAATATAACTAAAACTTATTTGAAAATATCATAAATCATGTCAAAATGTAGGGGCTTACATTACAGTTCAAACTTTGTCCTGGAAATGTAACTGCTCTGAAAGTCACATTCAAGCTGAAGAGCAGGTAAGTTCCTTTGTCTATCTACCTACCCAAGAAAGTTTGGAAAGTTTTAAAAGGCTATATATTCATTACCACAACAATCAGCTCATTACAGTCAGCAGCCACCTTCACTCTTTATAGTATTTATTTGCACTTCAAAACTTAATCAAAACCCAATCTTTCACAAGGCCAACTTCACACCTCTGCTTTTGATGTTGCTTGTTTCTAGCTTCCTTCCCAAAACAGCAATCACTTTGAACCAACTAGTGTGCACATCTCTTTTTATATTCCAGTATTCATGTGTTGTCATAAGAGATGTATGTCTTTAATTGCCAATATCAGCCTGAGCACAAGACTAGCCCCCCCCCCTTTTCCATCTTGTCACCTCACAAGGACAGTGTAAGGGACGATCTCAACAACCTCATTTATTCATGATGGTAATCTCAGACGAATGGAAAGGAGATCCCATCCAGGCCAGCCTTCAAAGAGGTTGGCTTCTTCAAGATGAACCTTTGCTAAAAAGGTTAACAACGTTCAGATTTACGAACTGTTTGTATATGTACTGTATAAAAAGACAATATTTTCACTGACTACACTGTAAACTTGGAATAGTTCGTTGTATGAAATTGTTGCAGCTTTGTGCTGAACTGTACTGATATGATAATACGACAAGCCGAAAGTTTGAAAAACATATAAATTTTGTGCAAAAATATCCCTGATAATAATGAATTTAATGACATTGTTTAATACAAGCATAGTTATCAAAAGAAGACCAGTGCAGATGTAAAATCAATACCTAAAATTAAATCTCTATGTCAGCATTTTGATGGTAGTAAGAGGTAGGCCCAACTTGATATTGAAAACTGATGAAGACACGACCATTTAAAAATAAAAAACTACAGTCACTAAATCTTAAAGAGTACTTATTGTATATATACATATAAAATGACACTTTTGGACCTTTCAGCCTCATTTTTTCTTGCAGTTCCATTAATCTACAAATCAAGAGTGCTGTGGGCAGCACATCCAGGCCTGGAATTTACTGCAATTGTTACACATAATGACTCCGAACTTTTGTAACGTTTTTTCATGATTGACAAGTTTGATAAGGCATACCTACTTAAAGGAAGGAATGTCTTTTATCTGAATCAACTAGAAGAAAAAAAAACAGGGAATGCAGCAAAACCATTAAGCATAAAGTATTTCAGGAATGTGAGCAGTAGCACAGCCCCCAAATACATTTTCCACTGTTGTTTCAGTCTCTAAACCCTGTATTGCTTGGCATTGTTTTATTGTTGTTGTTGTTTATCACAGCATTCACAGCTTTTTGAATTATGGGCAAAACACATTACCCTTCTGACAGAAATGTATAGAGGTTCCCTAAACACCATCATTTACATGTACACACGAAGTCACATGCACATACATGTAGTATGCAAACACACATACAATAACTGTATGACGTGTGATTGATAACAAAAATACACACACACACTACAATGTATATTACAGTACTAAACCTGCATGCAGGTGTATTGTATTTTACATCATGATACATCGTACACGCACCCCGAAAATGTTCCATGGTATTTCCTCACTGCAAACATTGCTCCCTTTGAATATCTGCATGCTAAGCCAAACATAATCTACCCACATACATAACCCTAACCTTAATCCTAATCTTCACATCAAACTAAACCTAAAACCAATCATAACCCCAACCCTAACCCTAAGTCAGTCCTTCAGAGAAAATAAGATGGAGTAACTGTCACAGGAGCAATCATTGCAGGAGCAAATGTTGTGTCACTCCCCCCCCCCCACACACACACACACAGTGCACATTAAAATGCACACAAACACATATTATGCAACTTATTGATCTCTCACATCATGGCGCTACAACAATAGCTTCATGGTTTAAAGGGAAGATAAACCCCAAGAACAATGTGGATTGAGTGAAAGCAGCAACATTACTAGAACACATCAGTGAAAGTTTGAAGAAAATCGGACAATCGATGCAAAAGTTATGAATTTTTAAAGTTTTGATGTTGGAACCGCTGGATGAGGAGACTACTAGAGGTTATGACGTATGAGTGGACTACAATATCAAGAAAATATAAAGAAAATACTACAAAAATCCATTTTTCATGAAAATTACAAATTCCATCATATTGACATATAAGGGTAGCAATTATTCCCCCTGCTTTCTGAAAGCGGTTGGTCCACTGCTCTTTCATAATTCTAGAAAAGTGAATTTTTGTTGAATATCCTTTATATTTTCTTTGTATTGTTGTCCACTCATACGTCATATCCTCTAGTAGTCTCCTCATCCAGCGGTTCCAACACCAAAACTTTAAAAATTCATAACTTTTGCATCAATTGTCCGATTTTTCTCAAACTTTCACTGATGTGTTCTACTAATGTTGCTGCTTTCACTCAATCCACATTGCTCTTTGGGTTTACCTTCCCTTTAAGGTACCGGTACTGTGCTTTAACTATAGGCGTGTCTTCATCAGCCCGAAGTTCAAACTAGCGGGACATTTTGCGGTCTTAGTAAATAGCCCGATACAGCGTATGTGCGTCTTCATCAGCTCGAACAGTCTGCTTCGGGAAATTAGTCTGAAAATTAACGCATGCGTACTTTGCAATATTACTCTGCCTAGCTCGCGGTTCGAAAGTGGATTTCGAAATCAAAACCGCTCAAAATCTCATATATCACCGTATGTACGATTCTACAACCAGGGAGGTGAGCGGTACAGCAAATACTTTCCAAAGGGATATTAATAACGCTACTCTTTTGTCCAGTGAGGCATCTTATATGAAGTTAACAAATTGCAATGTTTAAACAAATCAAAAATACACACAATCTACAAGAATCTTCAGCTAAGGTAGAGTGGACCAAGAAGAAGTTTATAAAAAACAGCTAGCATGCACGGCACTGAGTTTTATTAGGGAGGTGAGAGAAATTACCTCCCTGGTAGATGTCAGCAACAGATGAATACACCGTGCGTGGGGGTAATGTACTATACACAATAACTAGCTCGTACATGCGTTCTCTATTGCCAGTTCGCTAACTAGAAGCGTGGAGGGATCGAGAAAATTTCGGGCTGATGGAGACGCACCCAAGATAGCGCGCTATTTCACGAATTAGCGCTCTAGTTGACGAAGTAGACCAAGATTTTGGGGGAAATTTTCCCGATCAAATAGCGCGCTATCTGCGTCTTCACTACACAGATAGCGTGCTATTTTGACATCGGACTAGTTTGGTAACCGCAAGATAGCGCGCTATTTTGAAACTTCGGGCTGATGAAGACACGCCTTATGGCTACTTGATTTGGGATCACAATGCACATTAAATGTATAACATACATCATGTACAGATCACTGACAATGCTACCATAATTCCACAGAACGTTCTATCTCCTGCAGAAGCCATAAAATGAACTATCTCAGCTTCCATATCAACATAAAATATTTTCTTCAATCATCATACATGTCATATATCATGCCTGGCATGGTACAATGTATCTTTGCACCCAGTGCACGCCCACGATGTGTACATTCTGATAAGTGTTTTGTGGTACACTCCATGCTATTAAAATGATGTGCCTGTGCTCATGTGAACTCTATATACTATGTACAGTTGAACCTCTCGTATCCGGACAAGTCGGGACCGGGGCTCATCCGGATAAGGGATTTGGCCGGATACGGGAGACTCAATGCTTTATACATGTACATACATACACATGTACTGATGTAGCCCATTGTAGTACCACATGTAGTAATGTGTATACTGCAACCTTTTCATTGTTACATTTGGGGATGTTTGGGGATGTTAAAAATATGTCTGAGGGTAAGCAATTTGGAAGGAAATTTGATGTAATGTATGTTAATCATGTTGGAAGTAATATGTAATTCACGTGTGTTTGTGTAGGAGTTCTCAAGGAGTTGGGCAAAATCACGGCGAGATTGCGTCCGGATAATAGAGAGATCCGGATAAAGTGAGGCCGGATAATAGAGGTTCAACTGTACTGTTACTGTTGTTACAGTGCAAATACGTGAGCAGTATTGAGTAAGAACAGATTATGTTTGCAGTATATCTAAAGAATCGGTTGGTTTGCTTCTTTATTTAAGGAACAACTTTGTTTCTGCGCTTTGAGTAAATATCAATTGATATTTTACGACATAAAGTTCATAAACTGCAAAAGCAGACAAACGTGGTGAGGTACAGAACTTAGGTGTTCCTTAGTATAAATATCATAAACATGATATGACGAATGAGAAAAAATATATACTTTGTATATTACGAGTCACATTGTGCAATTTGTTAGCATGGTGCTAAAGTCTGCAGGGTATATAATATACTAATCTGTTATTTTCGCACACTTATATTTTCATGAATGAGGAAATCACGGACATTTTCGTGAGATGTTGTTTCCGCGGATGGACACTGAGGCTATCGTAAGTGAACTATTTACCAAGTGCATTGCAACATTTTATGTGAGTTGCTGAATTTGTGGTCTGACAGTGATTCCCACAATTTGCGAACCCTACCGAAAATAACAGCTTATAAAGCAGGTCAAAAAGGAAAGAAACGACAGCAACAATACTTGCAATAATCCGTAGTTTATGAATGGGGAATTCTGGCCAAACTTTGTCAGTATACACTTCCTCACATGATAAAAACCACAGAGGATAACATTGATTGATGGAAGCTGGATAATCCACTGTTGTCTTTTCGGGAAGCCGGTCTCAACCATTTCCACCATAATTATAGCAGAATGTCAACTGCCAAGGTCCTATGAATTATGTTTTGCGGCCACTGAAACAGTCAAACAAAAGCATCCATGGATCACGCTTCTGCATGTGCAGCACCTGCACTTCATTATTAAATATATTACCATTTGTCTCATTACAGTGTATTGCATGGGGTTATCATGATTATATTTGTTCAACGCGTAAGAGGACAATTTCTTTTTAATTATGTGCTATATAAGATTTGAATCTCTTTCTATACCATCATCTTCACCCTAACAAACTTTAAAACTTTTTTAGAATCAACTACACACCCATGGCTGTAAAGGCAGTTGTTTTGTTTGTTAGTTTGTTTGTTTGTCCGTCTGCTTTTATTGATTAAATTAATATCAGATTTGTGGATACGGGGGGGGGGGGGGGGGGGGGAGGAATATTGGGATGGAGAGGTGTCCTTATTAAACCATCCACGGATGACACTCACCAGAATAGCCATCCTCTCACACCTTTTAATTAAGAGAAAGAGTAGGAGTGAGAGCCCCAATCAAAACTCGGGGCGATGATACGTTCGGCAATAAAGCAACACAAACACACGCATAACACACAAGAGGCATCAAGCTCGAACACTATTCATGAACGGTTCAATCTAAAAAGCGACGCGGCTACATGTGCCACCTTTCCAGCCCCGGGCTGCAATTTCACTTCACAATACCACCGGCAGCCGCTAGCACAGAGAAATGTGTCACAGTGTTCGAGGCTTGCTTTGAATGGGGTTTAAAACTGCCTTACTGTCGCTTGGGAAATCACCCAGAAAAAGAAAGAAAAAAAGTTACATGTATTCAC
Organism: Diadema setosum; assembly: GCA_033980235.1. Lineage (NCBI taxonomy): Eukaryota > Metazoa > Echinodermata > Echinoidea > Diadematoida > Diadematidae > Diadema > Diadema setosum. The sequence continues at coordinate 8,562,857 of CM067070.1, read as the reverse complement.
ATTAAAATATGCTTCTTTCACTCTCTCTATCACTATCATTTTCTCTTTTTTTCATTTAAGAAAGAAGTGTTATGTAGAATCCATTGCATTGAAGCAAACTTCATGCAAGAAAGTACTGTATCTGCCCATTCAACCATGAAGCTTACAGAAAATTTTAATCATGTCCTTAAATACAATGCGCATAGGCCCTACAGATGAAATTTACAAGAAAACAAGGTTGTAAGACTTCATCCCAATAATTTTACGCACACTGCACCAATGCCATGGGGGAGTAGTTTTTGCAAACATGTCCATATTTCAAGTTCGCGCATTCATGTTTCGGCATGACTAGTCTACGTTACCAAGAATATATATCACACCATGTGATTAAAGAAAAATCCACCCCCCCAAAAAAAAAAAAAAAAAAAATACAATACAATACAATACAATAAAATAAAATAAATAAATAAATAAATACATAAATAAATAAATTTTTTTTAAAATGAAACTTTGGCTGCCTTACAAAAAGAAGAGCAATGACCTTATTTACACCAATGTTTGACACAAACTAAATCTGCCTTAAACAATTCATTGTAATGACTATAAAAAGAATAACAAAGACATTCATCATTTTCCAACATGTGTACACTGTAATTCATTTCAATGATACAATGTAGCAACTCAATAAAATTCCAGTTTTCCTTCCTTCATGTAGTGCTGTACAGTTTCTATTACGTTTCAGGTGGATTAAAATGTTTTTGAACTCGTCTCAGATTATGTGTATGGGTGTGTGTGGGGGGGGGGTTCACATTCTTGAAATAAATACACTAAACTCTATCTAGAGTGCAACAACACACTGCCCATTATCATACAATAGGTATGGCCCCCTTCATACACAGTCCATGACAATTGTCCATGCCGCACTGTGCACAGTGTTTGCACCAACCTGTTAGCACTGGTTCCACACAAGCATGCCTGCATGTGAGTATAGTGTGTGCATGTTGTGTGTGTGTGTCTGTCTGTGGTGGGATTACCCACAGAAAGGTGTCTTGACCCCGTCAGGTCAAAGGTCAGTCATAGCTGTTTGATTTGTGCCCCACTGCCAATATCACTGTGTGCTAGTGTAGTGGTGACAGGGCGTGCTGTATACACCACAGAGGTGTGTGTTGGGCCAGGTTGGACTGCGCTGTCGAATACCCAAGTCATGGTCTTGTGGACGGGTTCATAGTAGAAATCTACATGACTTTTGTGTCATTTTGCGTACAGCAATCATTACAATAGTTTGCCAAGATGCATGTATGACACACTTTTTATAAAATTAATACTTTTCAGTTAAAATAGACATGTACACACATTTCTTTTCTTTCCTCTTCTTCTCAGTCTTATTCCTTTACCTCTTCTTCCTCCTCCTGTTCCTATTCCGTCTTCTTCACTTGCAATGTATTATACTGAATACCTGCTACAGCAGATGCTCCCTCAGTACAGTTCGACCTCGATTATCCGGCCATGTCGGGACTGGCGCTCATACGGATTTAAGCGAATTGGCCGGATATGAGAGACACAATGTTAATGTAATATATATAGCTGCCATCCAAGCTGCCATCCCAGTGCACTGGCAGTTAGGCAGGTAGCGTACCCCGCAACGGTGGTGTAATCTATGCTAGCCTGCGCAAAATTGTAGTCCCTTCTTCACAAAAATAAAGTATATCTTTATGTGAAAATCATACATGTTTTACCTCATTAGATATTGAGAAACCTACCATGCACATCTCATGAAATTAGTGAAATAGATCCATGAAAAGATTTTAAAGTCACTGTTTTTTCTCAATTTTTGGATGAAAAAAAAAGAAAAAAGAGTCCTTCACTGTGTGAACGCATCCGGATAATAGAGATTTCCGGATAAAAGGAGGCCGGATAATCGAGGTCAAACTAATCAATTAAGTTTTGAGGAAACTATAAACAGATAGGGCCTACAATTGATGTAAATTGAGGGCAGTGCCTCCCTCTTTCATGTGACAGTCACATGAAATAAAAGGAAAAAAGAAACAGATACCAAATAGTATACAATAGACACTTTAGACAAAAGATTTATATGAATGCTGGCTTTCTACTAAAAGCAAAGTGTTGCTGCACATATTTTTTTTTTTATTTTTTTGTGAGTGTTGACTTTCTCTTCTCTTTTGTCTTTTTATTCTCTATTAAAATTGTCAAAGCATAAAAATCACACGAGGTACAATACTTCACAGAGCTTACAATTGCATGGAGTCAAAATAGACAAAGCATTTCTCCCAAAGGGGAAAAAGAAATGGAAATCGGCCATGCTACACAAACAAAACAAATCGTAGAATGCTTTGCAAAATCTGGGTCACATGACAGGAAGGACCATTTTGATTTTGGCAACATCATTCAAACTAGCATAGTATCCATGTTCATATCTGTCAAAATTATGCTCTATTCTTTTTTTTTTTCTGTTTCTTTTTTTGGAACAACACACAATTCTGTGGGTTTTTTCTTCTGTCATGGAGTGCCATGTCTGACAATTTAAAATGGTACTGGTATTCAAATGGTAATCTGCACAACATGGACAGACAAAAATGCGCCAGCTTATGCCTGCCTGCTAGTGCAGCACAGGCAAAGTTTGCATTACACTTTGAGTGGTCAGTAGACGGGCAGAAGTAATGTAGGGTCGGGCTAAGCGCCACCTCAACAATCATGTTTTCAAGGCAAAGCCTTTCGAACAAAAAGTGCCAACCACCAATCAAGTAAATCAAGATTTAAAAACACCTACAGACACCAATACACAAATCAAAACTCTAGAATCGTTGAGTACAATAATTTACTTTCAGATACAAGAATTACATTATTACAATCACGATTCTTTATCACAATCATGATTACAAGAGAGATTTTTTGGCCATCTGAAAGGTGGGGGGGGGGGGGTGTATAATAATCCAACACAGTCAATCCAATGCAGTGTACACACACACTGTAGAACCACAGTGTGAGCCAACTGTGGACATAAACACACAAATGCAACAATGTACAGATAAGCATTTAGGTAATCACTTCCACAAAAGATCATGTGAACACTGTGTAGTTTTGTCCTATTAGCATCACAAAAGAACCACACAGTCTAAAACCATCACCCCACCCTCTTGAATGAATACATTCATAGCCATTGTCCTACACACAAATTAAACACACAAGCACACACATGATATCACATACACACTTTTACACACAACACACTCACACAGGAACACACACATACACCACACAAACACAACCATAGGTATACCGAGACATTCACACCTGCCACAATTACTGTACGAGCTGAAATTTTCGCGTACAGACATTTTCGCGAATTGCTACTTGGAGGACATTTGCGCGTGTTGTTAATTTCGCGGTTGTGACGGTCTAACTAACGTAACTATTTGCGCGTTGTTATTTTCGCGTGTTGTCATTTTCGCGGTTCAAAGGCGATTCGCGAAATTCGCGAAAATAAAACCACCACGAAAATTTCAGCTCGTACAGTATCTAGGACATAACAGACTCTCAGTGTAAAAACAATAGCAAGTAGGAGTGAGAATAACGTGCATGGCAATAGAACACATCATACATCTGGAGCTGCCACATAATTAATACCTCTCCCAAATAAAGTATACAATGCATTGATGTGTATTCCTGTAACACACACACATACACACACTCTTCCACATACATTATAATATATACACACACAGAAACTGTACACACCTAAAGGGGAGTAGGAGATACAATACACATGGTATAAAAAGGGTAGGGAAAACAATGCACCCTCTTTCCACCATGACTGACTGCCTCACATTATATTTGTACACCTGTACTGTGTCCCCCTCAGCTATGAAACGCAAGACTTATAGGCAACAATACCAGCTTATCTCCCTCCCCCACCCCCCTTCCTTTTCCTCTTTTCAGAAGGTGCAATTGTTGCAAAAGTTGTGCCTCACTGGTTCTCTGAATGATAAAAAAAAATGTATTATATACAGAAGAGTGCAATGTGCTTTTGTGAAATACAGCTGTACTGTATACATACAGGCTACACAAAGTTCTTTCCCTATGTACATGTGTGCTAATATCTAAAAGTTCAATTGATGTTTCCCCGTGGGCAAATATGATTCCATAAAATACAATGTACAACAGAATAACAAATTGAAAAGCAGCAGTATCATTTGTCTTCACAGACTAAACATAAAAAAAGTCGCAGAATTTTACATGTTATCTGTTTGATAAACAGCAATATCGGTCACACCCATATATGCAAATTAGATGGGGTGATGATCTCATCACCTCACGGCACTCTCTGAAATTTGTACTGCACAGCATTGTTCAAAATCATGTTTTTGGTTGATTATTATGTCAGTATGAATACAGCTTTACATGCCTACTCCCCTGAATAGTCTGCAATGCTACTGCAGATTACCACAATACTACAATACACATTCTTATAAAATACAAATGTACAAAGGGGATACATGACATTCTAACTGATTATCATTCATACTAGATATTTAGTAAAGACTAGTGTGTAGATCAGTGTCACACTCAAGAGGTGATTACATCATCATCATCCAATCTAATTTGCACAGATGCCGATACAATCACCATCACTGCTCGGTAAAAACATGTTTAAATCTAATGTTCCAATTAAGCTTTCCATTCACTGTCCACTTTTACTGAAACTTACATTTGCTGTTTGTGTGACTTTAATCTCACCATCTCAGTGTAATAAAATACAGAATGGGGTACAATGTGTACTTCATTTTTCTCTGTTACAGCTTTACAGCTCTGCTGAATCACCTGCTATTCCACGTCATTTTCTTGATCATCCTCTTTTGATTCCTCATTTAAGTAGCATGCAGGCATTTACATGTATATCACATTTACAATGTAATACAATCTACCATGTAGCAGTGCTTTTATGTTTGTACATTTTCCTGTCTTACAACTTGTAGGATCTATCCTGTAATGTCCGTCCTGTTTTTGAATTATAGTGTACTCTATATCTTACTTTTGTCAGTAAGAAAGTCTATGTTTTTGTGTCAATTGCGTGAGCTGTCCACAGTATATTCAATAGTTTATTTATTTCCATCATCACAAAGATATACAGTATACAAGCACTGCTTTTCAGTGGACCCCTCCCTTTTTTTGTCTCAGAATATAGATAATGCAGCAAGTGTACTACATTTACACATTCTCAAATTGTTTATTACAGTATACCTTAAGTTTCATCTTGCAGTCAATCAACATGTACTCAAGATCATTTGTAATTTTCTTAATATCTTAAATGTTCTGTGGAAGGAAAACAAATGAATGAAATTAAATGGGGTTTTTCCCGTAACTTTTTCCGTCTCGTGGGCGCTATGCTTTATAAAAGTCATAAAATATTGATAGGCTTTCTGGATGTTGGTCTTCAAAGGGTAACATTGTAGGTCACACAAAAGTTTGGGGACCAGACTTGTCCGAGCTCTCTGTAGAAGTGCTGGTAGGGTAGAGCTCTAGGTTGCCAATGAACGTTGCCAACTGGGGGCAAATGGTAACCTGGATTTTTCCAGGAGTACCCATTGTAGTTGTACATTGTATGCAAAGCCAAAGGGTTAACCTGGGTAATGATCAAAACGGAAACCTGGGATCTTACCAGGAGTACATTGTATGCAAAGGGTAAAACCGAACATGACAGAGCCCCTGTGAAACCACATGTAGTGCTCTTACAGTACCGGGTACATCTCAGCAACTTGATTTGTGCTACTCGATATCTGTGCTGTCAATTCAAGGGGGTGCAGATGCACTTGATCTAATATCAAAACTTCCTTGAGTGTGTTACCGTAGGGAAGACGGACAGACTCGGTTCCCGTACTTGCCTGACACTGTCTCTCCACACAGCCCAGGTTGCAAGAAACACACCGGAGAGCTACAAAGTACTAACCCACAAGCCCGCTTGTCTGAGCATCTACACATAAATACTGTATACGCCGAATATTTCGCAAGGTTTTTATTTTCTCGAATTTCGCGAGTCGGGTGCTACAAAAATTGTATTCGCGAAATTAAAGACACGCGAAAATATTGACTCTGATCCTGATGTTATACATGTATGTGACGTACGCGCGTACACTTCTCCGTTCAGTACAGGACTCCAGCGATCGCGAATTTAACCACTCGCAAAATCGTCGGGTATTCCCGATTCGCGAAAATTTAGACTCGCGAAATATATGGCGTATACAGTACCAGGGCTGCACACTACTGTAAAAGTGGATATTTTCGCACGACTAATTTTTCGCGCTCTGCCGGGTAAAAAGAAGAGTTTCATGTGTTTTTAATTCCGCGGAATCAAGACATCAACTACTGGAACATACGGGCAGCAAATATATTCGCGTGCTTTTATTTTCACGTTTCTGGTTGCATGAAATGTGCAAAAATTTCCACTTTTACAGTAACCCATTTTTTCTTCTGGGCCGACCTGTCGGTTGGACCAGTAGGAACCTAGTGATTCCATGTTTTACTGGTCCGACAGTGACTTTTCACTGGTCAGTGACCATCGGACCAGTGCCAGTGTGCAGCACTGTGTAGTACCCCATAAGTTACTGGCCATTTAGAATGCTCCAGGAACACTCGTGAACCCTTCTAAACTCTGTATGAACAGACAATCAGGCCCTGGAGCGCTCTAAATTTATGCCCCTCTCGAGGCTAGGCTCAGTCGCGCTCCTAAAGTGCTCTAAACTCTGTATGTAAAACAGTAACCAACATTTAGAGCGCTCAGTTGAACGTGGTGCACAATGTGCACACAGTTTGTATGTCAGAAGTTCCTGTGCACTCAAACGTCACTGTGACAGTTCTGCCCCTCTCAGCCACTTCGCATAGTGGTCTCAGCGAGCAGTGATTTTCTGTATGAACAGACTCAGAGGGGCATACATTGTACTGTTTATGGCGAAGCGCTTCAGGGGCGCTCCTGGGCCCAAATTTGTGTATGAATGGGATATAAGTCCCACTGTCAAGGCAAGGGATATGAATTGACACTTGTCTGCTTGGGGTTTGCCTACAATATATGCATGCCCATTTAGCCAAGTGGGAGATACATGTACATTGACACTGTACATCTTTTGTGATGCCTCGAGTGCATATCACACACAAGATCTTCTTCCAAGTTCAAGCTGGGCTGTCACAATCCTGCTCGCATGCTTCACACTGTATATTTAAAACTCTGTGGAGAAGGATATTACTTTTAACTTCTTCTCTGGATTGTTTTTTTTTTTTTTTTTCCCTGAAAATCATCAGTTTAACCATGGCAGCTACTAGTATACTGTCATTGCCCTGACTGTATTTTATACTGCTATTTAATTCTGATAACAAACTTCCTTCTCTTTAAAAAAAAAACAACAACAATAAACAACAATTTTTACCACACAGCAACTATTCTAATGTTCATACCCTATTTACAATGCTTTATAGGCCTATATTTCAACAAGAATATTCATGACGGGTCAATTGCAATCGACACAATCGTGAGAGTGGAATTTGAGGTAAGGATTTGTTGATTACAGTGATCACCTCGCGACTGGAATCTCTCATAAACAACCACAGACAGCTTTGAGGATGAATCGTATGTGGAATATAAACTTCCCTATTGTATAGTCTGATTTCCAGACGTTCTTTTTCCTGGTTTGTGAGGGAGAATCACAACGCTAACAAAACATGACACAGTCCTTTAAAGACATACCTAAAAAAAGAAAAGAGAGAACCCCTTTAAAAAAAACAACAACAACAAAAAAGACTTCATCTGTGCGAATCAGGCAAAGATTCATACTCAAATAGAGCCTGCCACACTTCTTCGTCATTCTTCGCAACTTCTAACCCTGTTCTGCGAGAGGGGGTAATAAGAGATCCCTTTTATACATACATTGTATATATCTTATATTATGTTTGGGGGGAATTCACCCTATAGGAACAAGCATATTTTCTTTTAGTTTCCTCTCCATTTCTAGCATTTTCCCATGATATGTACTTATGGCATGTTTTCATCTTCATTGTTACCATAACTGATGACTTTTACATTCTATCTATTGTACATTATTATATTGTCAATGCATGCACTTTTTTCTGTAGAATCTCATATAATTTCTATGTTTCTGTCGGAGATGGAAAATGACTGACTGACCGAATGAATGAATGAATGAATGAATGAATGAATGAATGAATGAATGAATGAATGAATGAATGAATGAATGCATGAATGAATGAATGCATGAATGAATGCATGAATGAATGAATGAATGAATGAATGAATGAATGAATGCATAAATGAATGAATGAATGAATGAATGAATGAATGAATGAATGAATGAATGAATGAATGAATGAATGAATGCATGCATGCATGCATGCATGCATGAATGAATGAATGAATGAATGAATGAATGAATGCATGAATGAATGAATGAATGCATGAATGAATGAATGAATGCATACATGCATGCATGAATGAATGAATGAATGAATGAATGAATGAATGAATGAAGACATGGTTGAGATATGGCTGAAACAGAGACTATGGTTTCCCAACTTGATAGAGAGTGATTGTGTTTCTACCCAGACTGACTGTCACATTTTAGACAGGCGGCAGTCCTTTCTCCTGCTCATCCATATTAGTTATTACCTGCCGATGGTTTCGGTTTCTCATCAAGGCTCAGCCTTTGCTGCTGCGGTGTCAAATGGCAATGTGTTGGTTCAATGTTCTCCTTGATTATGATATGATAATAAATAATAATGTATTCAAACTTAACACTGTTTAGCAATCCCTTTGTGCACAAACACAACTAGATATTTGTGCAGGCAGGGCATGTTTAAAGGGTGTGTACAGTTCTGGTCGAGGTGAGGATTTAGCTTTTAACGTTTTGCGAGATATTCAGAAACCACACGATGAGATGTCAAAGAGCATGCAATTCTAAGGGGTATCAAAAGTTTATCTGATGAAAATTGGTTTTGAAATGGCTGAGATATCCAAAAACAAGGTGAAACAAAGAGATCCTAATAAAAGGCGTGGCCTGTCGTCTTTTATTATCATCACTTTTTTGGATATCTCAGCCATTTGAAAATCAATTTTCATCAATAAACGTTGAACCCTTCTTAAAATTACATGCTCTTTCATATTTCATTAGAGGTTTCTCATTATCTCACTTAGGAATGTTCAAAACATGAATCCCCACCTCAACCAGTACTGTACAGTCCCTTTAATGCCTGGAATACTACAAGAACTTATGGCACGATTTTGCTCTGGACATCAATATGTCATTACTTTGATTTCAGTTTTCAATAAGTCTCACTATTATTTTGTAACTTTGTTTATCATATATTCCAAGCCTGGTCACAATGTGTAATATCAAATTAAATTTGATTAAACCGTCAAAAACAAGCAGACAACTCTGGTCCTGCCTCTGATTGATGACCAAACAATGCGGATATCATTCACATTTTTATAAAAGGAGTATCAACAATTAAAGAGAGAAAGTAATCATAAAGTAAAACTTACTAGTCCCACATACTATCTACACTTATGATGTATGATTATTCTGTTTATGTATCTCATGACATTCAGAAGTTTTGTGAATCAATACTTATTTATATTATGCTTGACATCCAATATACAGAACTTTCTATTTAATCAATAGACATCCATACTATCTGAGTCTGGTTTTTCTGAAAGTCAAGTTGACATCATTTGATTTTCATCTTGTATCTAAAAGCGCAACTGCTTTTCATATTCCCCTGGACCAAGGTCACTTACGGGTCATCATTCCCACAATGAAAGACTCGAGGAAAAGTTCTCAGGTGCTGTGTCATATTAAACATGTGTTCTATCGCTTGGAGATCCCCGCATGTTTGTTTAGCACATTAACTGCAGAACAGCTTTAATACAGCTGTAGCACCAGAGACCATTTTGCCATCTTTCAACATACATAAATCTAAGTACTTGTACACAGCATGCTTGTCATGTATTTTTGAAATAGTATTCAATGAAATTTTTTTTTTCTTCTGTCCAACAGCAACTGTCCAATCTGATTACAAAGTGAATTTCCATGACACTGGTCATTACAGGTGGGACGCGTTCAGACATTTTTCTCAGATTAAAAATGGCATCGTCCTCGGAGATAATTTGTTAAATGAAACTCTACGCATTCGTGGGGACTGCTTTGTGACGATGTATGTGTCATATGGGCGTGTTACCAGTGTTGCTGCCCATGCTGTATGTATGATGTCCAGATCATTGTGTGTACACTTCTACAAATGGGACGTTCTGGGTCTCTCGCCATCGTCTGGCAAACAGCTCAATTCGAGAATTGGTGTTGTATCATTTTATCAACGTTGCCAAATAATGGTTGAACTTAAATCCATTCTCTATCTCACAACAATCACCACATGCACATAGGCCTATCTGACATACCACTATTCGATCAAACATGTTTTATACACAGGGCAAAAAGGCACCTTTCCACTCTTAATTAGTCTACAGGAACACACATATAGAAAACTGTTTGGTCGAATGGGGGGGGGGGGAAGGGGAGAGAAAAAAAATGAATGACAAAATAAACACCCTTTCTTTATCTACACTGAAAAACATTAAGCTGGAGTTCTCTCTCTTACAAAGGACCCTGTCAATTCCCTATAAATATTTAGCCTCTTTTGTGTGCGCTCTATTTTCCCTGGACGACCACAGAAAGCAGTGTCCTTCAGCCTCAGAACAAACCACCCAATGTTTCTTGCTCTGGACGCCTGTGCCTGACACCAGTATCGAAAACTGTTAGGGAAGTATGTAGGGACCTACTGGGCTCTCTTGTTTGCTAGTGTTGTGTCTATACTTGTACAGTACATTGCAGGGGAAAAGGGGGACTGAAAAAGGGCAAAATTAAAGTTTAACCCCTCCTCCCCTCCCCTCCCCCCCCCCCCAAAAAAAAAGAAAAAAAAATGTCCAGGCCCACTACACATCCCACACATTCTGTGGTACACAATAGTAGGACTGGCTGTGACTAAGGAAGCACCTAAAGGAGTTATCCAAACATTACAAAAAAGAAAAAAAAAATCGACCTGGGATATTTCACTTTTGCACAAAAAACTGTGCAACCTGGGCAGAGTACTGTACATGTTTACGTACAGTATGAGGCATGCAAAGGATACAACTGACTGTAAAGCATGAGTACAGCTGTATGTGTGTGTCTTGTATGTGAATTGACAGTGAATCGTGACCGAGACTCACCACCGGCACACAGTACAGTGTATGTATGTTTTTATAGCATTATCTGTCTGTCTGTCTGTCTGTCTGTGTTTGTAATTGTATAATGTATATCTGTCTGTTTGTATTACTGTGTGTGTGCAGGTACTGTTTATGTGTTGGTTGGTGCAGGTGTACATATGTGTCTCTAGATCTGATCGCATGCACTGAAGAAAGTGTATGTTCGAGTGCAAATGTGTGTGTGTTGTGTGTGTGCATTTGTGTGTGTATTGTGTGCATTGGTGTAAGTCTGTGTGTGTCTGTAGGTTACAATGTAGAATGCATGCACTTGTTTCAGTGTGTGCGTACACTATAATATGTGTGGTTTTGTGTGTGTGGTTGTGAGTGTGTGTGTAGGTGATGACACTACAGTGTCAATTAATCTGCCTAATTACTGCACACACAGGTGACTGTAATAATCCCCCCATTGAGTGCTGATCAAAAGACTCCTGGATTGAGCGCTAGCTTTCATTGAAGCCCCCCCACAGGAGTACAAAAACCCATGAATGATGGTGAATTGGGCAGACCTGATGTTGGGGGAAAGGCTTCTATTATACGCTGTACAATGCCTACACTAATCAAATCTCCTATGATTAACTTCTACATCATTAGGCAACATGTACTGATTTCATGACAGTAATGACAACAACAAAAAAGAATGTACATGAGCATTCTATGCAGCCTCGCTAATTTTGAAAGAACAAAGAATAAAGATGCCAGTTCTTACTTAATTTTCTATTTTGTAAAGGTCAAAAGATGTTTAAACAGATATGCCACATCCGATAAAGATTGGTCCATAGAACCCTGTGGTGTGTGTGCGTGTGTGTGTGTGGTGGGGGGGGGGGGGGTCATTAGTACAATTTCTCAGGATATACATTTGCACATAAAAAGAACTTTCATGCAATCAATTTTCCAAGCTGGGAATCAGTAGTGAACTTGATTAAAATCCCGCAAATGAAGGTATTTCTATACATATCTTTACATCTTTTAATAAAATTCCACTTGTTACTTTTTGTGCTACTTGGCCTGTGTGCAAAATTCTTGCAAACTTTCACCCTGAAACATGTTCCAATTTTGCAGCAGTAGGCACCCTACAAGATATTCCCTGAACGATGAGCAGTAAATATTTTATTCCTTCTCCTTCATCTTCATTCATTTTTGTCTGTCTGTTGTTTGTCTATTGTCTGTCTCCTCGTCTCTCTCTCTCTCTCTCTCTCATCTCCATTGCCAATTTAGCAGCTGCTAGTGATGGCAAACCCCCCCCCCCCCCAAAAAAAAAAACTCCTACCCGCAAGCCAATCACAGAAGAGCCTGTTTTCGACCGAGAAAAGAGGGATGGAGGTATGGGTGCAATCACCGAGAAAAATCGTCTCTTGCCGCCGATTTGTGGCAAGTACTGTGACCGGGGTTCGGCTGGCTCCGGGAGAAATTCATCACATTGATCGCGGGGGGGAGCGCGGTCTGAAACAAAAATGGATGCCATCAAATGAATGATCAAATTACCCCCGCTCCGCACGTGGAATGGAATGGAATGGAATGGAAAAAGGGGGGGGGGGGGAAGGAGGGGTGGACGGGGTCACCCACTCGAGTAAGATATCAAAAGCAGAGCAAATGACGAGCTCTTACTCGTCTGCGGTTCGCTGTGATGAGACAAGGCTCCAGACGCATCACTCTGTCAAAAGCACGGTCTTTGCAGAGAGGCAGCCCGCTTTGGCGGAAAGCTGAAAGAGCTCGCAGAACATATTTTTTGAGTCGCCAGCACTTTCCCTGTTAACCACGAGAAAAGGGGGTCATTTCGTCAAAAGTTCACAGGCTTCAATTTTATACCAGAATTACACGTAATTGATGCCTACACTTTCTACATGAGAACAGAATGATGTCAAAAGTGTTCCTCTTTGAGGTATTAGGGATGAACAAAAATGTTTCTATTCCTCCTGAATCAGTTTTGTTCATTAATGCTTAAACCATTATTCTGAAAAACAGCTGTTCACTTTGCCAACCTGGTACATTCAAACTTATTCATGCAAAAATCCTATTATCATCATGGAAATTGACTATGTTTCTTGCATAAAGCCGCTGGAATCAAAGTCCACATTCAATAATAGCTCTAAACCTACATATGGAGGGGGAAGCAGATACAATTTAAGGTTCCCTTGTTGATTTAAGTAGCATTTCCAAGGCTCAGTTGATGTGACATGACAATAAATGGATTCCCGAACCAGACAGGCCTTCATTCCACCTTTATTGTTGGTAGCAAGAAAAGGACAAAGATCCCGTCCTGCAAATGTTTATGAAAGTAAATCCGACATAAAAATGACTCATTTCGTTGTTCTGTCTGTCACTGGCATACATGTGATGGCCCAGTCACTCAAACACACACACTTAACACTCATACACAGACACACAATGTCCTTCTAGAAGTGAAATTACAGTGTCTCAAAACAAAACTACATAGAACAAGGGTACATTCTTTGAGAAGTGCACTGCACTCTACACTCCCACAGGGGTTAAAATTTACACCTCTGGTGCGATAAACTTGCAACCACAAGCTCTCAAGAGTCTGGCAAAGACTTTATTCCTATTGAAAAATCAATTTAGTGGTTTGTTGGGTGGGTTTTTCACTTTGTTCTGTTTTTGTTTGCTTGTTATTGTTTTTTGCAATATCAATAAATGTTACAAAAGCATTGTTATTTAGTCTGTAAAAACACTCGGTAGCAAGGTGTACACTGTAACTGCCAAAGATCGACACCAAATTCCATAAAAAAATCAGTGGAAATGGGTTAAATGTTGCCGTTATATCTCTGCCACATGTGAGTATAACAGCAATGCAACTTTTAGGATTCTTCAAGCATTATATGTTGTACAATCACAAGCATTCTACATCGTATTTTATCTTTCCAGCACTGAACATGTGTCCCCTGCCAAGAGCACTCTGGACTAATGCACCCATGCATAATGCACACATTTCCTGCAGAAATTTGCGACCAGTGATTTTGGATCAATTCAGTTTGAATCCAAGCAGTAAAAATATCCCAATGCTTGCTAGCTTTCACGATCATCCATATTCCGGATGGCTATTCCACTCTGTACAGCTGTAATTCAGATGCAGGAAAATACATGTGTATAATCCGATGCTTCTAGACACATTTCCTACAACAAATGCTACTTGAATCGTTCAACGCGGGAATTTATCTCTACCGTATCGGCATTTGATTGACTGATCAATGAGTCATAAAATGTAGCTCTGTCGTATCTCCATACTTGTACAAGTACTTGTATCTCCATCTCCAATATCTGTATTAATGTTCACATGACTGGAACAGAAAACAAAACTACTGTACGAATACAGATGACGCTCACCCTACATCTGTGATATCACTCTATGTTTGTAATACCGTATAATGTGGATTTATGGCTCATTCATACAAAATGTAGATTACAGAGGACAGCAGCCTCTGATGGAGGAGATTTAAATGCATACATCCTGTACATTATTCTATGTGAATGTGCAGGCCACGGCACATTGTTTATGTATTATACTGTTTGCATAGTCATGCCAATATGTTGTTTGTTATGTCCATATGTTCTGTTTAGTATCAATGTTTGCAAAAATTTGTATAAAAGGCACTCAATTTTGTTCAATTCTGTGTTTTTGGATCTTTGTAGGTTTTTCTCTGGCATACAGAAAAAAATATATATATATAAAAGCCATGTCACCTACAGATTGTTGACACTCGGTAAAAAAAAAAAAAAATTTCATGCATATTTGAGGACGAAAAATACAAAATCTATGCAAAACTTATGCTGACTAATTCCTCCAGTAGCATACAAGTATGGTACCCAAAACAAATAAAGGCCTGTTTGCTCTTGGTTTTGGTGCCAAAACTCTGTACTTTATTAGTTATTTCCTCTTTTTGGCATTGAGTGACGAAGTGGGCAATCAATCTCAATGAGGTAAAACCAGTTTTCAATGTCAAGCGCACTGGTTGGTCGATCAGTGACCAATATCAGCAGTTGCGCCATCTAATTCTGGCTTCACCTCTCCTATCAACCACCCGGGTACAAGCTCGTTGTTTGCTCTCTATACTACGGGACACTGTCCTCACAGACTCCCACAGAATTATTCCCATTTATACCCCAAACCCTGGATATCATAATATGTAGGCTTTTAGCTTTAAAGGGATGGTATGGTTTTTTATTGAGATGGATGATTCAGTGAATCATATTTACTTTTTGCTATATAATTAGAAACCTCTAAATAATAAAATATTAAAGAGCATACAATTCTATAAGAGGAACTCAAGGTTTGTTTGATGAATATATTATGTCGGCTTTGAAATGGCTGAGGTACATGTACACTGTATCCACAAACAAAGTAAAACAAAGTGGTCCTAATAAAAAGTGGAGGGTGCTACATAACTTTTTTTTTTTACCACTTGCCCAGTCGGGCAAGCAGATTTTCAGATTGTTGCAGAACACTTGCCCAAACATGAATTTTACTTGCCCGAAAAGAAAGTCCAAAGATATAAGAAAATAATATAGAAAATCCCTTAAAAAGTCAAATACTTGATGAAACACAATAATTTGAATTAGCAGCACATTAAAAGCTAAGTAACAAACTTGGTTCAGTAGAGTGTTGGTGTTGTATTGCATGAAGACTTCTTCACATATGTGTTGGGAAGTAAAGGTGGCTTCAAAACATTTTGCTTGCCCATTTCGGGCAAGAATTCTTTCTCATTGTTCCAAAACACTCGCCCGAAATTGATTTTTACTTGCCCCGGGCAATCGGGCAAGTGCTTATGTAGCATCCTGCAGGTCCCACCTTTTATTAGGACCTCTTTGTTTTGGGATATCTCAACCATTTCAAAAACAATTTTCATCAAAGAAACTCTGAATTAATCTTAGAAATGCATGTTCTTTCATATTTCATACGAGATTACTCATTACAGGCTGTACCTCACAAAAAAAAAGGTTTGAAACCGAAGCCCCATCTCAACCAACAGTATGTATATCATCCCTTTAACAGAAACACTGACAGTCTATCTTGTGAAACATTTACATCGATGTGAATGAGTGTTTGACTACTGAGACTATCATGTTGGTTCAAATTCTTTGCCAAACTTATATTTAGTGTGTAATATTTAGTGTGTAATTTTCAGTACATTTGTACAGTGTTATATGATGCACATCTACAATACTGTATGCAGATCGTATACATATCAGGTTGTACATGTACATAATGAAAAATACAAAATGTACTTTCAACAACCTGTGTTGCATGCAAATCGTAGCAAATTCATAGATGACTATTCATCAGTGTACTACAACAAACTACATTGTACATAGATAATTTATTAGATATAGATTTTTTTTATAGTATGCATTAGACTATGACAGGGTCCCTGCACTACATTACAAATGGCCTTGTATGTACGGCATGCAAGAGACACAATTTACAAATGTACATCATCTCCATATATGTACAGTACAAGAGTATGTTTTCCCTTTCTTTCTCAAATTGCTACAATATGCTTTGTTTAAAGCATGAGCTGTTATAACACTCTCTCAGGAGTTGACCGTGATGCCGACTTTACTCTATGTCCAGCTAATGATGCGTGGGACAGAGCCTATTCGACCATCTAATGGGAAAAGTATGCTCCACTGCAGTAATACACTGTGGAGATAAGAAATGAAGAAGCCACTGTTGGGGGGACGGGCTGGGGTAGGGCTGTGTGAGGTTTTGGGAATGACCATGAATAATCAAAAGCATCATTTTTTTTTTCTCTCTTACCGAGGGGAATTCAAGCAGGAAGGTTCATGTGGCTGTAGAGCAGCGCAACAAGAGCTACGGCTCAGCAAACATCTCATCAAAGCAAGCCAGACATTAGCCCTGTCAGAACTGCATGTTGTACAATGTACTACAAAGTTTTAAAATGACATTGCCATCTTCCTTTATACTGTATGTTACCTTTCGCACTGGAACAAAGTTGATAGGAAAGTTGTGACCGCTCACACGCTTACATGTTTGATGATGACAAATCCTACAGGCAATTCATATAATAGACATCATCATCACAAAATGTACAAATCTTTTGTACGTATGATGCTGACTACATGATACTTTATCATGTCAATACAATAATCTATGACTGCATCATTTTCACATAGCTTCAGAGCCACACATCGGATCCAGAAGAAACATACATTGTACAGTGTAACAGCAGTGTACAGTTAGTGAGTCTATGAGCCAAAATGTCTATTAAAATGAACTACATTGTACTATGGGGGCATGATACAAATTGGTACTGCAACATCAACTATCATAATTTTATCTAGTCATTTAACATACCATACTGACATCATTTACTACATGGTCTCTTTCTCATTTTTTCCCTTTTTTTTGGTCACAGTTTCCCTCAGATTTTCGAATAACCTGCTGGTTTCACATACATGCTTTCAATCAAATCAACTTTCTCTTCAGGTTAAGTTCTCTTACAGTTTAACAAAGCCCTAATCAAGTTTAGGGGAGAATTGTCAGTGAAATATCACAAAAGTTCTGAGAATTTGTTATCAACCATACAAGAGAAGATATAAAGGGGAAAAATATACCACAGAGTGAAATGTCACAGAAAAACTACAATTTCAGAAAAAAGAAGAAGAAAATTATATCAAATTATTTTGTATACAAGAAAGGAAGTGTCATTCCTAAACAGTCATGTGCATTGGCAATATATGCGTGTGGTATGTATCATCATCCTTTATCTGTTTATCTTTTTTTTCTTTTGCTCATAAACATCAAAGACTGCTAGGAGACATACATGTACTGTACACATGCACTACAGTCACCAAAATGTAACCTCATTGTCTGCAAATGCACAGTACTTTCACTTCCATAATGACTGGTAATACAAGTTGTGTATTTTGCATTAACATAACAGGCAAACAGTATAGTGTGTATACAGTGATATGAATTGGTTAATACCTCTTGCGCTGTAGACTACACGCACGCAAGGCTAAACGTGTACTCGGCACGATAACATGGCCTCAAGCTGTGAGGTCAGAGGCGAGGGCTCACCACCACACCGAGCTCTGCCCCGGTTCGACCCAACGCAGCCTCAGCCGCTACCCACCGATGTGCCTCCTCCATCCCAAACACCATGCGCTGATGCCAGATACTGCTACACACTTTGTAGCTACAGACTGTGGTCAAAGTGAGGAGGGCTTCGAAACACTGGTGACAACTCCAAGCACACTAATAGGAAGGCATGGTAGCGAACGACGCAGAAAGGGACTTGGGAAATTGTTCCCTGTAACCACTCCAGTCCACTTTGCTGGGCTCAATCGTGACAGATGTTGCAAGAAGCTTTTCTTTCATGATTGTGTACATACAAACTGGTGTTCTTAGTCCACATGTGACTTCTTCCTTTCTTTCTCTGTGCTAGTGATCAAGTGGGGTGGCGTGCATAGACCAATCTTTTTGTTGGGGGCCATAACAACCCCTTGATTCTTTTTAATCACTTCTTTTGAGCTTTTAACAAGAGCAAACAAACAAAACAAACAAGAGAGGACGAAAGACAATTTGCAGTCATGTGATTGGTATGACCTTCATGACACAGTGTGTATGCTCAGATACTGGGATGGTGGTTGAGGCGAGTAGCTGTATGGAGTGTCATGAAGTACAGACATGGTGCGTAGGCAACACACTAATCCATCTTTAGTAAAATGTATCATGTCTAGTGAAAGTAAAAACCACGCCAGGGAGTAAACTAAACTACTAGTATAGTTTACAAGTTGTATGTGAGAGCATACAGGAAGCTGGATCTTTCTAATAAAGGGTAGAGCAGCCTGCATGAAGTGGGTTGTTCCTTTTGCACTGACTGCTGTACCGTGGTCTGATGGCTCCCAGATCCTTACTGTTTGGGGGTAAAAAGAAAACTTGGAGGAATCTACAATATGTATGGCTGCATCAGGAATCACCCACAACCTGTACTCCTGGTTGTGGTTGTGACATGCAAAGTGGTATACAATGTTAGATTGCATGTAGCAGGAAGTGAATGTCGTTTGGACACAAAACAGTGTTGAGTCTTGTGGAAGAACGTGCATTTGTCTGGTTTACAAACTTTTGTATGAAGGACTACAAGTGTATGCAGATAGTTTTTAAGATAAAAGTGATTTACTATCATTATCAACTATTATATAAATGTAACAGCGGTTAATCATGACTCACACTTTCTTCACTTTGTGTAGCAAAAACTTTTTAAAAACCAACATGATCCCACGTCTCTACTGTTCTTAGCTATTGATATGCAGTGTACATGTACAGGATGTACGTGTACATATCGTACATTACAATGTACTGTACCTTTCATACAGTTTACATTTTCAAGTGTCTGCTTACAGCATATAATGTTGAATTTGACAATAATGCCTCTATCTTATGTTTTGCTTTGTTTCATAAAAGTTTGTTGGCTGGTTTGTTTGTTTTGTTTTGTTTTGTTTTGTTTTGTTTTTTCATGCATGTGACAGTCTACGTAGATGTTCGGAGCTTCAAAAATGAAAATAAAAGTCTACACGAAAAACACAGTATGTATGCCAACAATTAAACATCCTGGATACCATCCCTTCAGTACTTAATCCTATACAAACATTCTTCGGTAGACCCGTGTGTTGTTTTTATTTTTTCAGACTCATCACATCTCACTGCATTGATCCAACCTACTGTGAAACTAAAAATACACAGTCTCATGATAAATTTCAAATACCACAAGTTGTAAGAGGGGGTTGGGGTTGGGATGGGGGTCAGAGAGAGAAAGAGAAAAGAAGATTTTAAACAAACATGTATGAGCCAAAATGAGGATTGGCTAAAAGATTACATTATGTGTCCTGATAGAAAGAGAAAAAGAAAACAAAAGAGAAATTAATCTGCGAGGCATACTATAAAGTTCTACACACAAAAAAAAAATTACTGAAATTCAATACTTCAAACACCTGACTACACTGTACTTCATGGATCTTTGTACATTTGCTGATGATGTATACCTCGAAGAGACAAATCTTTAGTGTTTATGTGTATGACCTCAAATATTTCTCACAAGATACAAATGACTTCAGCTTTACCATTTGGGGCTTCAGCTCACATGAAACATACAATGTATTTTGGCTGCTGCAACAGGTACATATATGTAACATACACTGTACATGTAATACACCACCCAAAAATATCAAACTTACTTGTTCTTACACGCATACAGCTGTATGTATACAGCAAATTACTGCAAGGTACATTGTACAGGGGGATATTGTCAAAATATTTTTTTGTGTGTGTTTTTTTACTCAAATGTAAGTTGCATTTCGCAGATCATGACATAGAATGTCTTATGACTTTTATTCTTTGTGTCTGCTTTTTCTCCTCTTTCTTCATCTGTGTATTCTGCATCCTTCAATTCTGAAGATTATTGAAGATGACTTAAAATGTGTGTGTGTCACAATGAACTCCCGATTATTCAAAATGGCCGTCAGTGAAAGACGATGTACCTTTCGCACACGCTGCATGTAATCTTCGTTTTCGGTAAGTTGTGAATTGTGTATGTCAATGTCAGTAACATAGAAATGAAGTCTAATTCATGAAGATTTGTCTTTACTGAGTTTGAAGTGACAAAAATGATGCCAAGTATCAAAACTCAACACGATCGGCATGTTCGCTTTGTGTTGGCTTTGTTGTTGTGCAACACCTTGGTACAGCCCTGTCACGTTGTTACAGCGACTGGGCTGTGTATACTCAGTGTAGGCTAGTTACCTTGCTACATGTAGGCCCTAGGTAGGTCTACAAAAGGACAGCAAAGGATAAATTCACAACTCGTCTCAATGACCAAATGTTCAACTGGTTGGTTTTTATGTATTGTTACATCGTAGATCCAAATGAATATCAAAATCTTGGATAAGAGTGCACTTTGATCTTTCAAAAACTATACCATAATACCATCATCCATCAAAGTCTGCATGATTGATGGTAAATGAACATTCTTGGTCCCTGTTGTACTAGTAGTGTTGTCAATAGACCAAGATCTACCCATTGATTACCCAATTAACATCACAAAGTGGCAAAGAATTAAACCTCTGTCCTAGTTTAAGCCACTAGAACCTCGACAATCAGATATTAGCTTACATTACAAGTATTACAAACTTTTCCCCCCATAAACTTACAACTCAAGTTGTGGTTTCACTACATGCGATGAAGATCTAACATTAATATTGTTCTGTGATACTTTCCTACATCTAGCCAATGCTAACACTAAAACAGTAGATTCTAGAAATAGAATGCAGAAGGAGCTAGGTCTGATTTAACCGGTTTAACATTTTGTAGAAGAGTAAAAAGTGCAAATCCGACATGAAAACTTTAACACAATCCCCATATATCAATATCACGATTCGGCTCTCCCTACACGAATGTTTACGTTTCGGGTTATGTTCAGGTCTCCACCCTAAAAATTCGCCATTCGTGTGATCGCAAGGCGAGCGAGTGAGCCGAGGCCGCCGAAGCATGCATGCTTCGCACAATACGGCACGGGGCACTGCAGGGCTCGGCAGTGTGGCTGTGGGGGATATCTCGGATGGGGTTATAGCGGTCACAACCAATACATAACACACACAGACACCGAGTGGTTCGGTAGCATCTCTACCACCGCACAGCACATAAACACATTATCACGCCTCTGTCAAACTTACAAATCTCAGCGAGCCACCTTTTTTAGCGCTGATTTACGTCGGAGACACGGATTGAATGTACAGATGACAAGAAAACCACTTTCATCACAACTTCATGGGGATGTCCATTAAATCCAGTAGTCCAGAAATAGTCGGTATTCATCCATTCAGCTGATATTGTGCCTTGCATAGTCGTGCGTATATTAGTACATGTACGTAAATTTATGTGGAATATGACACACTCACACTTTGCGAGCCTAGCGTGTGTTGAATGGACGACGTAGACATTGCTAAACTGAAGTGCATACACAAGCCAGCGATACAGAGCTTCCACGTTTCAACAAAGTAGTTCCATAAATGAATTGTAATAACGGTACAGTCGATAAAAGTTTCCTGAAAGTCATCATGGTACTAAATACTTGTACTAATATATAATCATTCCTTCTAATATGCATACATGAAACGCGATATAAAAAGTTACGAATAGTCGAACAACTTTCTAAATTTTCATCCGCGCTGTTACGCGGTTCGCGAAGATGGCCGCCTTTGGTGCAAAGGTTACTTCCTGGATTTAGCAGCTGAATTTCCGCCGTTACTAACATTATTCTTCAAAATTACCACTTAACAAGTTGATGATAAAATAACCCAATACCGCTGATCACTTGCATTCTATTTCCTCTCTTAAAAGTCTGCTTCTTTTTCAGGGAAAGTCCTTTATGCTTATGATGTCAGACAATCCCGAACAATCAAAGTGTTGTTACAATAACGTAAATCGCTGATGAGTTGCGTTAAAACAAAGGTACCAATAAATTCGTAACACAATTAATGATTATAATGAAAATGATGATATTAATAGCTATGATAATAACCATAACAATATTCATAATAAAGATAATAGAAATTAATATAAGAGGAAGAAGAATACACAGAAACAAAAATATTACCATCATAATTTTGTATCATCTTCACCATCGTCATTATCATTCTCATTATAAGTGTTGTTACAAAAATATGGACCTAGGGTCCTACCCCTTACACCATGATCTTGAAAAATGAATCAGAAGAGACTAATAATTTGTTATAATAACAGTTATGAATTTGTAATGGGAAAAATGGACCCATTAAAATCTTGCCGAATGTAAATCGATACGATGCCCCATGATGATTTTTTTTTTCTTTTTTATGTATGTCATTATCAATTTTATATCTCCTTTTGCTTGCTTTATTTTTATACAAGGATATCGGCTTGGATGCTGTGTTCTTTTCTTTCTATTTGCCTGATTAGTTCTGCTTTTTGTTTTGTTTTTTTCTTGTCTTTTTTTTTACCTTAGGTTGCCCCAGGAGGACTTTTATGCTAAAAGTTTCAAACCTAACAAAGCAAAGATGCAAGACATTGACATGTGTTTTGAGTTTTAGAACTCATATGTCTCTGATGAACGAGCTAAACGACATTTAGGCAATTTTAAATTTCCGTTTCACTAGATTTCATTTCTTTACAATAATTCGTGAAGGAAATATAGATTATAGATTATTATATGCTATCTGTTTTGATTTTTTTTCTTTTTTTTTGTTTTCGCGCTATGTATATAAATGAGTAAAGAGAGAATTTCGCGAAAATTTAAGACATAAAAACTCAGCGAACCCCCATCTGCGTAAGTATAACAGTGCTGTCTCTTGAGCACCACAAACTGGTGTTTGTTATAATATGACGTAATAACTCTACTCAACAGTCAAAGTTTAATACCGCTTTTACACTAGCACTATGGGCCTACCATTTCTTTGGGGGGAAAAAATCCATTGCAGATGACGGGTCATTAAGATTTCGATCAAAACATGAAAGATATACATAATATAGTTGCTCCATAATTTATCTTACCGATTACTCTCAAGAGTCACATACCACAGCTTTACAGAATGATATGGCAGGATCCATAAGAATACGATTAATACAGCAGCAACAACAAAAGCAATTATTATATTTCAATGCGATATCCACCATCATAATCTGTATTGGGAAAAGAGATGCGATATTGCTTTTAATTCAAATGCGCTGCAATGTATAACTTTCACGCACAGATCTGCAACGCTAATGACGCAACTCCTCGACCCGGATTGGACAATGGGAAAACCTGTTTTGCACATGATTGTGCAGAACAGCATTATTCTGCCGCGTCGTCGTCGTAGCGCCGCAGATCTTAATTGTTGATCAAAACAACAACAACAACAACAACAACAACAAAAAAACATAAGCGCGAGAAATCGATATCACTATCTCTCTATCCATATCTATCTGTCTATCTATCTATCTATCTATCTATATCTATCTATCTAATATCTATATCTATCTATCTATCTATCTATCTATCTATCTATATCTATCTATCTATCTATATCTATCTATCTAATATCTATCTATCTATAATATCTATATCTATCTATCTATCTATCTATCTATCTATCTATCTTTCTATCTATCTATATATCTATATCTATCTAACATCTATATATATCTATCTATCTATCTATCTATATCTATCTATCTATCTATCTATCTATCTATCTATCTATCTATATCTATCTATCTAATATCTATCTATCTATCTATCTATCTATCTATCTATATCTATATCTATATCTATCTATCTGTCTATATCTATATATCTATCTATATCTATATCTATATCTCTATTTCAATTCTACCCCTCCCCACTCTCTCTCATGTTTTGATTTATGAAAAACATTTACACTCTTCATTGAAAATTCTCATAAAACCGAGTTCTGATTTGTGTCTTACTTGGTTGTGTGTTTCTTAAAAGACAGAATTATGATAGGCCTAGAACCTATCAAAATGATAATGGTGAGATGCATCTACATAATGTAGAACATTATTATCTTGATAAACATTTATTTTCTTATTGTTGAAAAGGTCGCTCTTCCAACTGAATACATCTCTTCTTGGTAGCTATGTAAATGCCATGTAACTGTCATTATCTGCTTTATCTAAAATCTCACACAGCAAATCAGTATTAAAACATAAAAAATAAGAATATAATATATACAGGATATTTTGTGAAGACCTGTGCAAGTGAACTCGGGAAACTTGTGTCTCAGTCAGATGGCTCCTTAGTAAACTTCTACCTACTCTGTTTGAACCAGGTTTCCTATTCTTTAAGTGAATTAAAGATCTGATCGTGTTCATGATAATATTCCCCCATGAGATGGTTCGTTAAGTGGTCCGGTGGCCTCGGTCCTTGTGTTTTCTTCATTGTTACTCTTTTTCACATGAATTTTATCTATTTACGTTTTTGCAATTATTACAAATATGTTCCGCTGATACATTGTTTATAATTCCTCTGTTTATTTTTATGGAAATGAAAACAAATTTGAATCTTGAATCTTTGAACTTATAAAAATGCTACATTTTGTGGTCATTCTCAATTGTTTTTATATCATGCAATGTTACAAGTAACGTACATATTATATTTCAATCTGAGGAAATATAATCAATCAACCAATCAATCAATCAATGTGGTATTATTATATGTTTTTTATAATGGATTCAAATGTAAATGAATTTGAGTCGATGCATGGACATGTATTATAGGAAGACGTGCATAAACGTAACCGTTTCATTAACATTAAATATATTAGTTTGCATTTTGAAATTTCATATTTACCAAGGGCTAGGGGCAAAAGAACAATTGATATAGGTGTCTTCAGGAAATTACTTAAAGTAAATATTCGAAGATATTTCACACTAACGTCACGCCCTTCGGTTAAAGTCAAGGGTAAAGAAAGTTCATAATGTTCGTTTTAAGCAATCACTAAATCATTAGTAAAACTTAGCACAATGCGCTGACAGTCAAAACAAAATCACCACTGACGTACTAGTACAAGTATAGACTCGGTAAAATAAACTCACATGCCAAAAATAAACTCACATGTCAGATCCCTTCAAAGTATTGATTATCATAGCTTTGCTGACCATTTGAATGTGTACTATTATCGCCAACTGCTACACTTAAGTTTCAGTAAGTTTTCAGTAAGTTTTATTTTTCCAGGCTTGTACATAACAGAAAATAGTAAAGTATGACTATATCGAACATAATTATTCACAAGTCATACTTTAATGTCATTGATTGCGACCCAACAGTTGAACACAATTACCACGGCTATTATATGACAGGCATGGAGTACATATGGCATTATTGAATATCTCTACTAATCATAACACGATTCAGATTTGCTTGATCTGATTTGTTGTTTGTTTTAGAGCGTGTAAGAATTGTAAGCTTAAGGTCATTCTGAATAATGATGTTAACTTTAAGATACTAGTATAAATGCAAGGAGCTCGTCGCCAGTAATGATTATCTTTTCCTCGATACAGCACGACCTTCGTTTGCTGTAGAACTCGGATGAACTCGATGTTTTCTTATAGCTATTCGCACTCTCAGTTAGCACATTCCATTCTAATCATGTTTGTTTTTGATGACGTCAATAAAACATAAATCATCAAACCAGAAAATCCATTTTATAGCATAGTGCTTAAGACTCATTCTGCATACGCTGAATTCTCAAACATTGTTGCTATTTATTGATCTGTACATGTACGTTGCAAATGTAATTTGCATGCAAAACTTAATAAATGAATGCATGGATAAATGGAAAGAAAGCAATATTGAAAATAATTATGAGAACATCTTAATACATTATAAATAACTTGACAGTAGATGGCGCGAGTGCAGTCTTCGCTGCAGTCCGCGAGTGGAAACCGTATTGGCCGTCCTATACGGTTTGAACGTTGACACTCACATTTACTTCAATTCAATTCAAGGCAATTCATTTTTATTCGTCCAATAAAAAACATTACAGGAAACTCATCGCGGGATTTTCACATATAAATGACAATGCATAACAAATACAGTATATACATAGAGAAAGAACAACACGGAATATTACTTGACAGATAGATAAATAACCGGACATCTATATGCAAAAGTTAAACTGAAAAGAACAATCGTATAAAAACGTGGCATAAAAACCGACTTCATTGGCATGATGTTAAAAACTCCAGAAACCTTCCCTGTTGTTTTTATTAGGGAGGTGTAAAGAGAATAGGTGGAATCTCTTTGCATTTTGTGCAAATAGACAGTTTTGTAATGAGCTTGTGTGCACGTTTTGGAAAATTACCTCTCTTTTTTTTTTTCTCAAGTGGCTATAGGCACTTCATTCGTTTCGGTGAGAGACATGGATAAGGTTGTCCGACACAACAACATGGAATTCAATTCAATTCAATTCAATTCAAAATGATTTTATTTCCATATAAAGTAATACAAAGTAATATACACAACGCTTACATGAATACATAACATCAAAAGGAACTTTCAATCACGTAATTTTCAACATGACATGATTACAAGCATAATGATATCAACGCTGGTTTGGACAAATAAACAAGTAAGCAATACAATCTTAATTCATAACTTTACATGGAAAAGAGGAATTCACAAGAAAAGCATAGCTTGTAAAATTTGTGAATTACTCTAGAAGGTGAGGGCATCACTCAAACAAGAATGAATTTGCCTAGATTAGGTGACCAGCGGTCCATGTCGTAAAAGTCTCTTGAGAGAATTTTCGTTCATAAGACAAACTTTTGAGAGACTTCACGAAATGAATTTGAAAGTCTCTTAGCTACATAATGATCTCACATAGCTCATAATTATGTAGCTATGTAGAGAAGTACAATAATCATTTTAACGTGTGTTTTAATGTGAGCAAATAATCTTTCATGAAACTTTCATGAAACGGACCCCAGATCTTACAAAAACAAGGAACACATGACGTTATTGGTATCTCTTAAAATGTTAACATCTAATTATCTTCCCCGCATGATAATACATGATTTTATTCCCCAGGATTAGCACTTGAATGTTAAATCTTTCGGATTGATACGTTTTTCTACATGTTTGATAGTATTGAACCTTTAAAAGAGTACAATTTTTTGAACATTTTTTTTTTTCGCGTACCCTATTCTCTGCACTATAGAATCTGATAAATGCTGCAAAAATATTGAAACGGACAGAAAACTGCCATTCGCTTGGTTTCTTGTGATTGAAAAATATGTTGCATACTTAAAAACAAAAGTGCCCTCTTTTGTCAAAGCAATTTTAGAGTATTTGTTTTGTTTGATAGATACTTTATTTTCTGCAAATCAACATACTTAAGTTACATAATCATGAACATGTAGGAAATATATAAAGGAAATTCAACACAGAGTCGTTTGACTTGAGTAAAGAACGATAAACATAATCATGAACATGTAGGAAATATACAAAGTAAATTTAACACAGAGTCGTCTGACTTGCATAAACAACGATATGAAAGAAAATTAATGATATAATATACAGTATGCATGTCTATGCAGCAGTGATTACAATAACAATTGTCGTTAAGAAACGATTATGCAGAAGGCCGCCATTATAAGCATTGCTTGAAAAGATGGCCGGCCCGAGGAAGAGATAGGGACGTACTAGATTCGTAACAATACAAATTTTGTTGCGAAGATAGCAGGGGAAAATAAACTATGATGTGTGATGGTGGTGAATGTGCGTGCAGGTGCTTTCAAGAAAGTCGTATTAACGACATACAGTGCGTAACTTATCGGCGGCACGTATAGCATGGGTACAAAGGAGAGATTCTTGTTTCTTCTCCTTCTCTATAATATGATCACCTCCCCGCTCTTATTCGTTCCAATCGCCTCACACGGAAAACTCAACAAGCAGACGATAAACACTGTCATAGTTTCATAAAGCGATATGGAAAACGCAAGATGAGAAGCTATAAATAAAGTTTAATTGATTGCGCACACGTCGGTAATTCATCATACCCATACGCAGCAGTATACATGTTATGCTTCGATACAGAATCGTAATCGACGTTCAACATGAATCGCCGAATATCATTCTGCGTCACATAATACATAACATAGTGTTCTCGAAAACAATGCTATAATGCAACGTTCCCTCTGACTCCTTCTGTGTATGTCTTTATCATTTTATTTGTCTAGCTATCTGTCTCTCTATTATTTATTGATCTAATTATCAGTCTATCATCCGCCCATCCATATCCGTCTATATAATTCGATATATCTATTTCTTTCTATCTCTATCTACAATTATCTATCTATCTATCTATCTGTCTATATGTCTATAATCTTTCGTTCTATCTATCTATCTATCTATCTATCTGTATCTTCATATCGATGTATCTATATTATAGCTATGTTTCAAATCTATGTATCTACATAGCTTAATAGCTCACGATGTCGGTCTCCTGCATTCAATAATGTGTTATCTCTGTTTTTAATGAAAAATATATTTCATTTTATGTTTCTGTGTATACATGTATACTGCTCAATGCAATTGCCTATGCGTGTCTATTTGTGTTATTATCGTTTTATCTCACAGCACTTGTTATTCTTTATCTTTGTGTTTTGAAATTTGTATATAATTTGTATTTGACTGAATGCAAAAATAAATTAAATCAAATTCAAGTAGCTATGTTTCTGTGTATTAGTGTCTGTCTCTTGTATTTATCTTTCCATCCATCTATCTATATCATCTTTCTGTTTGTCTATCATATCCGTACATCTATAGCTTTCAACATCTGCGTATCGGGATAATAATTTATTAACATCTTTAATATCGTGACGGGATATAGCATGACAATTGTGCCTACCTTATTTTTATTACGTATGTGCTACATAAAACTTTATGAGCCATCACTCTGCAATAAAACACACCCATTTTATGTTATCCCCAGTGCGTATGAAATGACAGTCTGTACAGAAAGCGAGTGTCATAAACAATAAAATGAAACTCCATGCATTTCCTGTTTAAAGTGGCTCTCTTAAAGAGAGTAAACACACTCCAAAAGAAATCAGACAGAATAATATTAAAGTTTAAGATAGAAGACATAGCAGTTTTTGGATTGTCGCAGTTTCAAATATATTACTAAGTGGACGACAATGACAGTTGCATAGATGGATGACATTTTATTACACAACTTTATGAATGACATAATATAATTATTTACAAATATTATTATGGATGGCAATGTGAATTATGTACGATTTTGGAGTTTCATTAGTTATGAAAACAGTCGGATTATTGGTCAAAACGACTATATGCAAATTAGATGAGATGGAAGATGACATCACCTCACACACTGTCTTTCCAGTGACTTAATAATAAATATACAAAATTAATCTTTATTAACTGCTTTTCTTTTATGTAATCGAGAAAAAAATGAGAGATCGAGAGTTTGAATGAATAATCTATAACTTTTCATAAAATAATCGGAAGGCTATAATAACCTAGGAAATGGGACTTCTTCTTCTTCTTCTTCTTCTTCTTCCTCCATTAAAGTACGTGCATCCCTCAATCAATTCAATCATAGTTTATTTCCAGTCAACAAAAATCAATCCCTCTATATACTTTAAAACTTTATTAGGAGGAGGGGCTGCATTTAGTAATAATGCGCAGAATACGTAAAAATCCGTGGGAGCATTGTTATGCGATGACGCCATAGTCACGTGTTGAATTTCTCGCGTTAGGTTGCGACACTATGATATTATCACGTATACTGCTCGTGAAAACAAGTGAATTTTACTATTACACGGATTAAGGTTCAAGTTCAAGTTCAATGGCACTTGAAGAGGTTAATCGCAAAGCGAGTTAACTACATTATAGTCAATTTGAGATATTTGCTGTTAAACCTGCTAAAAAATAACAAAAAAAATGACATCGCTGATAATAACTTCAAGAATATTTCTTTCATGCTACAAGTGAGGCATCGTTGCAAAGGTTTTATTTTGCCTTTACACGGACTTAGACCATCTCCAGGAATGGACTTATGGCGAATGTGCCCTTATAACGTAAGATAATGAACACAATATGCATTAACTTACTGAATTGTGAGAGATGAAGATACAAAATCAGAAACTTTATATTTCAGCAGTATTTCTCTGATAAAAAGTTTACTATGTAGTGTGTGTCTTTGTCATGTCAGTTGCATTGAGCATTCTGACATGCATATGGAATGTCATCTTAGACAAAAGTCGTTTATACGCTGGGCTCGCGGCGCTTAAGATCCCAGAGTTTCAAGTCAGGGAAAAGCAATAAACACGAATACAACAGATGAGCTGTAGTTGTTGTTATGCATCAACATCTATCGCATTAACGTACTATCTAAATTACCAGTTTGATTTTTGTTTTGTTTTGTTTTGTTTTTGTTTTGTTTGTTTTTTTTGGTTAGTGATTGTGTTCTGGCAAAAAAAGGAATTGTCGAAAGTTTACCAGTGCTCTTTCTCTAACAAGGAAATCAAGACTTAAGTGACCAAATAAAATAAATGTAATCACCCAAATCAATACCCCAAGCCCCGTTTGCGGTACGTGATTATTTCAGTTATATCAACAATAATATTTTGAATACATAAGAACCGTTTTATCAACCTCGAATTAACGGTCTCTTTGTCTTTTATGTTGATAATTCCCCAATTCCTTATCCCTCAGGGTTGAGCAGCTGCTGCTCGTTATGATTAAAGGGTGTGTGCAGTTCTGGTCGAGGTGAGGATTTAGCTTTTAACGTTTTGCGAGATATTCACAAACCACTCTATGAGATGTCAAAGAGCATGCAATTTAAAGGGGTATCGAAAACTTATTTGATGAAAATCGGTTTTGAAATGGCTGAGATATCCAAAAACAAGGTGAAACAAAGAGATGCTATTAAAAGGCGTGGCCTGTCGCCTTTTTTTATTATCACTTTTTTTTTTATATCTCAGCCATTTGAAAAACAATTTTCATCAAATAAACGTTGAATCCTTCCTTAAATCACATGCTTTTTCATATTTCATAAGAGGTTTCTCATTATCTCACTTAGGAATGTTCAAAACATGAATCTCCACCCCGGTCAGTATAGTGTACAGTCCCTTTAAAACTTATCATTTTCAGGTGTAACCATTTCAAGCAGAAATCTCCTGATTAACAAGAAATCACGTGGGAAGAAAGAGAATAAGAAAGACTGCATTCATTTAGGTGACCTGAAGTTGGATTTAATCATCATGACAAGCATAAATGTCGATTTATTTTGTCAAATAAACTCGATAACTTTGAATAAACGAGAGAATAATATATGAGACGATCTCTTTAACTGCAGTCCCTGTTCCTTGATCCCTTTTAGTTGCAAATTTATGTTGGGTAGACTATAGCAGCTAAACTTATATAGCGTAAGCTATATCAATATTATAAATCAACTTTGGGATGTGATGAAGTTTGACTGAATGTAAGGGTAAACGTTTCAGTAATGATCTTCAGCATTCGGAAGAACTCATAAAATCACCTACGGATACAGTAAACACCGAACCGAGGAGCTTGTGTCGTCCGCCACGATGTTATGCAAGGACGCCATCTACTGTGAAATGGACGCAAAGCGAGGTTTCTGGCAAGTGCCCGAGTCCGTCACTGAACACAATACAGGATAGGACTACTGATATTATATATATAGTCGGACCTGATCTCGTATAGATCGGAGGCGCGAGGAAACACCGACATGACCATTGAACGATAGTTCTATTGGCATGACTGATTTCATTACCAAACTTTTGAAATTTACATTAAAGATTACCTTCATTTTTACCTTTTGGCCTTGTCAGCAACAACTGAACGCAAACAAGCAAACACATAAATAAAAAAAAAAAAAAAAAAAAAAAAAAACCCAGAACAAACAGAACACACACACACACACACACGAAATAATAAGGGCCTGTAGATAAAAAAAGTTGGGCCTAATAAATGTGAAATTGAAATTCATTCTACACGATAAAAGCGCTCAATTACGTTTGATGAATGTATTGTTTGTAGGTATAATAACAAAAAGGCCTATCCTAACATTAATTTGAAGCTTTATGAGTAACCATGGAATCAAACTGTGATAAGGCTCATGTTATACAGTGACTAAAGTGAAAACAGGATCTACCATTGTTATTCATATTTTAACTTTTCCATTTTCAATCCGTAACTTATCATCCTGTAAGTAAAGACACTATTGTACTCGACATTCAAACAATATTCATGTAACTATCTTCATCAAATTTGTTTATTGATGTCCAGGATTATGTACATTGATATTCTTTTTTATTTCATTATAGATGCTGTAAAATATGTTTTATGATTTTGCACTCCGGATCAAGGTGTATATGCAGTCGGTTGTTTGAATACGAGGGGGGGGGGGGGGGGTAGGACAAACAAAATACATACCAGTGCCCCCCCCCCCCCGAAAATAAAGGAATACATCACAATTTAATAAACAGCGATAACACATGCACACAATATTCTATACCTGTCTTAGTGGGTGAAAATCATGGAGATATATATAGGCATAATATCTAACCCCGGTTAGTTAAGCCTACTATGTTCGCGCGGTTGGCTGCCCATGGGTCCGTTTCATGAATTCATCACATAAAAGTCTTTACATAAAGCTCAGAATTTCCAAAGTCGTTCATATAAATGTAGCTATTTAGAAAAGTAAAATCCATTTCATGAAGTCTCTCATTAATGTGACTTATGAGAGGATCCGATCAGCAGAAACGATTGGAACATTTAAAAAGCGTATATGAAGTCATACAAATTATATTTGCATCTTGTTTTGGTTGAATATTTGTTTGTTGAACTGCTGATAATACCTGGTATATACATTTTTATTTCGTCCTCATTCTTCAACTTTCATATGAAGGCCTACAACTATACAATAAAGCACGTTGTTCTCTTTTTTTTCTTTTACAAATTTATTTATTTCCTCTTCAATGTACAACGTAACATACAAAATCATATTACAAATCAAGTTTTGTTTAACAAATTAACAACAACAACAATAAAAGATGGGTATCAAACTCTTCAACAATTGAACAATATCCTAAAGATACAGTCAGGTCTCGTTACAATAAACTCCTTGGGCCCAGCGAAGCCACCGTGATCTTGTCACTTTTGAAACCTTGCCATATCCAGGGCGCAAATACCTCTGAATAGGAAAATTTTCAAACCCTGGGACCCCCAAAAAACTACCCCATCACGTCGGGGTTCTGCCATATGGATATTCTTTATAACGTGAGTCGACTGTATGTTCTTCTACAATGACCTATAAATTTGTTCTACAGGGGACCATTTCTTATAATGAAAATTTGATTTGCAACTGATTGACAAATTGCCCTACATCGACGTAGCCATGATTTTTTATCATGGCTACTACTAAAAAACACTGATCAATTCAGTGCTTATTTACGTCGATGTAGGGCAATTTGTCAATCAGTTGCAGTGAAAACATCTCGACGGAAGAAATTCATGAATTTGAAAATTTGATCTGTTTGTTCGTTTTGCTATGTTGGATTCTATATATCGGATATTAACAATAAATGCTGTCAATCCATGAAATTTCACACCTGTATCTTTGCATCTCTGAATATGTACCTTTTGTATAACAATATTAAATGATTCAATAAATTCCTGTGGGGCCCTTTCCAGTCTTTGATGAATCCAAACATTTCTCTAATTCTTGTACAATCCTCTAATTTGACATGAAAGATCGTACCAATTTCGTCCACAAATTTTTGAAGTAATTCTTTGGCAGCTTTACAATAAAAAAACAAATGTACAGGGGTCTCAGCACATGACTTACAAAACGTACACAACTCTGATTCTGATATTTTCATCTTAAACAATCTTTCATTTGTGTAAAGTATATTATGCGACAACTTGAACTGAAATTCTCTCAATTTTACTTCAATTGTACATGTAAATGGCAACATATATATTTGTGTCCAATCTTCTGGTTGAATTCCATACTTGCCAGCGAAAACTGTTTCGCAAACAGGTCTTGATTCAATCTCTTTTAAAAATTCCTCATATATATTGGTTTTGATTTCACATCTTGTAACTGTGAGATAATAAGATCCTCGTTGTTCTCTTTTTACATGTCCCTCTGCGCCACTATAAACATCGATGGCGCATTACAAAAACAAAAATGCTGTACTTATTATTACGTATAAATTTATTCATCAAAAGTCTCTCATAAGAGGAGACTTTCATGAAACGGACCCCATAACTGGGCCCCATTTCATAAAAGATGTTAGGATAGCAACTCTTGCAAGAATAACAACTTCCCATGGCAACAAGCAATCAGGACGCTGGATTCTTTTCATTACCATGACAATTACCATTCAAGGGCCCTGTTTTACGAAGAGTTATAATTGATTGTATACTAGTAGTTGATTTTTATCAAAAGTCTACGGCAGCCTGTGTGGTAAGGAAATTTATAATTGATTGTATCTTTTGATAAAACGGGGCCCACTGAGTAAAAATTGAGCTCGTATGGGCTAGGGCACCATCTAGCGTGCACCGGTGCAACACGTGAGTACCGTATAACAGGTGTATGGAAAAGCTAGTGCGCGCGCGGGTAAACTATAGGAGGTAATTTTGCTATCGTCTGCTCTTTTTGCAACAGACAGAAGACATGGCGAAGGCTGAAAGAGTAGTGTCGATGTTTAGGCAAATTTACGGAAGGCAGCTGGTCAGAATACGAAAACGGAGTGTTTCAACCACACCAAATGTGCAAGCTCAACGCAGAGTTGTTGTGACAGGAGTAGGTATGTCTTATTCAACTGATGAATTTAATGCAAGCAAGGTTTGGCGAATGTCCTCGAGACTTATCAGAGAGAGTGCGTAGGTTGTGAACAAGTATATAATAGTCCCATAGCCTGCTGTTGATGTCTTGTTTTGTTAAGTGGTCATGTTTTGGTGGCGACAGGTATGGTTGGACCTAATTTACTACTCATCGACCGCCTAATGTTTATTAGCCTGATAAGAATATTTAACACTGAAATTCACGTAAAAAACTTGACCTACGTGATTGAGAAAATCCAGCACTATCAAATGCCGTTGTTCCCTTTTCAATTCGAAGTTTCAGTGCAAATATATCGCCGTCGAACTTGCGTGGCCTCGTTTCAGCTCCCCGCGGTAAAGCTCCTTATTGAGATCGACCGCTGTTTTTGCATTGACATTGCACGCAAACCGAGTTGTATTGAACACCGTGTTGTACGAAGCTTTTTAGAAACTTCCATAGACATTACATTACGAATCGGTGAAAATATTCATTCGAAATTTTGTCCTTGATTAAAACCATTAATGAACAGTGAATATTCGCGTTTTCCCACACCATCCTCATCAACCAATGACAATGTCAACGGTCAAAGCCAATCCATTTTTATGTGCTCTGCGCGCAGTGAAGTGCATACTAAGCGTTCTGTGCGCCAATGTATACGCGGTCGGTTTCAACAGGGAGGTGAGACAAAAAGGAGTGGGCACTCTGCCCTGAGGGTTTTCCCTATCACTCAACACAGGATTACAAGGGATCAGTGCCCCAACGAACAAGTAAACGACCTCTTACGTAACGAGGTCAGTCTGATCGTTATCACCGCTGTTTGATGTTCGATCCTCGGGGCCGCGGTGATTTGGCCCTCTATAGTTAGGAGTATGGACAGGCCAGTTGACTTGTGTGAGTTCACAAGGACGTGTATGAGGGTTTTACATTCTTTATGCAGGCTCACACGGCATATACTCTTGGGACCTGCTAGTCTAAGAATTCAGCTCTCGATAGATACAAAAATTTTGAAAATCGGCCAAGAAGAAGTTGAGTTTTGACAATGTAACTGTTTAACAATAGCCATTGTTTTGCTCTTGTCTTAATCAAATTACGACGCAATGTCAAGTGTAAATCCTGACTAGTGCTGACGAAATTCACCTGTAGATCAGCAGATGTTGGGGTTTTTCTTTAGTCTGATGTATCACTTCATTGTTCGCTCGTGTTGGTTCTCTTGTCATATTTTTTGGGAAACTTGTGTACATCCGCCAAGACATATTTTTTTCTGGTCCCACTAACATAGTTTTGTGAGCAATTTTAGTTCTCCAGGGGATGAAAACACTATTTGAATGTTTTTTTGTTGTATGCTGGGGATATATTGAGGCAGGAGGGCTCGAATCTACAACAGAGTGGTCATGATGGAGACTACTATAGGACCTAATCTTGGTGAAATAACTTGCCTCCTTGCCTGGTGTATGGTGAAAACATGTGAGAGTTCAGTGAGAGCTGAACTATCTCACATGTCCTGTATCACTGTATGCCTGATAAGATATTCACCATGGTGCTTTTTTTGTCTGTCTCTCTGTTTTTGTTTTATTCTTATTTAAAAGCTGAATGGGTATTTGTATGATGGTTGTTGCTGTTGTGGTTGGTATTTTCTGTGCTAGCTTGGTATTAAAATTATTATTATCATCAGACATTACTAGGGCCTGTGTTCCACTACTCAGCTGTTCATGTTTCCTTCATATTCTTACAATCTGTATATTATTATTGGTGCTGCTAATCATTATTATCAAATGTTTTTAAGTCTCTGTTAATTTGTTTCCATTTCATGTAAAAGTTATTTCACCATAATAGCATGCAAAGTACATTTGTTCTTCAGAAATCTTATAGTACATGGACATGAAAATGCACATCTCAATACCTTGAATACTAGCTGCAAAATTCAAAATGTGACCATGCAACCAGTTCACTGCACATCACAATGCACCAGTGTTGTTTGCAGGCACAGCAATGGGTAATGCACCAGTATACACCACCCACCAGTATAGACCACGTGGAGTAATCCAGGTTCTGGCCAGGGAGGGGTGAGACCCACCAGCCTGTTGACAAGGATTGCGCATGTGCACTGTGCGGCCAAGCGGCAGTAATCTAGTTAGTGGAGTGGTCTCTTGGGGAGTGCGGCTCCGAGGATGGTTCAAAAGACACTAATCCAGTGCCCACTCCTTTTCCTCTCACCTCCCTGGTTTCAAGAAGGGTGGTCGATATGTAGTAGGGCTACCATACAAGACTTCTCCGTTATTATTTACGGTCAATGGTATTGCTGTTGAGACAAAATGCAGATACATGGCTTTGTGATGTGTGACGAATATCTTATTTTCTTAACATTTTAAGGGCAATGACGTCAGTTATGCAGCCTATTTGAGTGTCACAAAGATGATCTTAGATTTAATATAAAGTTGTAAACGTGGTAAAGTATAATTGTAAATTAATTTTAGACACCTTTTCTAAATTCTAGTTGTGGTGTGATGTGTAGCTGTAGGTGGGTGGCTGGGCTACTCACTGGGATAGTAATAAC
Source organism: Diadema setosum (assembly GCA_033980235.1). Lineage (NCBI taxonomy): Eukaryota > Metazoa > Echinodermata > Echinoidea > Diadematoida > Diadematidae > Diadema > Diadema setosum. The sequence goes on along the minus strand of CM067070.1, from coordinate 8,524,608 downwards.
TGCTCGGGCAAGGTACTGTCGCATCTGGAAGCTGATGACGTAAACAAAAGGCCTGTATATTGGGAAATTGCATGCATGTATGGGTGGAACTGAGTTGTGGGCTTGGTAGAGGTTAGCACCCTCCTATATTTCCCTTCAATGTGCAAAGAGGCTTTGAATTTTTTATTTTTTTGTTGTTGAAATATCTGCTTTATAGATATGGTTTATTATTATTGTTGTCATTATTCTTACCTTGAAATCGCCGCATTTATCTGTCCCGTCCAGGTGTGGTTTGTCCTCTCGGCGTCGGAGTCAAGGTTGTGTGGCCGAGGCTGCTGGGTGGCTGCAGCGGCATCACAAGACTTCGGGGCGAAGAGTACGAAGGATTGTCGTCTCAAGTAGGTGAGAGCGGAATTACCTGCAGTCCATTCCTAGGGATGGTTTCCTCTTTTGTAAGCCTGCTTTTTCCTCATGGAAATCATTGTTACATACTTGCCAACATTTTCATTCGATAGAATCCAGGATGCCTATGCGAGCAGCGCTAGCTTGAATGCTAATGAAATCTTTCAAAAGCGGTAGTCTACCGCCAAATGCGGTAGAGTTGGCAAGTATGTTGTTACAATGTACCTATTAAATAGACCTGCCTTAAAGGTCCAGTTTACCTTTGGGAGCAGTGATTTCAAAAATGTTCCAGATATCACATTTGATGCATATGTGTAGGTCTGTTGTATCATAAAACATCCTACCATATGAAATATTTGCAATAAAACCTAAAATATAAGGAGATATCAGGGTTTTTCTCAATAAATCGTAACTGTATACGGTTTAGTCTGGAAACATTTTTATTATAACTATTGTTCACATTTTGTGTATTTAACAACACTTAACATCGATTATACGGATTCAAATTTCGACAGTGGTTGTTTCTATCCCTAACTCACATTTTAGAACTATTTTAAAGCACTAATGCTTTCATCTGCAAATGGTAAATTATGCCTTTAATACTAGCTATGTGAGACCTTTATTTTTTTATCATTACATTGTACTGACGCTATTTGTCAATTATTAGTATTCATCTACTCATTTGTGTATTCATGTGTGTGTATTGCTAGTTTATTTGTTTGTGTATTGTTCACTCATTAATCAGAGATTACTCTTGAAACTATGCAAAAACAATATTTCTAGAAAGAAAATTGTTAATTGAATTAAAAGCTAAATCAGACTCAATCATTTCTAAATGAAAATTTATGTTTATTTGAGGAATGGTTTGAAAATTCATAAGCTATCTTTCTTTGTCATACAGAACACCAAACAAGGCCTACATAATACTATGATACAACATATTTTGATCCTTTTCTACTTTCAGAGAGCATGTTCCTCTTCCATTCACCAATATTGTAAAATACCCATATACTTTGGTTTGATGTGAATGTCTTTGAATTTATAAGTGCTAGAAAACGGGATGACAAACAACTGCAGCAGATTTCAAATAGGCATCAATGTATCGGTATTTTTAACCCTTTGCTGCTCAGAGCTTTGTTCACTGATTGGCACAGATATCTGGATTCTGACTTTTAACCCGTCGAAGACGGTTTGATGTTGCTACTACACGCAGATTCCCATAGACACCTGTCCGAGTATACTCAGGACTCGTCCTCAACAGGTTAAAGAATAGAGATTACTAATACCCTAATCCCAATCCCAATTGTTGTCACCATGGCCCCTGGCCTCCAGTTGGACTAAGGCACATTGCTACACCTGAGTGGGCTTGCTAATCTACAACTGAAGGTCAAAGTTGGATGGATTACTGAATGCTCATGAGAAATCTTGGCTAGTTATATGCAAAGTGTCGTGGCGCATAAAGGGTCAATCTTTTTCTCTCCGTGGACACAATGTCATGCTGACCAAGTTTCTGTCATTTCTGAAATGAAAGTTGACCCCATAGCTGTCTAGGAGAAAGACATTTTTAGTCATTCAAGCCATATTCATGGCTGCTCTGAAATATGTTCAGGTATATTTAGATTCACATGCACCGTGGTATGAGGAGATATATAAAACAACATAATAATGCCTTTCAATAGTCCCAATGCCTCTGGTGTTGTAATATTTTCTGTTTCAGTTGGCTATGTGCCAAAGGGGAGCGGAGAAGGAGAATTTGATGCCCTGCGTGTTGTGTCATCATCAGTAAGTTCATATTTTGTATATTTGATGAGATATATCTTACTGCATATTCAGATATATAACGAATTTCAAAATGCAAACATTGAGCAAGGGTCATTCATTTCAAACCTTCAGTTGTCTCTCTCTGTTTACATTGCAAGCAAGTTACAAATACCTGATTTTTATCAAATGTCTCCTCTGTATTTCTAGTGAATAAGATTGCAACTGCTGATTTCAATCTTTAACAAACATGTCAGAAAAGGGAACCCTGTAGGATTCTAACCTATCATCTACTGCTTTCCAGGCAGCAGTACAATAAAATTTAGTGTAGGCCAAGTGTTCTAGTACATGTAAATCAGTTTATAGATGATAGTTATCATACTCATTTTCCTTAAAGTTGCGTCCATGTGAATATCCAGCAGCTATGGATTACATGATGATCTGTCAGACACTGATAATGGTTTCTTTATTCTGCACCTTTCTTCTGATGTGCCTTGTCTTTCTGGACACAATTTTTTATTTTCATTAATCTGCCATTGTATTCTGCCTTTTGCAGGATCTTCGATCCATGAGCGAAGCGACCATATTTGCACTGACAGCAGCAGAGGAGGCTCTCCACCAGGCTGGATGGAAACCACAAGATGAGGAGGAGAGAGACAGAACGGTCAGTGTACTTCCTCATCTACACGTTCATAGAGGATAGCATTTGTCCTGTGAAATTCAATGCATCCTTTTACTGGTGATATTTGTATTGACAATAGACCAATCTAATATGCTATGACCTCTCTTATCTGGCTTCCCATTACCAGTGGTATATGGATCTCTCTTTTGTTCAGACGTGATCTTGCTGTGATCTTTTTCAATAAAATTTTCAGTCTAATAATTAAAGGGAAACTCAAATTTAATTCTTACACAACCTCACATATTACTCCTATCACTATTAATATACATTTACATCAAATTTTCATCAAAGAAAGAGTTTCAGTGTACGCTACCTGCAACAGGTTACATGTACATGTACATAATGTAGCTACCATTGGCTAGGCAGCTGCATCTCCCATAAATCTGGTCAAATCCATTATCTGGATGAGCGCCTTTTCGGACATGTTTGGATAAGAGAAGTTGGACTGTAGTAAGATTACATTTTGACCAGATATAGCCAAATGTGCATGTTTCTGAAGTGATTTATACATGTAAGTGATCTACGCGTACTTTATAGATGAGTGTGTAATGAAGAATTCTCCCTATTGCATATTGTTGCTAGTGGTCAGATCCATATGCTGACCGTATGATTCTTGTAAATGAATAAGTTGATCTTGCGCACCCACATGCAAGACAAAGAGGTAAAGCTGGGTTACACTTTCAGTGTTGACTAGTAACACTTCCAATAATGCGGAGTTACTGTGCAGCAGGCAAGGGCATAGCATTTATATGTGCAGTGATCACATCTAATTTTTCCTTGTTTAAATGACAATAAAAACATTGTCAGTTTACAATAGAAATACATTTTCAAAGCTTATAACTTCATATGTCTTTCCCAAACATATAACAATCGCTGAGATCATCTACAAAACTATTGTAGTTTAGAGATAGAGATAGCACACTGAAACAGCTGGCTCGCAGTGTGAAAAGTTTATCCCCACCAGCAGGGCCCTGTTTCATAAAATTGTTCGTAAAGTTACGAATGACTTACGAGCGACTGGCGATCAGTTCTTGTGGTGAATTATTGAAATTTTAGTAAGTATAGCACATCGCAACTGATCACCAGTCGCTTGTAAGTTGTGCGTAACTTTACAAACAGCTTTATGAAACACCCCCTTCAATGATGACCATACTCTCTTAACCATCAGCAGGTGTCAATTGTTTAAATTTCTATCTTGTTCCTGCTTGTGGCCAGGGCGTGGCCATTGGCATGGGGATGGCAGATTTACGAGAGATCGTGGACACAGGCGTCAAGATTCGAGACAAGGTAAGTCAGAAGAGTGGTGGAGGCATGATATGCTGTGGGTTGTCTGTGTGTCCATTTGTCTGTCTTGGTGTCTCGATCTGTCTTTATTTTTATTTTGTTGTTGTTCATACACTAATTTAAAACAACATAATTATATGGGTAATGTACTTTTAAAATTGAGCATATGAGATCATGCAGAAAATCGCCCCACTTTTTTGTTTTGTTTAATACATTGATTTTACATTTAAAGTCCTGTTTTGTACCATTCCTCCATTTTGAGGAAAACCTAAAACATACCCCCATGGTGAGAATGGAAGAACCCACATTCCAGAGGAGAGATTGGTGGTAGGCAGGGGAGCCAGTGGTGACCTTGTTGCCATTCTACATTTTGATTCCACTGACCCAGCACTTAACGCTGTCTCTCCTTGTTTATTAAATCAGGTAAGAGAAACCTCAATTTTCAATATACATTACAGTGCAGTGTGCATTCTAAGAGTCAGTGTGTATGATAATCAGTTTGTGCTGATTATTATTTCGTATATGTATGTGAAGAATTAAGAGTTATCTCCAAAGAGTTGTGCTGAAGAAGTAGTCAGTGTAGTCAGTGATGATTTGTTGGATATAGAGAGTGCCCTTTGGAACCACACCCACCCAAAAGATTCTGCAAAGAATTAGAAGAGTACATTGTATGAAATATGTGTTCTGTTCCTTTTGACCCATGGAGTAATAAAACAATTCAGGTTACCAGTAAAAAGAGTTTGAAATTATGTACCAATGTGTTGTACATTATGTGTAGTAGCCAAGAATCTGACAAAGAGTTTGAATGAGATGTGGAGTTTCCATAATGTGCCTTGTCTATTATGTGTGAACATAAACTTAGTTAAAATAGAGTGATTGTTCCTTTGTATGAACACATCTGTCAGTGTGTTAGTTTACTAAAACAAGGGGACACTAGCACACCCCTAGGGTGTGTTCGAGTGCTCAAAAGCAAACCAAAGCAAACTGGACCAAAGCGTACCATACCATGTTGTGCCAGATTTGGAACATTTTGAGTGCTCTGTGGAGAAAGTGTACATCATGAGCTATTTTTAGAGGGTTCACACATTTTGAAACAACAGGGTCATTCACCTGGCTTGCTTAATACTACAATGTACTTACAGATTCTATGTCATGAACCAGGGAGGTGGAATTCCACCTCCCTGCATGAACAAAGAGAAAAACTCTTTTTATTGTGATGTATGTGCATATTACATGCTTCTTCACATGCCAAATTCTGGTACACTTTTGGTACCCTTTTGGAGCACATCGGGAAGTGGTCCACTTTTGGCTCGGTTCAGCTTAATACGGTACACTTTAGGAGCTTTGGAGCACTCCTCTGGCAAGGGTATGGTACAGCTTGCTTTGCTTTAGGCAAGCGCTCAAACACACCCCTACATAGGTACTGGTGTGAATTGGGGTGTGTTTATGCTCAATTTGCGAAAAAACGCTGATTCAAAACGCCGTTCACAGGAGCACTGTTTATGCTCACTTTCTTCGAGTCTTGGAAAGAGCGTTTGCGAATGCTTCGCTGACCTCAGCAGAGGCAGGTCAAATTGGGGCGCGTGCTGCGATCGGTGGCCTGGCCTGGGAGAGCAGCTGGCAAAGACATGCGTATGCACAGTACATGGGAAAACTGCACAGGCAAGGGTAGCTGGCTGGCCGGGCGCGCGCTTTTTCATGTGAACCGGAAAGGCATTTAGTTGACGTCACTCTAAACGCGTTTGGAAACGCTGTTGCGTTTACGCTTCCCCATCAAACGTGATTAGTCAGAAACGCCGATTGTACACGCACCTTTTTATGCGTTTTGGATCGGTGTTTTGAATCAGTGTTTCTATGGAAGTGAGCATGAACGCAACAGCGTTTTGCACTAATCACGTTTCAAAACGCTGATTCTGGCCCAAAAAGGGGAAGCATAAACACGGCCTAGGACTCTCTTTGTAGTTGATGCTGTCAAGCAGTGTAAAGGTCATAAAAGCAGAGGCTGACACTTCACCTTGTGAGAAAGCTTCCCAGCCACAGACTAGTTTTCATCCTAGACCCAGTGAAAGTGTTTCCTTTTGTTTTTGATGTGTAATAAGGACATGTATTGCTGATTACTGTTTTATTAGGTACTTGGAATAGGGTATTCTTCATTTTCCTTTAATTATGTTTAGCACAGACAGTGTGTATATAATTAGAATGTGATAAAGGTTTGAAATGAGGGTAAATAGCTTTTTCAGTCTAAATGGTCTGAAACAAAGACTGTTGTGACTGCCCATTGGAATGTGTTTTTTTTTTTCTTTTCCCAGTGGTGACTTTAATACCAGGGAGTGAGACAACACTGCTGTTGTAGAGTTAATGGTTTCTTTGTTTTAGAATTTTGACCAAAAGGTCAGGACTGTTGTGACTGCCCTTGTAATTTTTTTTTTCTTTTCCCAGTGGTGACTTTAATACCAGGGATTGAGACAACACTGCTGTTGTAGAGTTAATGGTTTCCTTGTTTTAGAATTTTGACCAAAAGGTCAGGTTTTCCTCACTTCTCTCAAGTTTTGCTCCTCACTTGAAAAGAGGAAAACTGCAGAGTTGCTGAGCTTTTGAATGGAACTAAAACTGAGAAGTAGCCATCTGACACAGTGTACTGTACCCTGTGTATAGTACCCTTACATGTTGATGAGGAACAATGACCACTGGTAAATCTGAATACAAATATCATGCAGAGACTCCAACCCCAAGCACCTTCTGATCTGGAGATTCTCCCGCCTGAAACCCCTAGCAAACAGGAGACTACAATCTAGTTTATGTGTGCAAAGCACAAAGTTCCTAGGGTTATAGATGCTCTCTGGTGCTATCTAAGGCTTATTTTTGCAACATACGATAGCAATAAGTAAGAAATCCTTTCCAACGGGAGACGTTGAGCCAGGGCGGGAGAAATTAAATCTCAAACGGGAGAACGGGAGATTTTGCAAAAAATGGGTTTTAGCCGGGAGATCTCCCGTTGAAAACGGGAGAGTTGGAGTCTCTGTATCATGTATTTAAGAACTCTTTTTGTAGTGACCACCTGCCCCATGTGACCAGTGACCACTTTTTTGGCTTCAACTTGATGACTGAAGCATCTGTGCAATAATGGCCTAAAGGCGTCGATGAATGAACATGTCAATGAATAACAGATGAAATGACCAATGACAAGCACGATATCCATTCAAGAAGTGAATTAACAGTTTCACACAAACATCAATGTTGAGCAAAGTTTGAAACTTACTGGTAAGAAAAGCTGGAAAATACAGTGTATCTATCTAAATGGATACTGTGTACACCACATATTTAGTGAGTCTAATTTTTTTCGCAAATCGGGACTTCCCCACAATTTTCATGAGTTGAATTCACTAAATTGTGGAGTGTGATGCCGAACACAGAAATGTATGCATAAACGTCGCATTCACATAGGGATCTGAGTCAATATTTTCATGTGTTCTTAAATTTGCGAATAACACTTGACTCATGAAATTTGTGAAAAGAAGAACCTCTTGAAATGTTTTGCGTATACAGTAGTAAACCGAATGTGTACATAAAGAACGTGCCGCATATATCTACAAGTGATTACCAATGTGTGATTATCTTTGCAGGGTTTCCGGAAGGTCAGTCCCTACTTTGTCCCCAAGATCCTTCCAAACCTCGCTGCCGGCCATGTTAGCATCAGGCATGGATTCAGAGTGAGTTGACAACTGCTTTCTTAAAGGACAAGTCCATCATCAAAAACATGTGGATTGAGTGAATGCAGCAAGTGATCAGTAGAACACATGATCAGTGAAGTTTACTTGCCTGTGAAAAGTAAAAGTGTATGGCACCCTTACCCAGGGTTCTCGCCAGGAATTTCTTAACGCTTGTCGGCAGTAATACGCGTTGTTTTGGGGGTGGGTACGGGAGGGGGGTTCCCCCTCCCGCGCGAAGCGCGGAAGCCTTCGCTAATGCTCAATACAACACGTATAAATCGCCGCTAAAATGCCGCTAAATGCGACATTTTCACGGAGATGTAATGAACGTTGTGAGGGGCATATTCTCACAGAAACAATGCAGAAACTCCATACCTTTTGTTGGAAATCGGGACTTCCCCACAATTTTCATGAGCAGTTCCTAAATAATAAATGAAAGAGAAGTAGGTTCCGATTTCTTTTAGGCCTTTCCTGTTTCACTGTTGCAATGATTAGCCGTCTCTGCATCGCGCCGTGCAACACGCGCCGTGTGTTTTTGCTTTCTCGCCGTCTGACAGGCTCGACCACGTGGTAGGCCTACTGCATGCAGATGCGCGAGAAGCGATCGAGAACTTTCGGGACATCGTTGCACTTTCCTTTCTGGGTACCGGTATACTGCGGTAGTTTGGCCGTGACATCGAAGAGACATCATACAAATCATACATGTAATGATGGTCATTATTCCGAAGGTTTGTTTGATCATAAAATGAAACGATTCATTACTGAGTACTTCGAAGGTTTGTAATCGGAATCAACAACAACACCAAAGGTCGGTACTGTACTATAGATGAATGTTCAAAATAAACAAAACTGATTTCGTTCGACGATGAACAAACATTTTTTTCTTTATTATTTTCCGATCAACGAACCTTCAGAAAGGAATCTATCATCTATCATCTATCATCGTTATTGTTTCGGAATAACAAACCTTCAGAGTAAAAAAACATCGTTTGGGGGCCGTTGTTGTATTCCGAAATTATACTGGCAGAACGTTCGAAATAACAAAACTGATTTCGTTTGGGTATAAACGAATATTTCTCCTTTATCATTTTTCGATTAACGATCATTCAGAATTAAGAATGTGGAGTGTTATTTTACCATTATTCTTTCGGAGTAACGAACCCTCAGAGTACGAAAACTGTAACCGTTTTGGGGCCGTCGTTTTATTCCGAAATTATACTGGCAGAACGTTCGAAATAACGTAACTGATTTCGTTTGGAAATAAACGAACATTTCTTCTTTATCGTTTCCGACTAACGATCGTTCAGAACTAAGAATCTAAAGCATTTTATCATCATTATTCTTTGGAGTAACGAACCTTCAGAGTAAAAGGAAACTGCAACCGTTTTGGGGTCGTCGTTTCATTCCGAAATTTCACAGGCAGAAACGTTCGAAATAACACAACTGATTTCGTTGTGAAATGAACGGACATTTTTTCTTAATCATTTTTGGATTAACGAACCTTCAGAATAAAGAATCAAGCATTATTTTATCATTAATCTGTCGGAGTAACGAACCCCCGGAGTAAGAAAACTGCAACTGTTTTTGGGCAGTCGTTTTATTCCGAAATTTCAAGGCAACGTTCGAAATGACACACTGATTCGTTTTGAAATTTACGGACATTTTTCTTTCTTTAATTTTCGGTTAACAAACCTTCAGAATAAAGAATCTACAATTTATTATTTTATCATCACTATTTCTGTCGGAGTAACAGACCCTTAGAGTACGAAAACACGCTGTTTTGTGCCGTCGTTTTATTCCGAAATTTCACTGGCAGAACGTTCAAAATAACAAAACTGATTTCGTTGTGAAATGAACGGACATTTTTTCTTAATCATTTTTGGATTAACGAACCTTCAGAATAAAGAATCTAGCATTATTTTATCATTAATCTGTCGGAGTAACAAAACTGCAACTGTTTTTGGGCAGTCGTTTTTCTTTCTTTAATTTTCGGTTAGAAAACCTTCAAAAGAAAGAATCTACAATTTATTATTTTATCATTACTATTTCTGTCGGAGTAACAGACCCTTAGAGTACGAAAACACGCTGTTTTGTGCCGTCTTTTTATTCCGAAATTTCACTGGCAGAACGTTCAAAATAACAAAACTGATTTCGTTGTGAAATGAACGGACATTTTTTCTTAATCATTTTTGGATTAACGAACCTTCAGAATAAAGAATCTAGCATTATTTTATCGTTAATCTGTCGGAGTAACGAAAAAAAAAAAAGAACCTTGGTGGTGATATTAAAGATCCAGTTTACCTTTGGGAGCATTGATTTCAAAAATGTTCAAGATATCACATTTGATGCATATGTGTAGGTCTGTTGTATCATAAAACATCCTACCATATGAAATATTTGCAATAAAACCTAAAATATAAGGAGATATCAGGGTTTTTCTCAATAAACCGTAACTGTATACGGTATAGTCTGGAAACATTTTTATTATAACTATTGTTCATATTTTGTGTATTTAACAACACTTAACATTGATTATACGGATTCAAATTTTGACAGTGGTTGTTTCTATCCCTAACTCACATTTTAGAACTATTTTAAAGCACTAATACTGGGTTTTTGTTTCATCTGCAAATGGTAAATTATGCCTTTAACTGATGCTGGTGTAGAGAAAAACAAAGACGGCTTGCTCAAATGATGCTTCCTTCTTTCAGTTTATTTTCTCCCCAGTCATTCCTATCGTTCTCCTCCCACGAACCCCTGCCATGCACGGACGATGAACAAAACAAAATGTTACCGACGCTGCAATGAAAAAAAAAAAGAAGAAGAAAGAAACACATGCTCGGAGCAAATTATCTACACTTTTCAAGTTAAACAAATTTATGTTCGTAATGAAGAATAAAAAAAAAAACACGACCACAAGCAGTGGGGAAACTTGATATCATGGCTTGTTGAAATTTCCACGAAATTTCCACGAAAGCCAGGTGTCAGATAAAGGAATGCCGCGTGTACTGCCACCTTGCTTCAGTGGTCGTAAACAGCGCGTGTACTGCCACATTGCTTCAGTGGTCGTAAACAGCGTGTACATAGCATGTAAACCAACTGGGAACTTGATGAATGATTATCCATTTACATGTATTTTCTGCCCATGAAGGCCCCGTAACCCACCAAGCCAGAAGCACGTGGAGCATTACGTACGTTGAACTTGAAAGACCATCATGACAGAATTACCATAAATTTCGGCCCGGAGAAGGAAAATGAAATATTCACGAATGACGTTTACAAATCCATGGAAAGTGAAAAGGCTCAAATGGAACGCATGGCTTTTTTAATTAAAAATAAATAAAAATAACCCGCGGAAACTACCAAAACCAAAATAACAATTTGCATTTGCTTACTCCATCGCACGTTCTTTTTTCTTTTTTAAACGAAAGATGGAGTTCATTTTCTCTCTGCGGCAATGCTTTGAACGCATCTAATTTTGCGTCATTGCCGATGGCCAGCTTCCTAAAGAATTGATACGAATCCTTTCAAATATATACGAAACAAAGTCTAAAAATCCTTGATCCTGGCGGTGAATTCCGGTGGTATTATAAATCCTGCTCGCTATCAAAATTTAATCATCTGTTCCTTGCGCCCTTTTACCAACCAACTGTTCCTGAAATTTTCATCCTAATCTGTTCCCAAATTGTGACTTATTTTGCGAATAGAGAGTCAGACAGGCAGACAAACGAACAAACAAACTAAAGCAGCAAAAAAAAAATAAAAAATACAACCTTTGACGGAGGGGGCATGCATTTCACATCGTTTGTTTTTGCGTAACCCGACAACAAGCGTAACAACAAGCGAGCACGTGTCAGCTTTCCTCAGCCTCCCTCGGCCTCCAGCTCCGACCCTCTCTTACCGTCCTCTCTCTCCCTCTCACAATACCGTCGTACACACATAGCAGGCCGTTGCGTGGCCGGCTGGGTGGTGCATGACTATTGTGTGTGTGGATCCCGAATCAGAGCGCATTGTGAGTGAGCAAGTGTGTGACATGGTGTGTACGTGTATGTGCAGATAGTACGTCGCTATGTTGAGCCAGAAGGTGAGACTCACCTCCCTGGTTGAGCCGAGTTGTTGTGATCGGTGCGTGATAACTTTTAGCGCTTGTAAACTGCTGCTCCTTTCAACATCTAGTTTCTTTTCAAGCCAGATAATAAAGACTGAAAAAGGCGAGAAATTGGTCAGAACTTAGCTCGTCAAGCAAGCAGTTCACGCGTGGTGTTACCCTTGTCGGCAAGTTCACGCGTGGTGTTACCCTTGTCGGCAAGTTTTACCCTTGTCGGCAATTGTTTCTTCAAACCGCACGCTTGTCGGCACCGACAAGGGTGATATACGCTGGCGAGATCCCTGCTTACCCTATCTTGGCAACTGGGAACAAAATCTTTTGTAAGAACCTGGATATGGAGGTTTTGGTGAATTCCAGCAATGCACAGTAAGAGCAATAGATCAATAGATCAATAAAATTTGTGCAACCTTAAACAAAGTAGAATAACTTATGTAGGCCTACTTATCTCATAGTGAGTCCTGTAAGCACCTTGAACTTTTCCTTTGCCATATACTTGTAAATTGTGTACATAGAGGCACAAAGATATACTTTTGTTGAAATTTTGCAGTATTGCATTAAGCCTGTTGAAGACCTGTCCCCTAGTATAGGCAGGTGTTTATGGGAAATGTGTGTTACAACAATTTGAGCTCATCCTCAACAAGTTATAAGGGAAGTGTGAAAAGAGTGAAGATTTTTGTGCTGGTCAGTTGGAGAGTTATGAAGTCATGATCTCATGTAATTTGATCTCATCTAATATGATACTGCTACTGGGCACTCCTGTTACAACAAACACAGTTGTAACGAAATTTTGTTGGAGCAAAGTAACAATTCACGTCTCAAAATTACTATCACTAATGTGTATGGTGCAAAATTCACTTTGGTTATGGGGACATTGCTATATAATGAAGGAAAACTGCCGGTCGGGTTTGGGCTTGGAACCCCAGTAAAGAGCAGGGCACATAACGTCGGTTGAGAATGATAAGGGCGTTAAGTTGCCACTAAACCCATTGTGTTCACGACCACTTAACGCCCTTCTCATTCTCAACAGACGATAACATGTTGAAGTGGTCTGCCCCAAGTACATTTGTACATACAGCTGAACCCCATGGAAGACCAGCTATTGCAGCTGAATATGGGCCATTCAGTTATCTTGTCAGAGGAAAAATTGAAATAAGCAAATAAACACAAGCAATAGTTCTCTCTCTAATTCCTAGGGTCCAAACCACTGTGTGTCTACAGCGTGCACGTCTGGCGTCCATGCCATAGGAGATGCATCCCGCTTCATTCGCCATGGCGATGCCGACGTCATGGTGGCTGGAGCCACGGAGGCTTGCATCAGTCCTGTTGGATTGGGCGGATTCGCAAGGTGAGGAGCTATCCTAGTCACACTAAACCAATCAACTCATGATCTTGGTCGGAGAATGCCTTAAAAAGGTTTATTCTTCAAACATGTTCTTCCTCAAAAGGGAATGAAACCCAAATATATATGTGTATGGAGAGAATACAGTAATATTTTACTGAACACATCAGTGAAAGTTTGAGGAAAATTGGACAATCTCCTAAAAACTTATGAATTTTTAAAGTTTGGGTGCATCCATCGCTGGACGAGAAGATTACAACAGTTTGTAACATCACTGCAAGACAACCATATAGAATATATGCATAAAATTTTACTGTAGTTTAATTTTTCTAGCATAAGAATAGAAAACTCGACTCACTTCTTTCAAAAAGCAGGTGAAATAAGATTGCCCTGAACATCATGTTAGTAACATGTCAAGGGAATGTGCACTTTTTATCGAAATTATGATTTTGTTTTTGAATTATCAGAATATTTTGGTGATAAAGATAGTCCTGCAGAGGCATCATGTACCGTTGTAGTCTTCTTGTACAGCGATTGCGGAAATGACAATTTTTGCTTGTTTGTTTGTGATAGGTGGACGATACACAGATGCAAATTGTTTGGCTTGATACAATTTTAGTCAAAACCCAATGAAGAATTGTACAGTATTTTCAAATGCCCCTTACAATACAGCTAGAACCTCTTTTAGTGCCCTCAGATATGATTTGGTTCCTTAAGTTGCATTCTTTGTCTTGTCCACACAGAGCGAGGGCACTAAGTACCAAATTCAATGACACACCAGAGCTTGCCTCGAGGCCCTTTGACAAGGACAGGGATGGCTTTGTGATGTCAGAAGGGTCAGCAGTGGTCATCCTTGAGGTGAGTGCCTTCGGTCAGCTCTGCCTTAGTATTAGAGGCACATCACAGAACATGAGGATGTAGGCTGGAGGAGTTGTGACACAGTGGAAAAGAATGTACAGTGTAGCTCTTGATGGTGAGATCTCTGACAAAGGCACTTTTTCCTCACTACGAAGTCTTTTGGATGGAACTTTCAGCCATCATTCCCTTGATATTTTGCTCTTTAGATTTCCTCGGCAGCAATGTTAAATGTATAAACCCAAACAAACACTCTGAAGATTGTGAAACTCATAGTGGTGATTATCACATTTCACTGTGCTTGGAAAAAAAAAAATCTGAATTAGACACTTAGATTTATTCTTGAAGGAGGCCCATTTTGTTTCATGTGTGTTTGTACTTTTTTATTGGTGTGCCAGGCTTAGCTGGCCCCTGTGCTGCCGTAAGTTACGTTCTAAATGTGTAGAGATGGACACTGCTAAAATTTGTCTGAATGAGGTACAACTGTAATACTGCACATTGCCTAAACCCATCTTATTGCAGGAGATGGAATCCTAAAGTTTGTCTGAATAAGGTTGTATGACTGCATTGCTAATTCCGTCTTGTTGCAGGAGATGGAACATGCCAAGCGGAGAGGGGCAAACATGCTGGCAGAGGTTCTTGGCTATGGCCTTTCTGGTGAATGATGCAACTTATTGAAAGTAGATCAAATGATTAATCAATGAATCAGTCACTCAATCCACAGTCAGTCAGTCAGTTAGTCAGTCCATACATTCATAGATGTATCTGTCCATCCATCTATCCAATAATCTATCCATACATGAATCCACTTATCCCTCCATTCATCTATCCATCCATCCATCCATCCATCTGTCCATCCATTCATAGCTCCATCCATCTATCTTTCCATCTATCTATCCGTCCATCCATCTATTTACTCATCCGTCGAACAAACTTTGAGTTTGTTATGTACGCCCATGATTTTTTATCATGGCTACTACTAAAACACTGATCAATTCAGTGCTTATTTACGTCGATGCAGGGCAATTTGTCAGTCAGTTGCAATGAAAGCATCTCGACGGAAGAATTTCATGAATTTGGAAAAAACAACAACTTTGAGTTGTTTTCTACATATTACGTCTTTATTCATTGATACACTTTGTTTAAAGTCTTGAATATTTACTACTCTGAAAAAGACTGATGGAGGAAAATTTGCTATATCTGTTTCCTAAATGTGAATTTTCATATGAACCTTTTTGGCACCAAGCAAAGAAAAAACAACTTTGAGACTTCAATCTGTGCATATATTCTTTGACATTGTATGGCAGCAGTGCAACCTGTTTTTGTGAATTGAGGAAGGGGAGACTTTAATTTGGTAATATCAGCCAGAAATGCAGTCCATAATTCTAGTGAATTTCATGAAAAAAAAAATTTTCAATTGCTAATTAGTATTTGAAATTGTATATCAAAGAGTAATATTCGTGCTCTTTCTTGTTCCTACATAGATGAAGATGTTTAATCTTTATTCATGCAACATGAACATCTTTAGTATGGTGTATTACCCATTTTCTGTTGACTGTTCTCACCCATTGAATTGTCAGGTGATGCAGGTCACATGACATCACCCAGCGAAGACGGCAGGGGTGCCATTCTATGCATGAAGAGCGCCCTCCGTGATGCAGATGTGACCCCAGGAGAGATCGAGTACATCAACGCTCATGCCACATCCACACCAACAGGTAAGAAACAAAGAAAGAATTTATTCAATTGCTTGAAAACTGGAATGCTCTTGTACCATTCTTTAGCAATTTTTGAAATGGTAAACTTTCACCTGTGGGGCTACTAGGTATTTGTGCAAATGTTTTGTTTAACATATATCTCTTTATTGATTGATTGAATGATTGACCTAATGTACATATATGTATTGGCCTATATATTTATTTATTTTTATTCCATTTATTGATTCTGTTGTTTGCAGTAAAATTATTAACTAGAAATTCATGAAAGTCAAAAAATTTTCTTCAGTCCATGTGGATTTGACTTACACAAGGTTGATTGTATATCTGTATCAAAAATTTGAGTGCTTGTTGTCATCACAAATTCCCTCTCTTAGGAGATGCCATAGAAAACAAAGCCATCAAGTCGATCTTTGGTCCACATGGCAACCCGCATCTTGCGGTGTCCTCCACCAAGGGAGCAACGGGTCATCTGCTAGGAGCAGCAGGTGCGCTGGAGGCGGTCTTCACCATTATGGCCTGTCACACTGTGAGTCTGCGATTTTTGGTGTTTGATGTCCAGTTATGTACGAAATAAAATGTTTTGGATATATCCGCAGACTGAGGAGCCCATTGTGGCTCAGTGGTCAAGACTACTGACGGTCAATTGTGAGGTCTGTGGTTCAAGTTTTGTGGCATCAGTGGTTGTGTCCGTAGGCAAGGTACTGTATTCTCATTGCATAGTCCATTGGCAGGGACTTGAATACGGCCGCTGGTCCCTTGGTTGCTTGCAAGCTTGCTTATTGGCATTTATTGCTCCTTCAGTGGCCATGTTAGATCAATTTCAAGCAATGCTAATCCAGGGCTAGGGTAACCTGTTACAGACACCCAACCCTTCTTATCACTTTTCAGCTTTGATTTTGCTTTGATTTCCCTTTCCATAGTTCACATTGCATACCCACTTATCATGCCTTGTTTTGTGTTGCATCGTTCAGAATTTCACATCTTCTAAAAGCTGTCTCGTTTCCTGTCTCCACTAGTGTTACTTCAACTTCCAGCTTACTGCTGCCCTATCAATATGATGTTATAACCAACTAGTAAAGTGTTTAAAGATATGCAAACAATAATTTTTGAACCTGAATAACAAAGGATTTCGTCATATTGGTATTTTGTGATAATGGGAGTGCACTTTATTTCTTGCTTGACAGGGGAGCATTCCACCCACGATCAACCTGGCCTCTACGACTGAAGAGTTTGACCTTAACTACGTGCCCCTCGCCTCCCAGCCCTGGCGCAGGTCTTCCGACGATGGCGGTGGTAGACACATCGCCCTCACGAACTCCTTTGGCTTCGGCGGAACCAATGCGAGCTTGTGTATAGGAAGTCTATGAACAGGTTTCTAGTGCTGTTGAAAATGTGTTTTTCTTTTTTTCCACAACAATGCAAGCACTTAACAAAAACATTAGTGTCAGATTATGATTAGATATAAACTGCAGAGATGCCAAGTTTCTCAACTGCCTGGGAGTGAATAATTGTTGGAGAGTGAAGCAGTTGGAGGGGGGGGGGGTGGGAAGGGTTTACTGGCTCCCAAGATAGGGAGCTTTTTTTTTTTTTTTATTAGAAATTGTGCAAGTTGGTGCATACAGTTTTACTTGCACAACTCTCATCTACTTGTTATGGGAGGGTGGTAAAATTTGGAAGATCTAGAACGTATGACTGACATCACTTTGTAGAACCATAGATGGCACAATCTTTAGAGACCTTTTGGGTTATTTCTGGAGAATATTAAATAGCCGTTGTTTGTATAAGATACAGCCATGTAGGTATACATCAAAATTTATATGGGAAAGCTGATATTAAAGGCTGAGACTAGTCGCAGCCAGAAATGTCTATCTCTGTGGGTGAATTTATTTTGTGCGTAGTTCTACTATGAACCCAAATACACATAAACATTATGAAGTTTTGTTGCAGAAAGTTTTTATTCTGGGCAAGACAAACCTTTCAAACACACGTGATTATTGTCATGCTGTTGCTAACCCTAATCGATGGTGCTGTTGAGTTTCCACACATACTGTAAAATGAGGAACGTTCGCATGCATTATAATTTCGTGAATTTCGCGAGCGCCAAGATTTATGAAATTAAAATGCACACGAAAGTTCTTGTCCACACTACATGTATCAAATGCCAGTTACAGTTCGCAAAAATGTCATGCTGCTAAAAAAGCCGTTGGCTCCAATTTGTGAAAATTTCATGCCGCGAATATATCATGTTTTACAGTAATAAGGAGGCGGGGAAGGAGACCTTAAATGTGATGGGTAGTGAGCTCGGATACTTTGCAAATGTCAATTGCTTTTAGCATTGTCATGGCTCTCTCAGGGAGCAGTACTTGCTCTTGTCGAGTCAACTGTGGTCCAGACCTGGAGGGTGTTTCATAAAGCCGTTCGTAAAGTTACAAACAACTTACGAGCGACTGGTGATCAGTTCTTGTGCTGAATTATGGAAATTCTGATATGTATAGCACATCAGAACTGATCACCAGTCGCTCGTAAGTTGTTCGTAACTTTACGAACAGCTTTATGAAACAGGGCCCAGGATTCTGTCTTTGCTGATACTGTCATGTTAGTCTCTGAAGGTACATGACATGTACTAGATGGCTAACGCATCTCTCTCACCATTTTATTTCTCACAGTGTTGTATTTTTTTTTTCTCGAATGCACTCTGTGTGGTGTATCGCTGTATGTATATACTATGGAGTAGTTAGATACTCAGAGCAGGGAGGTGGAAGTTTCCCACCTCCCTGCTCACAGGCAGTGGACAGGAACTTCACTCCATCATAGTTGGAAGGATAAGTGCTCTTTATTGGAGAGACCTTCTGATATATTACATATCTGTACAAGCAGTTGCATAGAGGTTCAATTGTGTTAATGTTTTGATGAGGGGCAAGGTGCTGTGGTTTGTCTACTAAGAAAGAGGGCAGTGATGTTTTTACATTGTATGAGATTGTTGATCAAGACGCAGCGGTTAGACAGTCAAAACAGTGGAATGTGTGCTGACATGTGATCGATGAGGAGAGGGAAAACCAGACATAGGTGGGGTGATGATGACAGAATCATAACATTCAGTGGTTAGTGGATGTTTCAAAAGTCTAGTTTGCTCCCCCCCCCCCCACAGTCCCCATTCCCAGATCTGCCATGAACAATAGAAAGACTACAGATACACACCAATCTCCTAGATGACTTACGGATCTTTCTTGCAGTTTTGTTTCAGACAAAGTCTTTGACATTTCTCCATGTCCTGCGTGAAAACATGGTTCTTGCTGAAGAAAAGATCAATTTCTTCTTTCTGCGGTAGCTGTTGAGTCAAAATGTGCTCATAAAAATATCTGTAGGTGGCATGTTTTTTGACCAGGGCACATGCTTTTGTCTAGCTTTTCCTTTCATTTCCTCTCTGTGACTTGCAATGGGTAAGGAAAGCTGGGGCGCACTTATACACAGTGTCATGCCTTACACACTTTGTCATGCTTCGATCTGGCAAATACCTGCCAAATTTCGTAACAAATTCGACCATATGTTTTCACATGAAAATTTGAAAATTTGGCCCTAGTATGGTTTCATCACAGTTCCTATTCCCAGATCTGCCTGCCATAAGCAAAAGCAAGACTACAGACACTAGATGGCTAACAGATTTCTCTCACTGTTTTGTTTCAGACAAAGTCTTTAAATTCTTCCAAGTTCTTCCTGTAGTGAAGCCGGGAGCGGTCTGAGAGCCTTAATCCTTGTCCCTACGTGAATATGTGTACGATGTGTACCATACTTCCAGGGAATCTTGCGTCAGCTGTACCTCAGTGCCTTAATCACGTAGCTCTCTCTCAGCCTATCTTATACTCCACATATATATATTAGGACTCACAAGGTGCATTAGAAACCAGGCATGTCACTCTACCATTCAACCATACAGCAACCCATTCAGCCGGGTCCAGTGCCTGCGACTAGCAGTTGCAAGAAGGAGGCTGGTGTGGAAACGACAGGCCGAAATATGGTTCAGTGCAACATTGCTATATTGTAGTTCCTGCTGTTACAACCGATGGGTTTTCTCTCTGCTAAGCTCTGTTACACTGCCCTAGTGGTTCCCCATTAATTTTATAGTTATTTCTAAAGAGAGAGAGAGAGAGCTGTGGACTGCACTTACCTCGCCAACCCAACTGAAGGTTGCACAGTGAGCTCTCGGTATTTATACCTTTTCGAGCTGGGTCACGTGACTGATTTTGCCTTCTTAACCCATCATCGCACAAAATGCAGTGGAGTATTGTATACCCCTACTTCTATGACTTAATTGTTTCGTTTCTGGACCCCTTTCCCTAGGGTTTCTGGCCTTTTTCCGTACTCTGGACGTTGTTAGCCTTGGTTTATATACAGAAAGTATTGTAACACCTTTATTTTGTAGTTGATGTTCGATGGCGTATTGGCGGTGTTACATTGGTAATGTTTTCTCGACATACAGCTCCACAGAAAAGACCAAGAGACCGGTTCATGTACATGTGCAATCCAGGCTCTTTATTTATTCGAAGAAATATTCACTTCGGAATATGACAGCAATTATAATAATGGTGATAATATCCCATGCGACGATGGAATATGCCAGATTTAACAGATACAGTATTCAATGTAATAGGTGTAATAGGCACTCCCTATCCGACGGCCATATATCGCCCCTAAAGAGGGATGGCAAGGGAGACCAACGCTTTGTGTCTTTACCCGAAGAGGGTGAAAGAGAGAACTCCTTTTCAAAGCACATGATCACTTTATATTACATGTATACTAGAAGGAGGGGCTAAATCTATAATATTCAGATATTCAAAATAGAGGGATTCAAATTATAATAAAACAAAGGAGTAGGTTACTAATGACCACTGTCAATCCATGGGTCACTGACGCCAGTGACTCACATATTACATGATGGGGATGATGGGGGAGAAACTTAGCACTGGTAGACAATGGGGAGACAGGTTATCAAGAAATGTTTATGGGAGAGGTTAGGCTCCTAGGGAGGTAGGGTGTGTGGACTGACCACAGGATGTGATGACCAGTCGGGGTGGACAAAATTCTGAGAATAACGAATGAAGGAGTTTTCCCTCATGTCTGTAGTGGTTGAAGCTTGGGTTTGAAGCAACAACACTCTTCCATTTGATATATTACAGTATCATGAAAGTATAGGGTGTGGCAAGATCTTTTGTATAGTTTCTCCATAGGAAAAGCACAGAGGAAAACTCTATGGGATTTTTACACTGTGTCTGGAAGTAAAGAGTATGAGCTGCATATTTTAAAGGCGCTCTATCGCATTTTTTCGCCACACTCCTGACAAGGATACAGTGTAGTTCTTGTCAAAGACATTAATCAATTTCTTCTTTCCGTTCCTTCTGTAACTTCTTCCTACGTTTCTTACGCTACGTGAGGTTAATCTGAACGCACTCGGTCGTAATGGAGACTTAACAACATTCGATTGTTAATTTAATCATCCAGTTTATTAATCATTGAGTGACATAAGCGGTTGAGTATGGCAAAACATCGGTTGAGCATCATATAGCGTTCAATGTACGTTGAGTGATGTAGTCACATGTAAAGGGAAGAGTGAAGAGTATCGAATGTAGAGTGTCGATGTGTGAACATCTTTTAGCAGGTGAGTTGTAGTCCTGTGAGCATGGGAGATGCCAGATGGACTTAACTCATGTGATCTCGCAATCGTGATACATAGTCATTTGGGTCAACATTAGTGCATGGGGTCAATGAATTGTGCCAGCAATCGCAGCATAGTTTAGAAGACAAACTCTTTTGAAGAACATGAGAAGTCATCATTCACAGTTGAGCAAATGCCCAACACGATAGTGTGGAGGTGAGGTGTTCACAGCAGTGTGTATGATCTGATTTTGTTTTCCGTGCTGCTTTCATCTGACGATGAAAACGCTCTCTCATACCATTTGCTGCTGGATGGTACTCTGTGATTCAAATTCTCGTAGTGCCGAGCATTTGCGTTAAGTGTACAGACCATTGGGACTTGAATTGAGCTCCTCACTGAGTGGTTACTGTTTCGGGTGCTCCGTACACGGCAACCCATCGTTCGACGAATGCTCGGGCAACTGTTTCTGCTGTTATGTCAGACAGAGGGATAGCGAGTGTAGCCATCTATGCATGTTAGCAAATAGGTATGTCCCCGGGATGGAGGGAGAGGACCTACAATGTCAATGTGTTCTTGTGCGAAAGGCGCGTCTGGGGTTGTGAATTTCCCTAGCGGGAATTTGATGTGCTGTGGATTTTGAAGATCGCGCCTCGCCTTATCTAACTCCAGATCTAACTGCAGATCTGCCTTTCTCTTTGGTGGCATGTTGGTTGTTGTTGATGTTGAGCGGAACAGAGAACTTGCTAGGTCAGGCACGTGTTGAAGTCACTGTCCCACTCCTGACACCAGTGTTGGGGGAATTATACCCCCAATAGACAGGCAATTTTTCCGCAATCGAAGAGAGTAAGTTATTTATAAGGTGCAGACACATTCACGCAATTTACCATCACGATGAGAGAGGTACAACATGGAGTTCATTTGTAAGAGCGTATTTCTGGGCAAAGTCCCAAAAAGTTCTCTGCTTCATCAGAGCAATCGATATAAAGTCAATGAGAAGAGATTACCAGGGGGAGTTGAACAGGTTGAAGCGACAGGAGGAACAGGAAATACAGGAGAGACTGGAACACTGACTAACCTGAGTTAGTCAACAGCAGAGCGTTCAAAAATTATTGTACAATTGTACAACAGGCAGGAAACATACCAGGCTCGTACACGTAAGATAGAGTTGACATGGATGTACAGCAGCACGACGTGTAGTCAGTCACATCAAGGGGTTGTCGGTCTCCGTTTTGCTTCTGCCATCAAATGTTACATCGAGCGGGTTAATTGTGGCTCCACTTTACCGCTGCCACCAGATGTAACACTCTTAGTTTTTGATTGATTTTTTTTAAAGCATGGACTTTGTAGGTGAGTGTTACAATGCAGTTGCCACCAGATCTAACACCTGAGTGGTACTGAAGTATGTAAGTATAGTATCAGGATCAGTTTAACGATGATGATAATGTGAAGTGACACGAATGAAGTCCAGTTCAGCCAGGATGACTTTTATTAGTCGAAATACAGAAATGCGTGGTGGAAGTACAATATTGTTATAAACACTTGGCACTCCCTGCTGTGCTCCCAATCGGGGCTGGAGTGTATCGCAGATGAACCTTCTGCCCAGTGGCAAGAGGTCTGGCAGCACCAGTGGTTGGGCTGAACAAGAACCAAGAGTACAGGTTTACAGGGAAATTTATACTTAAACTTGTGAATATATTATCTTTGGTGCTTTGCATAAAATGAAAGAGGAGATTATTATTTACTAATGCATATGCTGGATATTTCTAAGAAGGGTAATCCAAATTTGGGAAGGATAAAGTTCTTAGACCAAATTTGGTCATGAGATTTTATGAATGAAGTCACTACTCTGTTGTAGTGGTTATCAGCACAATGGAATGTACTGGTCAAATGTTTTAGCCAGTAGCCTAAAACAAAGGGCACATGGTAAGTGGGTGGAATGGGTCAGTGGGGACTGACCACTTTCTAAATAAACCAGTGCGTCATGCATCTTAATGTACTGCAAGGACGTTTACTGAGGGAAATGAGGAGTGGGGAGAAGGACACAATTTTGGGTCTTACACCATTGTTTCAACCATCGAGCATGTATCGAAGTGCTTGATTGCTAGATATATTGCTAAGAGCTCCTGCCCAAATAAGCTGTAGCGTGTCTGCACATGATTCAGCTTACGAGAAAAGAAAGCAATCGGCTGCCACTTCCCGTCATTGAGCTGTTGCACTACGCCTCCTAAAGTCCTATCAGATGCATTGACGGCCACGTTCAGGGGGGACTGTGTTTTGGGGTAGGACAGCAGTGCGACTTGCGCGATTTTCTCTTTAATCTTGTTGAATGCTGCTTCACACGCTAGAGACCATGCCAGTGGCTTGCGTGAGCAAGCTGGGTGATTGCGGAGTAGGTCAGTCAGGGGGATAAGTATCTCTGCACAGTTTGGCATGAATTGGCGGTGGAAATTGACGAGGCCTGGAAAAGTGCGGAGCTGCTTGGCTGAGTTGGGCGTGGCACACCGGCACTTGGCAAGGACTTTGCCAGGCAGGGGGTGCACGCCTTCGCAGGTGATGTGATGGTCCAAGAAGTCAATCGTGTCTGGTCTGAATTCACTCTCATTTGGATTGACGACTATACTGAATTCTTGTTGTCTGGTGAACAACAAACAAAGATGGTTTTCATGCTCTTCTTCATTGTCACTGGCTCCAAGCAAGTCATCAATGTATGCATACACAAATGGCATTCCACAAAGCATGCGATCGATGAAGCGCTAAAAATTTATACTATCACTATCAGTAAAGGTGACTTCAATATAGTGAAACTAAAAGCTATCAGTTGAAAGGAAATATATAGTATCCTTTAATCACTGATTATAAAACACGCATTATGTACAATATTTACACAAACTTCATGCCAACGGCATTTCAGAATTCTTCTTCACATTATCTTATGTGTGTATCTACACACAGTAACCTTAATCCTAATTCATCTTGTTCTATCTTGAGGGTTTCGTTATTCTATTTGTGCTTCAGCCAATTAGGTTTGTATCAAGAGGGCCATCCTCCTCGTTGTTGGATTGGCTGAAAGTTGAGAAACTTTTCTAAAAAGGTTGAAATCGCATCCTCTTCCTCCAAGAGGCAAAAGCAGAAAGAGGATGAGAAATGACTTGGCTAATGCAAGATGGGGATGGCTGTACCATCTTGCTAGATTAATAGGGGTAATACTGTATCCTGAGGGGTTATTGGTTGTTCAGGTAAGGCAAACCAGCAACTCGACTGAACTCACATTGGCATATATTATTCTTTATCTACTACCAATCATAGCAGAACATATTTCCTAATTTCTTTATCAGAAAGAATACTCAAATAAATTGTTCCTTCGAACTTTTAGCAAAAATGGAATATTCCATCTTTAGACCAGGAGAAAAGCTTTGTTCTCTCCCCTTTGTTTCTAGGAAACATACAAAAAAGTTACTTGAGATAAAGAGAGAAAAGAGAAAGGGAAAGAGAGAGAGAAGGGGAGTGGTGCAGTGACTCACCATCCCATGGTCCAGTCTGACATATATCAAGTGTGCGCTGCCATGGGAACCACACTGAGCACTCCAGTGTGCATGGTTCACTGTAGACTGACCATGGCATGAGTGGCCAAAATGGAATGTCCATTCACTGCACAGTAGCTGACTTTCACCTTGGAGTCGGCACATTAATACACATAGCTTTCATATGCTTAAAGGTACAAACCATAACTTTAATGTTGCACCTAACAGTGGCTACAGCTGAATCTCATTTAACAGTGCGGATGATGCGACTTTGGAGAGGAGTGAGGTCCTCTTCCAAGTAGACACCCTTCCGCGCCTCCTTCTTCCTTAGTTTCTTCTTTTTCCACATGATTTCCTGCCTTGTCTCCCTTCTCACGAACTTGACAATCAGCGGCCGGGGCCCCTTGCTCCGCCGAGACTGCCACAAGCGATGACTGAGCCCACAGTGTAAGAAGATTCTTCAAGTCTGGGTTATCCCAGTTGGTGCCTTTAGTACAGCAAGTCATTTGCTCTCTGTTTTCAAACAACGGAATGATAAACGAGGGGGGGGGAATTTTTTCTGGTCTTTTGTCAGCAGCTGGCCATGTATGAGCATGCAAGTGCAGTGCAGTATATACTGTTACGCGAGAAGGGGGGGGGAAGAAAGAAATAAATCCTTCTGACTGCCACTAATAGAAATGTGACATGGGAAGTCGGAGACCTATAAATCATACTAAATTGCTGCCACCAGTTAATCTGTGAAAGGAATTGACAAACCTTATTCAGGAGTGTTATACTACTCCAGTTATTAATGTCATCAAAACACTGTTACACTAACGAGAGTCTAGCCGTTATCTGATCGTGAGGTTGGTAATGTCATTGTCACTGAGCATGTTCGTCGGAACCGAATGTTTTAAGTACCTGCTACAATCACCTCTGTCACGTGATATCAAACCGCGCGAACTTACTGATTCGTACAGCACATGTGAGCTAGCTATGCGTATTTGCAGAACTGTGGAGTGTGGATCACCACTGACTGTGAATGTCAAAGAATCGTGTTACAATGTATTTCCTCAGTATGGTAAGTAGACTGTAATATTTGTATGCCTACATTATTTGTGAATGATAATTTCTAGACTATGATTAGCTATGGATTCAATTCATTCTCTTACAAATTAAGGAATTTACGTACTGATACTGGTGTTCTTATAGCTATCGTCAATCACTCACTGACACTGCACTGCACATAGTGTCTACATCATTCACTGCACTCACGTCGTACAAGTTATCCTTTGACGCAGTCTCAAGATCTAGAACAGTGTACTAACGTGGAATCCCCATTTCAATGCACACATGACAAACACGACCTCACTCTCTTATCACTGTACATCCATACATCATTCTAGGTCTCCTAGTAGCATTTCTACATAATTAGGTAACAATCAACTGTAGATGTTGAATTGTTATGTAGATGTAGCACGAGTTGTTCAATCAATGACTGTTCGTTTTCTCGAAGTATACGAGGGTGGTCTGGTTTCTTTGCATGTTTATAACCAACAACTAATTTCCTGTACCATACTAAACTTCACTATTATACATCACCTTTCATTCTGCCAACAACTCCTTATTACTGTAGACACACAGATATCATAACTAGACTTAACTTTACAAGCACCGCACATCACATCACATCACATCACAATACAATCTTAACGACTTCACATTCACATGTGTATCGGACAAGGGAAATTAATCATTGTCTGAGAATTTGGGTAAAGTTCAACGGAACTTTAATTCGGGAGGCAATCTGAACATCCTCCATCAATAAGCAATCATCAATAATTCATTTTACACAATGTACATATCGAGCTAGAGCCATGTTGAGAAAGAGCCGTGTCAGCATAGACATTTTAGTAACTACAGGATACCTTATAATCTCTAAAACCCTATCCGTTATAAATTAAATCTTCCCTACACTTTTTATACTGTAAGTCATTTTATCCCCCAACCTGAAATAATAGCTAGAGTTTCCCTATCAATAAAACTACATTTATACTCAGTAGAGTTGTATTGGGTCGATGTAATTGTTCATGCTCTTAAACTGACAAACTGCGCTCCACAATGCTTCCAGGATCACTGGTCCTTATCTGATGTAACTAGCTTGACTTTATGCGTTATCCTCTGTAACCCATGTTACATTAACCATCACGTCCCCAGACAATAAAGTATCCAACCTAATAAAAATTAGGAACTACACACATCACGTTCTGCCTTATAGGCCTGCCTATAAAAAATGCCGGGTCCACCTTCCCCCTCTTCTCCGAGCAATAAAACAAAATAACCACTCCTAGCTTCTGACCCCACTCACTATGTCGGTGCGAGCCTAGCTAATAACTGGTACTCCTACTCCAAAATTATCTATACAGCCTCAGGAACTCATCCCCTATATAGACAATTATTCAGGCTAACAACTTAAAAAGCTTTCCTCTAGGCAAACTTGTGGCCTCGGCCCTCACTGTCTGAGCTTGTCAAGTAAGCAACAACAAATGCATAACGACAATACTTATTATATTTTTAACTGTTATCCCCAACCCTAACCATTATTATTCCATTTTTATATCACAACTCCAGACATACGGTACTCAATAACTGAATTTCATCAGACATGACATAACTTACTACTAAGCTCTACAAGCATTTTCTTGTCATTGTTTCTACTTCTATACAAAAGAAATTCAATAACTTAACACCAACTATTTGAAAACAAGAACAACTAACTCCAACTAACTCAATCACGTAGCAACGGACAACCTCACATATTCCTATAAGACATCGTCAATGTGTCCATCACTGATATATTAATAATCACTCATGGCTGGAATTTCTGCAATTTATACTGACAGAATATCCTCCCTAGAATTCCATCACATGACATTAACATACCTGGTTGTTGCATAAAGCAATGGTGTACGCTAAATTCTCATTAACATTTCTGTTTGTTGCATAAAGCAACGGTGATGTTTACTTAAAAATTCGACAACAACATTAGCAATAACATGTTTGATTTGTTTGTTGCATAACGCAACGGGATGTACGCTTGACCTAACGTACGTCACTGCTGAACGCAGCATGTAAGTGACCGTCATGGCTATTTAATTTGCGATCTATGAAATGTTTGGTGTAAAGCCGTTGAATGGGGATTCACTAACTGTAGGGGGAATGGGAAACAATTCAAACTGTTTATCTGTTTGGAGTCTATCTGTTTCTTCTTCTTTCTTTTGCTGTGTGGTGTCCGCCTTATCTCTTGACAAGACAAATTTTCTCGTTCAGAGGACCCCTTCATATACCCTCGGGCCGATCCGAAATTACCATTGGTTCAGTGTTATGTAATACGACACCCGCGAACTAATTAATATTTATAGGGAATAAATTGCGCACGCATCGTACTTGTACTGGGGGAGATTCAAATCTGTCATGGGGAATCTGGTATTGAAAAAACAAAAACTAATATTTATGCTGGAAATATCTTACTTAATAATCATAATTGTTGTGAGAAACAACTACAACCCATTCAATTTATTATAACACATATGAATATGGATTTCACATTTGGCGTAGCTCTTGATCGTTGTACTGCGTAAATACCAGTCCCACTTGTGGAATAATCTGTATGGCTGTCACATGAACATCACATAGACTGTACTCTGTTCTCATCTTTAAACAACAGGCCTCTGTATAATCTATCAGTTCAAGAACGGATTGCAGTCTGTCACTCGAAATAAAAAAAAATCAGGTCACTTCTATGGGGTGAAGTACTGTCTTTGCACACCGTACATATATTCTGTGTTTATACAAACAAATTTCGTAAATTATTTAGTTAAAATTGTAAATCAAAATACATAGATCACTGTTTTATTTGGGAATGAAGTGGATTATCTTGCACTGAAGAGTGTACCATACCATACCCCATGTCAGGATTAAGCACAGATATTGGTCGCCTCGGAAAAAAATATTGGGAGCTGTCAAGTGCAATGTAGCTGATGTAGTGGCATTGCCCCTCTCTCTAAGGTACCATAAAATCTTTCCAATTTCATAACAGTATCTGAAACAGTTTTCTCTGGGGGGCATATTCAAAACCATTTGTCCTGCCTCCCCCTCAATGATTGCCTTCCTAATCAATTCAATTCGTTTATTCATCTCATTTTCGGATAAAAACAATACAACAAGTATTGAATTTTACAATACAAAACAGAAAGATATCAATCATTTACATGTAACAATGAAAATGAAAACAGAGAACTTGAATAAAGCCAAAAAGGCCTTGTGAAGTAATCTGTTCAAAGCATCAGGGGGACTAGTCTCATCTTTTTCGAGGCACTCCACCTCGTCTTTCCACATCTCGAAGGAGACCTTGCTACCCTTTGGCTTGGGGTCCCCACTAAAAAAAGAACAGTTTATATAGGTTTTAAACTGCAATCTGAAGCTTCTGCTAAGGGATTATGGGCTCTTGGATATGTAGGGCTAGGCAGGTGCAGGGTATGCTCATTTCTTCTTCGTACTTTCCCACCCAACAATGACATTTCATTTAATTCCTTAGCATTGTCTGTGTCCTCGGCCTTCCTCATTGTCACATTCTGGTGGGGGCTCATAGGGCAGGGGCACATCCTTCGGGGGCACATCCTTCGGGGGCACATCGTTCGGGGGCACATCGTTCGGGGGCTCGTCATTCGGGGACTCATCATTCGAGGGTTCAGGAGCCCGGGGCACCTGATTCACATCAGCAAACGGGAGGTTCCATGCACTCACACTATTCTCATCAATGTCATCAATCATGCGTTCATCATGTTCAAGCTCATGAACACTTTCAAGATTGGGGAAGTACCTCTTGGGGCAATTACATTTCACGGCCGAGGGAGATGGGGGATGGGGAGGGGCACCCTTGGGAAGGAAATTGCAAGGGAGAAGTAGATTGCGATGAAGAGTTTTGGTTTTCCCACCACCTACTTCTGGGCGTACCACAAACACGGGTATGTCTTCATTTGGTTGTTTAAGGATTACGTGGGGGACCCTACCCCATTTATCACCAAGCTTATTCTTGCCTTTTACGCCAACATTGCTGATTAGAACTCGGTCTCCGACTTGGACTTTATTCTCCTTCAGTCTTCTATCGTATAAGGCCTTATTCCTAACACCGGCTTGATCATCACGCTCAGAGACTAGTCTGTACGCGTAATGTAGTCTCTCGCGCAGACTCGAGACATACTCAGGGACATTGTGTGACTGATTATCTCTTACATCTAAGCCTAAGTACATGTCAATGGGGAGGCGGGGATGTCTCCCAAACATGAGATAAAAGGGAGAAAACCCAGTGATGTCATGTGTGGTACAGTTGTATGCATGGATCATGGGAGCTACATGTGACTTCCAGTCACTTTTCTTGTCCTCCGTTAATGTCCCAAGCACACTCAGCAGTGTCCGATTCATTCGCTCGCAACTCCCATTTCCGTGGGGATGGTATGGGGTGATTTTCGATTTCTGGATTCCAACCACTTTGCACAAATTGTGAATTACATCTGACTCAAAATTTCTTCCCTGGTCTGAATGCAAGCGTTCAGGGAAACCTTAATGTACCAAAAAGTTATCAAAAAGGGCCTTTGCAGTGGTATTTGCAGTCTGATTGTGGGTTGGGACGACAATGGAATAGCGGGTGAAGTGAGCAGTTATTACCAAGATGTTACTATGCCCTCCTTTGGACTCTGCCAGTGTCAAAAAGTCCATGCAAACGAATTCGAGGGGCTGCGTGGTTTTGATGTTGACCATGGGGGCAGTGTTACGTGAGTTAAGAGCGCCCTTCCTCCTGACACATCGACCACATGTAATAATGTACTGCTGAACATCCTGACCTAGGTGGGGCCAGTAAAACCTACTTCGGACGAGATCAGCAGTTCCCTCTACTCCAAGGTGGCCCATTTCATCATGTAGGGACTCTACAGCTAAACAGTGAAATTTACGGGGGAGGACTAACTGAAACAGCTCTTTCCCTTCGACCACTCTCCTTCGATACAATTTACAACACACCCTCTCTCACAACCAGTCTGTCCCATTTGCGCAGCAACATGTTTACTTCTTGAGATTCTTTCTGACGGGTCCTAGTTGGGGGGCAAACTCCACAAGCTATGTAACTAATTACTAATTACAGGGTCTTCCCTCTGTTCCTGGGCCCAGTTTGGTGGCTCACTGGGGAACTTGGGCTCGTTTGGGGCATTACTCAGTTCATGGGACGCTTCGCCAGTGCAAGCACTGCCCTGGTTTACGAGTTCAACGAAGGGGCTTCTCTCTACATCTACATGCAGCGCATAGTCTATTGCAGCCTGTACTGTGTCCTTACCAATAGGGGCTTCCCCGTTAACTGGAGGGATGGGGTCGAGTGACTCAGACAGAAGTCGGCGGGAGAAGGCATCTGCATCTACATTCATTCGGCTGGAGTGATATGCTATGGTCAAATCATAATTTCTAAGAGCCGCTAGCCAACGGTGCCCTGCAGCATCCAGTTTGGCAGTGGTGAGGACGTACGTGAGAGGGTTGTTATCAGTGACAACATGGACTTTATTTCCATACAAGAAGTCGTGAAATTTCTCTTGTCACAGCCCATTTAAGAGCCAAAAATTCTAACTTATGGGCTAGGCAATTTTGTTCGTTGGGATTGAGTGTCCGGCTACCATAGGCAATTACTCTCTACCTTTCTCGTCTACTTGGTATAGGGCTGCGCCTAAACCTTGTGTACTGGCATCTGTATGCAGAATGAATGGTTTTGAGAAATCTGCATACTGAAGCAGAGGGGGGCTAGTCAAGCGGTCCTTAATTTGCTGAAAAGCATCACTATGCCTCTTGCTCCAGACCCAGGGGGTGGTACGGGGGGACAGGAGAATTTGGTCTTGCCCTTTCTCCGCTTGGGGCCTCCAAGAAGTTCATGCAAAGGACTAGCTATTTTGGAGAGATTTGGG
Organism: Diadema setosum; assembly: GCA_033980235.1. Lineage (NCBI taxonomy): Eukaryota > Metazoa > Echinodermata > Echinoidea > Diadematoida > Diadematidae > Diadema > Diadema setosum. Next base: position 8,492,619 of record CM067070.1, on the reverse strand, counting down.
ATGAATTTGCAATAATAGCTAGCCAGGCCGAGAAAAGATCGCAGTTCCTTTACGTTTTGTGGGGTAGGCCAATTTGAACTGATTCAGTTTTGTCGCGGTCGGTTTCGGTTCCCTCAGCGGAGAGAATGTGTCCGAGATATTTCACTCAGGTCTGGAGAATCTTACATTTTGATGCTTTTAGCTTGAAACCGTGCTCAGCAAGACATTGTATTACTGCTTCTAGTCTAGATACGTGTTCCTCAACTGTCTTACCAAACACGATTATGTCATCTAGGTAGGCGACGCAGGAGGTGTGATTGAGGTCCCCCAAACACTTTTCCATGGCGTCTTCCTTTGACGAAACGGCTGACAGGCAGGGATGGGGCCTCTCCGGGGATGGTGCATCTACTGCAGGGATGGGGCGTCTCCAGGGATGGGGTGGCTCTGGGAGTGGGCATCTCAGGAACAAGGCATCTGCTGGGCTGGATTTCCTCTGCACGTTGTACACACGGGCATTGCCGATTCGGGTTCTTCTTCTTTGAATAGATGCATTAAATTGATGAATGCGTGGAGTTTCAATGAGATGGTCCCTTTAACAAGACTGGCAATATTTAATGTCCCGAATGAAGTTACTGGCGTTGACAACAGTCCAATTTCAAGTTGCTTAGGTTTCGAACGAAGTTACTGGCGTTGACAATTACAAGTCCAATTTCCAGTCGAAACTTGGAATATATTTCAAAGATATGCAGCTTCGGAAAAATGAGTATGTTATAGATGAATAATGGAGACGAATGAGAACTGGAATACAGGAGCCGAGATGGGGTTGGGGTTGGGGCTGGGACTGGGACTTCTACCGGGGCGGCTCTGGGACTGTTCTTCTTCTTCTGACTTGACTGAGGGTTTGGGGGTAAAGGCTGGGGATATATACATGTAGGTCATTACACATTCATTAACACATCCTCCAAAACATCTCACTTCACACCCACATCACTCCTCATCTTAATCTTTATATTTCCATCCCATAATGATTACTTTTGGAGAGATTCTGAGATTAGCTTACAATGATTGTCATCTTGGAAAACTCATCTCATTGGTCCTAAGTGCCATGATCCGCCTACGAGGGATGACAGATTAATACAAGAAATGTTCCAGGAATTAACCAAGTTGTCTTGGACATTTAAACCACGAGTCATTAGAAGGCTCCATGGGGATAGTGGTCAAGACAGATGTGTGGCAGGTTGGGAGACAATACAATTGACGCCATCACCACTCAATATAAAACAAAAATTTGGCAGAAGTTCCCTCCTGGAGTTTGGGATAATTTATCTAAATATCAACACTTTGGGCTTTCAACATTGCAGCTTGCATCCGATGGTGGATGACTCACAATGGCTGTTTCTGGCTAATGTTATGATCACTTCGGCCAGTCCATCTGATCTGCCTGTCTATAAATCAAAAGGTCTTTGTTTGGGGGAGTTACGTATAAAAAAAAGGCAATGACTGTCAAGGGTCAAGAACCTGCTGGCAGAAACTTTAACCTTGCACGTCACAGAATTGGGAGCTAGTCTACAAATTCAGACGCAGGAGGGGGTACTTGTCTGTCGCCTTACATATATATGGAATATACAGAACATACGATGTACATGTAGGTGCTATATCATGAATTACGTCTCATCAGAATTCGTAACAATATCTATAATTTTTTTTTTGGTACTCTTGAAATGGTACATGTACTTACAAAAGTGATTTCTCAAGGCATACTTGTTCCTACAGTATACTCTGCAACTGATACAGTAAATGATATGCCCTACAAGCCATCTCTCCTCCAACCAGCTAAGGACTGATTGCTTGGGCTGAAACTGCCCACTGGCACTGCATCTAGTTGCCCGCTTTGTCTGCAGTGACTTTCGTACGAGGTTTGCAAACTGATCCGAAAATTCATATGCCATCATTGTTGGTCTTGTTGACAAAGTCGGTGTTGTCGATGGCCGTTGTTACACTAACCACACGTCCCCAGCGCAAGACAATTTTCAACCTAATAATGATAATGATAAAAAATGGAACCTACACACAACATGTTCTGCTTTATAGGCCTGCCTATAACAAATACCACGTCCATGTTCCACCTCTTCTCCGAGCAATAATAGTAATAATAATGATAATAATTGTGGAATTTTTTATATTGCGCAATTTCTATGAAGCATAAAATGTATATACTCAACTGCGCATAACAATAAGATATAATCAAAGAAAGAAAGTCAGATTCGTAAGTAACACAATCTAATTCTTAACTGAAAATCATACAATATAAAGAAATATATAATTAGGGGACTGATAATTGCATCATCATAATTCATAAAAAAACATCTGATATCTGGCAACCATGTAGATAATGTACGAAATTGTGACAATAAAACCAAATAACCACTCCTAGTCTTTGACCCCACTCACTATGTCGGTGCAAGCCTAGCTTATAACTGGTACTCCTTCTTCTCCAAAATTATCTATACAGTCTCAGGAACTCATCCCCTTTATAGACAATTATTCAGGTTAACAACATAAAAGCTTCATTCTAGGCAATCACAGTCTGTATAATGACATGTGGCCTCTGCCCTCTCTGTCTGAGCTTATCAAGTGAGCAAGAACAAATGCATAACTTCAATACTTCTTATATTTCTAGCTGTTATCCCTAAACCTAACCATTATTCAAATTAATATCACGACTCTTGACATACTCAATAGCTGACACTCATCACTCATGATGTAACTTAACACTAAGCTCAATAAGCATGTTCATTGTCATTGTTTCTGCTACTCTTTTCTGAAAGGGTTCAATCGAATACCAACTCTTTGAAAGCAAGAACAACAACTAACAACTAAATAACTCCAACTAACTCCATTGCATTACAATGGACAACCTCACATAGTCCTACAAAACATCGTCAATGTGTCCTCCACTGATAGGTCTATAGATCTACTAAAATCGATTCATGACTGAAATTCTTGCAATTTATACCAGCAGAATATATCTATTTTCTAGAATTCTATTACATATCTGGTTGCTGCATATGCATTGGGAATTAACAAAATTCCTTGCTCATTGACAATAACATATTTGGTACTTGCAGCAGCAACGGTGTGTACACTAAGATTCTGTGACATTAACAATAACATGCCTGGTGTGTTGCATAATGCAACGGGATGTACGCTTGACCTTACTTACAAACTACACTGTACGTCACTGCTGAACGCAGCACGTAAGTGACCGTCATGGTTATTCAACTTGGGATCTATGAAATAGTTTAGTGTAAAGCCGTTGGATGGGGGTTCAACCTAACTGTAGGCCTACTAGGGAGAATGGAAGGCAATTTGAACTGTTTATCTGTTTAGAGTCCGTCTGTTTTCTTGTTCTCTTTCCTCTTCTTCTGTTCTGTACGCCTTATCTCTCGACAAGACAATTTTTCTTGCTCAGACGACCCCCTTATATACTCTCGGTCCACCCCGAAATTACCATTCCTTCAATGTTATGTAACGCGACACCCGTGAACTCATTGATATTAATGGGGAATAAAATGCGCACGCATCGTACTTGTACTGCTTGAGATTCAAATCTGACATGGGGAATCTGGTGTGGATATAACAAAAACTATTATTCATCCTGAAGTATCTCGCTTAATAATCATAATTGTTGTGAGAAACAACTACAACCCATTCAATTTATTATAACACATATGAATGATAGATTTCACACTTGATGTAACTCTTGATTGTTATACTGCGTAAATACCAGTCCCACATATGGAGTCTATCAAAGGAACATCTTGTCTTCTTCTGAAAGTCTGTACTCTGTTTTCATCTCTAAACAATGGGCCTCTCTATAATCTATAAGTTCAAGAAGGAATTACAGTCTGTCACTCAAAAAAAAAAATTAAAAAAATAAGGTCACTTCTATGGGATGAAGTACTATCTTCGCATACCATACGTGAAAATGTACATGTATGCAATACATGCCTATGTGTATACACTGTCCACTACGTAGTGACATTGCATGGAAAACAAGGTCACCTTGACCTTTCGTCTTACTTTGTGTGTACACTTGCTCAATACGCATCAACATATCACTTGCTTTTGAATTTAAAAGTAAGTGGGGGTGGGGGGTGGGAACTTAAAGAATTGAATTAAGTCAAAAAGTGGGGGGAGGGGAATTGAATTTAGTTCAGAGAGGGGGGTTTGCTTCACAATAATGATAATAATGATAATAATAATAATGATAATAATAATAATGATAATAATAATAATAATGATGATGATAATAATGATAATAATAATAATGATAATAATGATAATAATAATAATAATGAGAATAATGATAATAATAATGATAATAGTAATAATAATAATAATTATAATAATGATAATAATGATAATAATAATAATAATGAGAATAATGATAATAATGATAATAATAATAATAATAATAATAATTATAATAATTATAATAATGATAATAATAATAACAATAGTAATAATAACAATAATATTAATAATAATACTAATACTACTAATAATAATAATGATAATAATTATAATAGCAACAACAATGACAAATAAAACTCATATAGTGCTTAATACTGACATTTCTAAGTGTACAGTGTATAAGCCGGTCGCCAAAGCTGGGGGCAGCTTCCTCTCTCCTCTCCTCTCACCTTTGGGACCGGGTGACAGTGCTGGGGTCAGAATGGCCAATAGTTCGGCCGAGAGTGCTGGGAGGGTGGGCGTCAGTTCATGCCTTCTGATGTAGCCGGGCTCAGGCTGGTTCCCACCGCTGAAGGAGGGGCATGATCGATGCATGGGCATCGAACAATATCAAACTCAGGACAAAAGTTCTCAGCTCCCTGTGTGTACGATGGCGGGAATGGCTGGAATTGGCAGATTCTGACTTCCTTACCCTATTGAGCTGTATTTATACCCCAAACATTTATGTATTTCTTAATTTTCTATCTTCTTACTTCGTATTGGTTTTTGCAGCATCAGGTGGTCTTTTACCAGCCTGTGATTGATTACCAAACTCCCCAGACCTCGGCCCCTGGTTCTATTAAACTTTTGATAGACAGCAATACTCCCTGCTGGTTAGCTTCAGCTAACCCTCTGCCCAATACTCCTGACATCGGCCCTTTAGTCTTGTTCCCTAAATAGAACAGTTCCACATGTCCTGTCAAATAAAACCTTAGTTTCGTCTTTCAATCCTTTCCTTTGTCCACAATCCATCCCTCGATGCATATGACATACAATGTATGTTGCTTGTCATGGGTTCGAACCTATACGGCAGATCTCCGTCTGCACTTGCAACTGTCACATGGAAAAAGGGTCTATCTTGAAAATTGTGACTTTTTATGAACACTTTAGAATCTACTTAATTCTAGGTGATCTTTCCATTGGTGACATCGGCTTGTCTCAAAAAGTTTTGTTGTTTAGATATTTCTGGTTCTTTTTCTATCTATGATAGAGATAAATGATCGGTGCTATTTGTGTTGTAAGCCAGCTTAATGATGACGCTGACAGTCTCCAGTTGACGTTGCATAGATTTTATTAGGGAAACAAAACAGTCTCAGTCTGCCAATACATAAACTCCGTTACTCCGTATTATACTCATGCGTACATTCAATGCGCCAGGATGACTAGAAAAGAGCATCGTGCTGATAACGCGAAAGGTCTGGAGTTCCGTTCCAGCCCACCCCCACCTCAGCTCTCGGGGAAGGGGCTCGGCGTTAGGTCGACAGGTTAATCCGAGTAGGCTGGTTTTATTTTTCAGAGGGTCTGTTAGCTTCGTAGTCTACTCGACCTGGAGCTAGAGGACACACCACTCGTTCAATAATTGATTAATATGAACAATTGAAAATGGGACACAATTCAACTCAATTTACAGTGGGAAGTGGGTACATTTGGGGTAAAAAAAAAGATCGCATGTTTATTTACTGGCCTTGCCTAAGGGCCTGAATTCCGGGCGATAAGGTTACAAAATGACCGTTCTTTGTTATTGTCTTGTGCAGTCAGCTTAACAAATTATAATCCCACAATTTCAATCACAACTACACATGAAACATAAGCTTATACACAGTGTATAGGTGGCTTCTCAATGTTAACGGTACTAGTAATTGTTTTGCCTTAGTATACCTATACACAACTTTCCTCACCCTTTGGAGCTTAATTTATACTCTAGAAGTCTGCATTTTGTAGTTTGCTGGTTTTCTTTCTTCTTATTGGTTATTGCGGTATCAGGTGGTTTTTTCCCAGTCTGTGATTGGTTACCAAATCCCCCTGGTCCTATTTAACTTTTGATAGACAGCCAGACTCCCCCTCCTGGTTATCTTCATCTCGACCTCTGCCCAATATTCCCGACATCCTCCCGTCACTGTCGCTTGCCATGGGTTCGAACCTATACTGCAGAATTCCATCTGCACTTGCTATTTCATGCTCATGTAGCGCCGAAACTTTTAGGGTGGGGGATGATCTTTCATTAAACAGATTTAAAACGCAGAGAAGGAATTTGTTGGGCAAATTGTTATGTGATATGTCTAACATACACTAACACTCAAATACACATCCCCACCTTTCGGTCGACTGGAAAGATGTTTCAAATACATACATGCAACAAGTAACATCAATATCACTCAGACTGTATCACTATTCCTGACATCCTCCCGTCACTGTTGCTTGCCATGGGTTCGAACCTATACGGCAGAATTCCGTCTGCATTTGCTATTTCGTGCTCAGAAATCTCATCCCCTGATAAAGGAGAACCTTCTGTTTCGGATGACTCTGAACTGAGCGGGGGAATCCACCGATGTTCATGTAGAAATATATGCGTAAACACAGCTCTGTAACATACGGTGTAGATCTGAAAGCAAAGCATACAGCCAAAATGTGTACAGCAGTGATTGTTTGCGGGCAGAGCATGCTGTAGCGGCTTCCTTTTGTTACATCATATCGTCGCCGGTCACACGAACCGACGAATTCCTCAGGTTTGCATAAGAATGACAATTTGAGAAAATCGCATTTGAAGTTAACCCATTTTTGACTTATGGTTGCTACACTTTCATGTCGATAATTTCCAGTTATTTTTGTAGTACATCAGACTTCAATTCTTGCCCTAACTTGTGAAGTTTTTATCGAATTGTATTGTTAACAAATAAGCGGGAAATCGTCAAAGACCTGCATGCATGTATTTTCGGTCTGCAAAGAACGTTGTTATTTTCCATGTGTGTCCATATGTACATGTACATTGAGCGTTGTCATTGTCAACACATGTATTACATAGTACGCGCACTATGCGCGCGGTCAATGAACTGTTGAATCTCAAAAACTACACGCAAGTCAATGCGCACTGATTCGTCGGTTCGGTGACCGCGCGTACTACAAATGTAGTACGCGCGGTCACCGAACCGTCGAATCGCCTGATTGTTTAACACACGCGTCTATGGGGAAAACAAATAATTTTCACAAATGGAATTACATACTTCTACAAAAGTGATAAGTACGTAAAAATTACACCGAATTACACACTGAGAATTTCAGAATATGTAGTATGGAATGTCTACTATCGAAATGATTGAAAATCTCAAAATCGAAAATTTGACCCAAAATCGAGTGATTCGTCGGTTCGTGTGACCGGCGACGATATGATTGACAGCTGTGCCATGCTGATTGACAGCTGGAATCCCAGGATTTCTTGAGTTTTCGAGGGGGCGTCAGAACATCAAGTATTTATATAATGTCTTGTAAAGCCAACATGGATACGTATAGGGTGAGATTAAAAGTAGTTGCGTGGTGGTGTCAGCTAAGAATAAAAACAATTTCATTTGCTAAGATGTAGATTATGATATCTACAAGTATAATATGAAATTGAAATTAAACAGAAAATCATTCGTCTTCTGAAAAATGATAAATGATTTAGAGAATCAAACAAATGATATTAGAACTCAAGCCTTCTACACAATTGAAATACTATTGAAAAAGAATAAAGAAGAAGCTACTGAGAAGGCTGCACTGAGCTTTCAGGGGGAAAATTAGCTTAACTTGCATGACTTGTGTGATATGGTGGTAACTGGACAACCACTCAAAACTATTTTTTTTTTTCTGAAGACTGGCTGTTTATGAGAAAATGGTCATAGTAATGAAGCCTACATTGCAGAAAAACCTCCAATTTTATCTACATATTTGCTGTACACCCCCATATATATTTTTAGCACAAACAATTAAAAAGAAATAAAAAAGTTGCACAGCTTCGAAAATCATAATGATTTAAAGAGCATTCATGCGGCACACATGAAGGTGTTTTACGTAGCGCCACCCAGTAAAATCAACAATAGTGACACTTGAAGTCAATCGGCTCTATTTCTTCATCTGTTAGTCCTTCGAGGATGTCACAGCACATGACGTGAAACCACCTTTCACAGTGGGAACACCCTACCCACTCCTCAGAGTCGTCAACTTACTAGACGGCACATTCTGGGCACAAATTTCATCGATTTCTTCGATGTTGTTCTTCTTTTCCTTTCTTTTACCTCCCTCCTTTGCCACCGCCTTCGCCTCCCACTCCTCATTCCGCTTTCTCTTCCTTTCTACTCTTTACTTAGCCTCCCGCTTCTCCGACGCCTACTAGAGGTAGGCGTCGCTGCTAATGTATTTCTGGAGATCCTCGCGTCCTCCCGTCTTCTTTCCTTGCATCAGCCTATCAATGACTGGGTACCTCAGGTGCTTGTCTAGTGTGAGGGAGGTTCCCTGATTTCTTGAGGTCGAAGGGCAAGCGTTACCTGATGAGTCGGGCCCTGTGGTGGGGGCGGGGCTGGGGGTAGGGGCAGGGGCTGGGGGGGGGGGCATTTGATGTTCCTCCAACATGACCAGACTCACCGTCAAGTACTGGCGATAAGATGAGCTTCTCCCTTGCGAATTCTCTGGAGAACAGGAAGAAACCTGTTGCCCTGAAAGCCTTTCTTACCTTCTTGCTCTTCCTTTTCGTGACTTCCTCCCAGGAACGCGAATGAAGGCACTCTCAAACTCGGGGACAAATGTTCTCAGCTCATGATCTCCCACTGTTAGTGATTAGTCAGGACTGGATGGATGGTAGAAGGGGGGGGGGGGTCTTACACTACTGTAACTGACTCGAATGCGAGAGCAACTCTCTCTTTCTTCTCCCAGGCTTGCAAAGTTTTTAAACAGACTGACACTTTCTTTATCCATGTCCTTCCTTTTCATGACTTCCTCCCATGGGCCGCAGATGGCATTCGCGAATGTGCACTTTGTGACACTAGATCCTTTGTGCTCATGACACCACTTGCCGCTCAGCTCATGCCCATGCTGACTTCAGTGGCTTGAAGAATGAGACATCGCATGGTTGAAAGACATGCGATGCATGTGACGGCGAGGGGAAGAACTCTACTTCAGCTTCGTTGCACAGCTGCCCCATGTGGTAGGCAACATGGCTTCTGTGTCCATCAGCCGACAGCAACACAGGTTTCGGATATTATGCTTAGCCAGCCACGGGAGGAAACTTGTTTGCCATGTATTTGTAGAAAATTTTGCTGTTCATCCAGCCATTTTTGCTCCGCCCAAGGAAGGTTCCCTTTGGTCCATCTTGCAGGGGGTTCTTACTAAACCGCTTCCCTGCGAGAACAATAGTTGGGGGCAGAATGTTACCAGATGCCGAGATGGTTGCAAGAACTCTTACTTGTTTCTTGTCGCTGGAGCCAACAGCACTCACTGAGTGTGGCTGCCTTTAATAGCAAGCACACGGCACATCCTTCCGCACAAAGCAAATCCTGTTTCATCATGGTTGAAGATGCAATCTGGGAATGACAAGGTTGATAGGTGTCCTTATTGCTCTAGGTTTACGTGAAGGTCAGTGTAGATGCAACTTGTCAATCTTTTCAGAGGTGACGATTGCCCTCTCTCCGCCGAGGAGCTCTGACTTCCTCTCTGACAGCTCTGGATGTCTTCTCATGAAACCTGTGAGCCATTTCTTTCCCGGCATCCCATCTTTAAATGGAGTTTCCTGGTTATCTTCCAGAACAATCTTCCAGACAGTCTATATTGAATTGGACAACGAAGAAGGGGGGGGGGCATGATTGTAGGTCCAGAGTGGTAGGTGTAGGTAGGTAGGGATTTATTTCCATTTAAAACATCTAAAAATGACAGTTTAAAACAGCTGGAATGCCCATATTCAGTGGTGCTGCCATAGCACCACTGGTCTTCCATGGGGTCCAGTTATATATGATTAAACAAGCATTTACAACATACAAAGAATATATGTGAATGCCATTGACTTCATTAATGACTACATCTTCTTAGATTCTTTATACCTGATGTTTCATGAAGTTTGGTATTGGTTTCATGCTTTGCCGACCAACGTCACATTAGTATACTATAATAATAGTTGAAATATACGAAGGAGCAGTAAGAAACGTACAACGTAAGATTATATCATCATTGTCATCAATTTCACCATCAGTTTGACATCATCGTCGCCATCATCGATACCACTGGATGTTTTGTCCTTTTCAGCGTCATTATTTTCATATCCCCATCATTATAATAACAGTCGTCATTGTCATCAATACTGCTGTTGTCAATTTCATTATCATAAATGATAACATTATCATTATCATCATCATAGTTATAAAATCCATTATGGTGTCGGCTCACCTGCCGAAGCTCCGGTCTTTTGATCCCAAATCCGATTCTAGCCATACTTGCAGCCCACGTCGCTAGTCTGGCTTCTTTGGCCACAGTCAGATATGGACAAGGTCCATGCTGACTCTTGAGTGGCGTTTTTTAATCCAGACATCTGAGGTAAGGAGAAGAAATAATGATGCAGGAGGGGTTGGGGAGGGTGGGAGGGGGTTGGATGAGCAACTTTCTTACATAATAGGAATGAGAAGGCAGTGTTTCTTACGTATTAGTTTGTTGTTAGAATAGGAATTAAAGGCAGTGTCCTTTACTTTGTCAGTAAGAGTTGACTTTGGAATGCCGTACACCTCTACAGCCCTCCTGATTGACATTTGTCAGCCCTCACTCACTCTCTACTGTATTGTCGACCTGCTGCTGAGAGTAGTGGTGATACACATTCCGAGGCATTCTGATTACCTTTATGTGCAAAATGATAAACAGGTCGTAGAAAAGAGATACGCAATGGGGATCCAAATTTTTTAATGAAGTCAAACCTTTTTTATGCCTCCGCTACGAAGTGGCCGGAGGCATTATGTTTTCGGGTCGTCCGTCCGTCCGTCCGTCCGTCCGTACGTCCGTCCGTCCGTACGTCCGTCCGTACGTCCGTCCGTACGTCCGTACGTCCGTCCGTCCCGTTTTGTTTTTGTCAATATCTCAAGAACCGTGCGGTGGTTTTACATCAAACTTGGTATGAGGGTATATCCTTGGGGGATAATACTTTGTGTGGATTTTAGGGTCACAGGGTCAAAGGTCAAAGGTCACAGGTTATTTTGTGAAAAAAAAATTGAAATTTCATGTTTTTCTCCATATCTCGCAAATGGTTCAAGGTATCTTCATGGAACTTAGTATATATGTTTGTACCAATGGGCAGTGATTATCTAGGGAAGTTGGGGGTCATGGGTCAAAGGTCAGGGGGTCAAAGGTCAAGGTCAACTCCTCAAAATTTCACTACTTTCCTTAAAATGCAATATGCCTGAAGGTTTTTTTTTTTTTTTTTAACTTAATGTATTGCATGTATTACCCAATATATATTTTGGGGGAAGTTTCTTGCCAAAAGGTCAAAGGTCAAAATTTCAAGTGAAAGTGCTAAATTGCACTTTTTCCTCCATATCTCGAAAGTAACTCAAGGTATCATCATGAAACTTACATATTTATGCATGTTCAACCTAACAGTGATTTTCTGTGGAACTGTGAGGTCAAAGGTCAAAGGCCAGGTTTAGATACGCTATTTTCCCATTTGATACTGAAATTATACTTTTTCTCAATACCTTGAAAATTACTCAATGCATAAACTTATAAAAGGGTCAAAAGTCAAGTAAAAATCATCAGTTCCCCAAATACCTGCACTCTGACATTATAATCATTCATCCAATTAAACCTAGTTCTAGGAAAGTGAACATTCAGCACATTTGTGTCAAACCTGTCATTTTGATATTTTGCCAATTGTGTGAAACTGTCATCACACATTGTCAAGACATTGTACTATAGACCTATTAGGAGAACCATGCATTGTGGCGGAGGCATATCAGTAGCCGTAGCGATATATCTAGTTTATATATACAGCAAGTACAATAAATAAATAACAAGTTAGAAAACTCTGTCAAAAAAGAGGATCTGCCACTAAATCCAGGAGACTTATCCTTTATAAAGCAGAGCCTAGTAGCTCAGTTTTTCATGTTTAGTAAATATATTACAAATACCTAGGATAAAATTCCTGTCACGACAGTCAGTGTATTTTTTATTATAATCAAACGTAAGTTTCACGTAACCTTATGCATGTTGCATATACTTATTTTATTAGTGTTATTATTCAGTAATAAGTAACACCATTTTTCGGGAAAACAAAGATTAACAGACTTTTGTGAGATCTTAGTTTGAAATATCAGTCTAACATTTTCTTGTAATATGATATCTACTATCAGTACATCTGACCACCTATCTGTTATAGTATGCTATTATATCCTAGATTTTGCCTGATTGTCTGGAGATTCCGCCGATGCGGTTGGATTTCACATGAGATCACAGAAAACACGTCCGATCATTGTGGAGGGCGAACGGGAAAGAGGAATAGTCATGGCGGGTGACGTGTTACGTGTGTACGTGCGTACGTCCCGGGGGACACAGGCGGTGTAAGGTAGGCCATCAGTGTAAAAATTTAGTTCGATGTATGGGCAATTATAGGGATATAATAGCATACTTTAACAGATAGGTCGTCGTATGTACCTCGTAGATAAGAGGATCACGCCTGATCCTCATGATTCAGAGAGTTATCTTGAAATGTAGTTTGAATGTACAGGTCCACCTGCTCATAACTCAATTCTCCTGTTCCTAATACTGGCCCAGTCTTCCGCAGCCTTGTCGAAGGGGAAGTCACTGGCAGGAAATGGGGAGCCCTCCACACTGACCATCATGAGTGAGTTGAGGGTGTCCTGGGTCAGCCGGGCACGGTCGTCTCTTTTAATTCTCTTCATTGAAGAGAAGCCTCTCTCACAATCTGGAAAAATTGGTAATTTAGATAAGCAAGTTAGTCTTACATTCAATTTAAACAAAGAATTAAATAAACTAAAAAGGTAAAACTAATAATAACAAAGAAAGTATCAACTGAATCTTGAATATATTACAAGCAATTGCCAATCTGATTTGATTATCATTGAAGCGATAGGGTTATCTCACCTGCCGTGCTCCACATCGGGATTACTAGTGCAAACTGGGCAAGGGATGACAGTACAGGCATTGCATCCGCATGCACTGTACACATGTCCCGAAGGACATCACTGAAGCTCTGTCTTTGGTCAGTGTGCCTCAACAGAGCTTTCAGTGCCAAGTGCTCTCGCCGACGGCTGGTATACGGCTGCGTCGATCTGGCTGTCTGGGCTTCGCTTCACCTTCTCTTCAGCCTCCTTGGGATATTAGTGGGCATCAGGGGTGGGGGTGTGCACAGTTCACAATCACTTTTTACACGTCAAACTCGTCGGACAGTGGCACGGACAGGCATTCCCATTCGAATCAGATTCCGATTTTCCGCCAATTACATTGTCACTCGAAATTACAAGCCGTTCCCCATGTCAAAATTTCAAATTCGGCCCACGGCACTATACATTAATAAATGGTCTGGCAGAGATCAGTCTGTGTGTTGCCAACTCCGTCTTTCCCCACAATGTTCAGAAGGAAAGTATGCCAACGGGCTACATCTTCAAATCTGCTACTCTGAGGACTTCATCTTCGCTAAACTTTAAATATCTGGCTGAGTTCTCTCCCGAACCGGGCAAAAGTTCTTGCAAAAATTGCTCGCAAAAGTTCTCTCCAAAAAAATGTGTGCAGAAGTCTGGGCGGAATTTCCCCAAAAGTGGGTGCCGAAAATTCCGTCCAAAAAATCTGTCTCTCTCCCTACAATGCATGCCCTTTTAAACTAACCCTTAAATCCCTCCTACATTTTTTTTATCCAATCATTTTAATTATTTCTCCCACCTGAATTATTGACAACCCTCTTTCGACCAATCCGCTTACCTGTCCCCAACTTGACCCTCTCCTCTCACCTGCGTAACTACCTGCGTCTCGAACCCAACCTGACACTCTCCCTTCCTCCTAATATTTATATAACAAAACCTGGCTTCGCTACGAGCCCTTTAACTTACTCCTCCAGTAGGATTCCCGATTTAACTCGCACTATCACGATATTCTCGTTAAACATCTCAGCTCCCTGTCAAACATATACTCCTAACATCCTGCCGGTCCTATCTATTTCTTTATCCCTTTAAAAATCACCTGCTGTCTATCAAATGTCCTTCTTTCTTCCCTTTGTCTGATTCCCTACAATGTCCTACCATGCCCTAAGCCCGCTGTCTGAACCTTATTCCTTTCCCTCTTATTCCCTTTATTCATTCATCCTGTGCTTTGCCCTATCTACTTCCTGACCCTCTAATTTCTTATTATTCCCTTTATAATGCCCATCCTATTCGGGAGCCCCCTATTTTTCAGCTTGTTACATCTTCCCCCCTGTTCACAGAATGATGTCCTCATCATTCCACATCAGCCCGATTTTGTTTTCCCTACCCTTTAACCAGGAATGCGTATGGTGAACCACACTGTCATATCGCCAGCCACTGTCCGCAAAAATATTTACAACATATGCATAACATCAATCCCTAACCGCATTACCACATAAATTTCAAACAACACAATAACTGCTACGCTGAGTACTCATGACATTATACACTATACAAACGGAAGCACAGTGTTCTGACTACGAAACCTCCCATAAAGAGGCAACCACATGATTAACCAAAGCATTTTCCGAATTTCTTACCGCTACGACTATTTTCATGCACTGATTGATGCTCGTGAATACAATCAAATAGGCACATATCATTCGTAATATCACTCACAAAATCAAATAACGTCGACTGAAAATGATGACTTGGTGGGCTAAATTCTGACCATCCGTCCTACATAACATCACATTGATTTGCCGAAGCACATCTCATTAATCGTTGCTTCATTACAAAAAAAAAATACTATCCTCCTTCACTACACCGTCAACTCGATGACCAATCGATTATGTGATGTGGAACATCAGTGACTGCTCCTAAGGCACATATCCGTTAACAAATTAACAATATTCCCTATGCGAACGTAAGGGCAGCAAAACTGGTAGGCTAAAATTGGCCAATTTCCTATTCAGAATTGCCACATTGACTTGTCAGCACAAATCTCCTTAGTCCTGGCAAAGGTACAAAAAAAAATATCCCTAATTCCAACTCCGTCAGCTTGATGACCAAGTCGATTAAAAGAGATGGCGCATCAACCGACCGCTCCGTAGCACAAAACACAACATTATCCATACATTACATTATAAAACACAAAACATAAAGCAGCAGAGCCAGCAGGCTGAATTTTGGCCATTCGCCTATCCTGGACTTACTGTATTGACTTATGAAAATCACAATTCTGCTTATTCTCTAGGGCGTCCCCTCTGTGGAGACTCCGCATCTTCCTCCAATTGGAGCATAACAAAATGTAAACACTCCGTAATATAGCACTTTGCAACTCTTCTCACATTATTATTACAAAGCAACACTAAAACTAATACAACAATACTTTCCGTTACAAACAAGAAAGCAAAAATACACTTCACTAACAAAACTATACACAAAACATGAACAATAATGGACCTAATCGAGGTCTCTAAAACTGGCTGTGCAATACCTCTCTTTAATTTGGAATATGCCAGCCTCTCGGGAGTGCGGGCGCAGCTTTGTGATCTCCATCAAAGGAGGATCTTCCTCTAACGAGGCGGCTTCTCGCTCGTCCCGAGGGGCAGGCATGTCCCCTGGGCTTCTACTTATTCCTCAACTTCTTCATTACACGGTTTAGTGTCTACTACCTCTTCAAATTCAGTAACGCATTCTTCCCTATCATCGCTATCTCCTTGGTGTCTACATCATACTTCTTATTTTTCTCTTAAACCTACTGGTTGGTTTCCGACACCAGTGTTTGCGTGCGTTCAAGCCTTCCCTTGGGCGGGCAACGTACTTATCTGAAGAGATTGCCTCGTCATATGCACCCACCCCCAATAATGCACCAAGGCCTACTGGTAATCTTGGGTGCCGCCCAAGCGTCATAAAGAAGGGGAAATACCCTATGGTGCCATGCTTAGTGCAGACGTAAGCGTGAATGAAAATACTCCACCAATATTTGGCAATAAATTCTTTCCAAACTTCGTTACCCATACTGCACTTTAAGCGTCAGCCCACTCATTGTACCCTATATTCCTAATAAGAACCCCACTTAATTGCTGTGCCTCCTATGATTTGCTCTAGCTAGCCTAAACACCGCACAATACTCAACGATATTCTGCCAGTAAACATGAGTCTATAAGCTGAAATCTAACATCGACTTCGATATCAAAAACTCTCAACAACAAATTGTAATTAGCCAGCTACTATTAGAACAAGAGGAAATTTTCAATGCATCATTTTGCATTATTTCCAAATAATTAAAATTTAATCAAAAACATCGTGCTGATAAGTGCTGAAATAAGGGAGTGAGTTCTGTCTAACCCTCTACTCTCCCGCCCCAGCTCACCACCCTGGGCTGGGGCTACCAGCGGCAGGGGATGGCTGGGCTTGCGCCCGGTCTGTAAGACGCGAGGGGATTTGGTTAGTGCACTCGTCTTAGCAGACACACCTGCCACATCATCAGCAATTAGTTAAGTTAATTTACGGACAAAAATTAAGAAAATGTTACATCAAATTCATAAAGTTAATTGCCTTTATTCAAGGGGAAAATCTCCTCTTGTTCAATCAGTTTCCATCAATGATTATTTGGCACTGGCAATTCAAACGTTATTATACAATTTAAACGGGCATGCGCATTATTACAATCTCATCTCGGTTATTGTACTTACATACAGCTTCGGGTGTAAGTGCAAGGGGGGGAGGGGGGTTAATAGGGAAGGGAAATTGTCCGCGGATAACTGCAATCATTGACGGAAGTCCTCCTTCGCTCAGTCCTTATCGCTGGCGCTACTTCGCTAGTGGCGGCATCCGTCGCCTTCGACCCGTACCGCTTCCGTCGCGGCGGTGGCTTGCCGCAGCATCTCCCCGACGGCTGGTATATGGCTGCGTCGATCTAGTTGTCTGGGCTTCGCTTCACCTTCTCTTCGGCCTCCTCGGGATATTAGTGGGCATCAGGGGTGGGGGTGTGCACAGTTCACAATCACTTTTTACATGTCAAACTCGTCGGACAGTGGCACGGACAGGCATTCCCATTCGAATCAGATTTTGATTTTCCGCCAATTACATTGTCACTCGAAATTACATACATTTTATACAGAATGGGCTTTTAGAGTCCTGCTTAATGTCTGAAGATTATCACTGTTGCTGAATTTTGCCATGGCCTGGAACTCTTCCTGAGGAGGGCACCCTAACAAGATCAGGTCGGAGAACGAGTCCATACGGCAACGTCGAGGTATCCGTCTCCTCAACAACAGCGAAGAACACTTCCTTACAGTCCCTTAGACGATGTCATAGACCATGTACAGCATGACCGTTCTTCCACTTGTTCGGCCACAAGCCAATGACCAATGAACTGCGAATCCTGTCCGTGACGCCAATTTTTGTAACGAGCAACAAATGGAGCCGGGACTTGCTTGAGAAATATTATTCTCATGTTCCTTCTTAGTTGTTTGTAGGTTATTGTCATTGAGGGAATGATTTGTTTCTGTGCCATTCTGTTCATCTAACATGGATTTTGCATTACAATCATCACAATCGCTCAATTGATCATTGGTCTTGATGTTAATCTCTACAGAAGGATTATTTTCTATTCTTTGGTCTTCTTTAATGGGTAATGCTTCTCTGGATGTTGGAGGGCCTTTCCTGTAACCGAGAACAGATCCTGAAATTAACTCATATGCCATACATTTTCTAAATGTCATTAAGAATTCCTCTGTGTATGGAAAAATTATTCTACTCCTTGTCAGCAAACACTTTGCAAAAATTGCAACGAACACACCACAGTTAATCCCATTGACTTGTTTTGGAAAGTTGTCTTGAAGTGATGGAGAAGAAACAGTCCAGGAACAGGAATCAATGGATCTAGATGGGTCTATTACGGCAAGGTGTGCAGATAGGAAGAGTGTAACCTTCTTGAATAAGTCAGTGTAAGTGTTAAGGGACTTGCCTAGAGAATCTAACACTTCAAAATGACGATCACTTGTGTGCACAACTAACAGTAACCAATGTTTTCCTTGATAGTCATTGATCAGCATTGCAATGCAATCTTTGTTGGAAATCTTTTGACAAACCCCACGACTACGAATTGCATGAACTGCCAGTTCCTCTATGGAGCTGTTGTGGACGTGGAGTCCCTGATCACATCCACAAATATAAAAAGACACCCGTTTCCGTCCGTGATCTTGTACTTCAATCTGGTTGAGTTGGCACTGGTATTCTCCGTAGTAAACAGCATAGACCTGACTTTCCTGAAACCCGAGCACCAACTGATGGCGTCGGGAAACCTGCCCCCTTATATACGGGTGGGCTCCCGTAAGGGGTCTATGGGAAGCTCCATAATGGGTGTATGGAATGCCCCGCTATTCCCCACAGGGGTGCTCCTACTGCAGAGCGGTTGTATGGGAAAATTGTAAAGGAGTTAGAAGGCAAATTCCTGGTGCATTATTGAACAAGAGTTCTAGATATGAGTTTACAATTTCATCATTCAGCCAGTCGTTATTAAGAAGTAGTTTCATAGATATTAAGAAGTAGTTTCATAGAATTTTCAGATAGTTTTTCTTTTCCTAGGCAAATATCTTGGGGTTTTTTTTCGATTTGATATTTCGTTTTCCATTTCTGGTGTGACATTGCAATGCTGAACGATTGTTCCAACTTTCCCATACGGTATCATCTCACTCTGTGCCTGTGCTATTTCAAACATATTAGGAAGTACAGGATCTCCTATTCTGTCATTTAAACCAATTACTGTAGATCCCTCTATACAATCATCAACTACAGTAGCTAAACCAACACGAGAGACTAGCTTGTCACTGCCTTTTCTAAACCACACTCTGTCATCGTAATACAACACTGATATATCTTGTCAAGAATTGAAAATGATGACTAAGATGTAAGAAACTGTCCTACTCTGCCCAATAATACCAGCCTGCCCCAGTGTCAAAATTTCTTCGACATTTGGGTGTGATGCACTTCAGATTAATGTTGATGGGAAAAGGACAATGTGTGGTGGGTCTGAGTGCTCTCTGAGACTACTACATTCTGGCCTACTGCATTTTACTGGATCTTGCTCTGCACCAAACAGTACTGACACTGTTGCACCTATACATTTGGCTGAGAAGTTCTTATATTCTAAAATGCCTTTTGTCTTGCCGTTTTTCCACATGAAACAGGCAGCTGACAATGCTCATTGATACATGTGGAAAACATACTACAGACCAGAGAGAATGGCTGTGGGCACATGGAAATTATAGCTTCCATTAGACCTTTTATAGTGTTTTAGGGATGTCTCAGGAATTCATGAAAACTTTCCACCAGTTGGACCACAGTTTACAAGCTTCACGGTCTACGTATGTATATGTTGTGAACCTCTTGCCCCCCTCTGGAAGAATTTATAGCACACATCACATGGTCAAGATGTTTCTTGGATAAAAGTGTGGATGATTCTCCATCAGTCTGAGTATATGCCACAACGTATACATCTCCTTCGTCGATTTCATGGGGTTCCCTAATCTGAACAAGACTGTCGTCTACATCCGTCCTCTGGTGAAGTGAACAGTGTGCAAGTATAATGTCCAGATTCTGCAAACTCCCTGTGATGGTGAATTAAGCCATGGAGTTTGTACTGTACAGAATTAACTGAAATTAATTGTGGAACATGAACAGGGGTCATTATCTTTACTGTTCTATGCAGGTTGCCATCAAAGAAATATCTGGCTAAACAGATGAACAGGAGGCTGGGAAGCGATACAAATTCATTCTGCTCTGTTGTGTGTGAGTGATGTTTACTTGAGCAAATTTGTTTGCCTTATTTCACTTCCTTACTTGACATATATTCTGAGATTAATTGGGGCAAGAATATTTCGTTTGAATGAAAATCCCTGTCTCGTGGTAAAGGAAGCATCAACGTGTACGTGGTTTCCTCTTCCGAGTTGCAGTGGTTGCACTCCACGCATGTCTGGATGCGTTTTATGATAATGGATGTGTCAATTTCGTTACATCTCAGATATGTGTCGGTTAACTTTGTGATGTATTCATTTACATCTACCAGTTCGCCCGATTCAACTCCCTACAGCTCTTTGGGGGCTGCTCTAAGACTTGGCTTTAACTCTATGTCTGAGAAACATCTTTTATTTTTGTTTGTAGTTACGTCCTTAAACAGACTATGAATAGATTTAGCAAGACGCTTGTCTCTGTCATATTCCAATTGGTGGAGGTGGATATTTCCTTGAATACTACATGTGGTTATCATACTCCAAACTTCTGGAATGGTCGCTATCATCAGATTTGCTGCATTAAACCAGCAGTTATTGTTAAAGTTTGGCATTGGAATCACTGCAAGTGTTGTTTCCCCTGCACACGGTATTTCTTGATGACGTGATTCTTGATGAACATTGGCTTTCGATTTCTTGTGATTTTCTTGATCATCAGTGAATGAAAAGGGTCTTTTGGGAGCTTTCTGATAAGTGAGTTTGGTTAAATGTGATTTTCCCTTTTTATTCCAAGTTTCCTTTGTAGGTCGAGTGGGTGAAGAAACCCCCCCTTAAATTAACATCCAAAAAGTTACGTTCCAAACCCAAAAAGCTTTCCCTCGAAACTCAACTAACAGTTCATCAGATCTCATTTTGTTCTTTCCTTGTAGTTGTATGTTTTTAAGGATAGACATTCTGTGTTCTGAAATTCTGTTTATCAGTGACCGCAACCTCATTATCATTACAAGTTAAAATATTCCTTTGACGAGACAAATCACCAAGCATCACTATCGACCAAAGTGGGGTTGAAGGTGAAAAGAGACGCTTTTTTTTTAAACCGAATTGCCGGCCCATACTGAGAATTTTCAGGGCAAGTTTCCGAAAGCAAACTGGATATTTCTTCTTTAATATCCTTTATAAATTTGTCAAAAAATTGCATGAACTAAGAATGTGCCCTTTTAAAATTTTCTTCCTCGCTAAACATGACAATGTTGTCATTACCCCAACTGGGTGGATCAACATCGCTTTCAGAATTGATGGTGTCTTTAATTTGGTTGTCATTGTCAAAGTTGTTAATGAATTAATTCTCCTTGTTAATTCTTGTTTTGCCTTGGTAACAAGACTGGTCTCTACAGGGGAATTTAGCACAATGATGATTTCACGTAGTACTGTCAGAAAACTATCCCATATTCTAGCATTTAACAGTAATGAAAAGATGAACATACCACTTTGCTTGTGCTTTGAGTAGACACCTAGACAATGTTTCTTGACATCTTTCATTATATGTGCTGTACATGAATGTACAACAGTCTTACATAAATCACCCGGACTAGCTTTACCAGTTACAATCCTAAAACACCTATTCCAATATTGGGTGTAATCTTCCCTATTAGATACATTCATTGAAGCTAAGATGAATACCCATGCCCTCTCCGAGTTGATTTGTTTGGGGATACAAAGCTTTTGGGAACCGCCGCAATATTTACCTTCATAAAATTGTAACTGATTAAAAAAGTTAAGAATGGTCGGTAAACATTGATCTCCGGAAATCATGGAAGCAATGGGTAATGGTGATTTTCCTGAGATAGGGTTTCGTATCGTAAATTCATAGTAAATTATTCTCTTCTGTGTAAGAGTTGATTGGGTGATGGATCCAGTTGCGTCAACAAATAAAGTGTGTTTCGGACTGAGATCATGAAAGAAGCGAACAACACCTCGTGTAAAAGTTATCACATAAAATGGATTAATTGAAACCTCTCGAATGAACCCTACCCCTCAATTTTCACTGCTGTCCCCATAATCCGGTAAGTTGCTAGGCTTTGCTAGGCTGTCTAATTCTTTTCTAGCTTTCCTGTTTTGGAGATTAGATTCACTAAATAATTTTTGGAGCAAGCTGGGGGAGGCTCCCACACCCGTTCAGTTTCCTGAAATGAAAGTTATGTCATCCTGCTCTCGCCAGAGTTGTGCATACTTTTTTAGTGGTTTAATACCAATAGAGAATTATGAACACAATTGTTCCCTCAGGGACCCAGTAATCTTCCTTGCTCTCCTCTCTTTGATACTATGTTTAATACTGCCAAAACATAGGGATTAGGTCATTGCTTACATTGTGCTTTTGCTCTTTTATTCATATTCATTTTTTTCCTCATTGCAATTTCTTTCTCACAGTGTTACTTTGCTCTTTTTGTCACTGTTTGCTGCTCCTTTTTCATTTCTGCTTGTCTTTTGTGCGGACGGAAAGACTTTAGGGGATGCTTACTACTGGCGTTGACTGTTTTACTGGTATCTACCTTACGTTTACGTTGTCCAACTTCCTACCCAAAGACTTTCTTACCATTATTGCAATTATTCAATCCACATTATGAATTCGACGTTTATTCTGGTCTTTAAAGTTTTGGGAATACCTACACAATGATAGTGATACCATTCTTTGCACATCATGCATTCGATATACTGAAATGAGGAATCATATGGTGTTCTGCATGCACAATACAGTGGACTGTCAATTTTGTCGCTGCATTTTGCTGCATTAATTTGGGTATGTTCATACTCTACGAACTTGTCTTGAATTTTTCTGTGATTTTCACTCCACACTCTTTTTAAAACTTTGGAATATCTTCCAACTGGCCTACGAGAATACTGCATTTTATTTGGCAACAAGTATCAAAAAATTGCTAGTATTGAAGTATTCTTTGCTCTTCCCGTCCATGGCACTGTGCATTGCTTTCACCATATTGTTGATATCGAGCGTCTGATATTTGTTACTTTCCTTATAGCTCTCTGTCCCTCCCAGCAGTTATTGTTAAAATTTGGCATTAGAATCACTGCAAATGTTGTTTCCCCTGCACATGGTATTGCTTGCTGACATGATTCTTGATGAACATTGACTTTCGATTTCTTGTGATTTCCTTGATCATCATTGAATGAAAAAGGTCTTTTGGGAGCTTTCTGATGCTTACTCCTTGTGTTGATTGTTTTACTGGTATCTACCTTACGTTCACGTTGTCCAACTTTCTGCTGAAAGACTTTCTTACCATTATTGCAATTATTTAATCCACATATGAATTTGACATTCTTTCCGGTCTTTAAAGTTTTGGAAATACCTACACAATGATAGTGATACCATTCTTTGCACATCATGCATGCGATATACTGAAATGAGGAATCATACGGTGTTCTGCATGCACAATGCAGTGGACTGTCAATTTTGTCGCTGTGTTTTGCTGCATTAATTTGGGTATGTTCATACTCTGCGAACTTGTCTTGAATTTTTCTGTGATTTTCACTCCACACTGTTTTTATACCCCCGCCAAACGAAGTTTGAAGGGGGTATATAGGAATCAGCGGACGGTCGGGCGGTCGGTCGGGCGGTCGGGCGGTCGGGCGGTCGGGCGGTCGGTCGGGCGGGTGGGCGGTCGGTCCGTTGCAAATCTTGCGTCGCGAACTACTTCCTCAGTTTTCAACCGATTCCCATAAAACTTGGCACAGATGTGTGCCTTGGGTTGTAGATGTGCAAGACGTATTTTTTGACAGTACCCAAAAGTACGTTGCCATGGTAACGGCATATTATGGGCAAAAATGGGTACAAATCTTGCGTCGCGAACTCCTCCCACAGTTTTTGATCAATTTTTATGAAATTAGGTACAGATGTTCATCTAAATATGTTAATGTGCAAGACACATATTTCCGCAGTGGCAAAAAGTGCGTTGCCATGGTAACGGCATGTTATTGATAAAATATAGGGCAAAATGCTTCATGGCAAAACTGCTTCATCAGTGTTCTTCCAATTCTCATGGAATTCATATTGAATGTTTGTCTTAGGATATAGGTCAGCATGACACATTTCTTGACAGTGACAAAAAGTATGTTGCCATGGTAACAGCTCACATATTATGAGCCAAAATGATGGAAAATTTTGTGTTGCAAACTACTTCCTCAGTTTTTGCCCAATTTCCATGAAACTTGGTACAGATGTGTGCCTTTGGTTGTAGATGTGCAAGACGCATTTTTTGACAGTATCTGAAAGTACGTTGCCATGGTAACGGCATATTAATGGCAGAAGATCAAGGAAAGATCTTGCGGATTTAACTACTTCCTCAGTTTTTTGACCAAAGCTTATGAAATGTGGCACACACCTTGATCTTGGTGGGAAGATGTGGAAGACATATTTTTCGGATGTGTCGGAAGCTGCGTTGCCATGGTAACGGCATATAAATGGCAGAAGATCAAGGAAAGATCTTGCTTATTGAACTACTTCCTCTGTATTCAACTGAAGCTCATGAAATGTGGCACACACATTGGTCTTGGTGGGAAGATGTGCAAGACATATTTTTTGGACGTGTCGGAAGCTGCGTTGCCATGGTAACGGCATATTAATGGTGGAAGATCAAGGAAAGATCTTGTGGATTGAACTACTTCCTCAGTTTTTGACAAAAGCTTATGAAATGTGGCGCACACAATAGTCTTGGTGGGAAGATGTGCAAGACATATTTTTCGGACGTGTCGGAAGCTGCGTTGCCATGGTAACGGCATTTAAATGGCAGAAGATCAAGGAAAGATCATTCCTTGGGTAAGACTGTCGTCACGGGGCGGGGGTATTAATCACCTTAAGTGATATTTCTAGTTAAAACTTTGGAATATCTTCCAACTGTCCTACGAGAATACTACATTTTCTTGGCAACAAGTATCCAAAACTTGCTAGTATTGAAGTATTCTTTGCTCTTCCTGTCCATGGCACTGTGCATTGCTTTCACCATATTGTTGATATCAAGCATCTGATATTTGTTACTTTCCTTAAAGCTCTTTGTCCCTCCCTTCAAACAAGCACCGCTGTGGCTGTCCTTTGTGAGATTAATGTCTGTGGTCCCCGTCTCGCGTTTGTTTCCTTCTTGCTCATCAGGTAGTGATGAGTCATCTTTAAAATTTAAAGTCATCTTTAAAATCACACTCACCTGCACTGTACCTGTTGGTAGAAAAAGGACCACTCTTGCAGTCACGGTAACTTGAACAGTTCATGGCGCTCTAATTCCCTAAATACTTTACAAAGTCCAGCTTATTCCAGGAAGACACACAGTTCACCTTTACTACCACAGAGGCCCGGTCCAGTCCTTCTTTAGTCCAGTCGGTAGCCTGATCTTGAAGGGCGACCTCAGGGGTGATATGTTGGTATAACTCGCCCTTGAGATACCGAGCCTTCTCATCGGAGGTGAAGCAGTAGTGGGATGAACACACTGACGGGAGACCATCCCTAGATCGATGACTCTGGCCCACCATAGACCTGTTGTTGAAGAACGTAGATGGACAAAATAAAAATACATACCATTTGTGTTTTTCCCTGTGTATAGAAGAATTATAGGAAGGGAAGATGACCATATAATTTGGGTACTGATGGGAAGGTTATGATGACTCGAAAAGCAAAGAGATGAGTGGATGAAAGACAATTTTTGACCTCACTTGTACAGTGCATTATCCTAAAGTGCTTTCATTTTTGTAAAAATTTGTTGATGAGTAAGATATTGTGCTACTAGAGGGATTTAAATAATTTTTTTTTTTTACATTCAAAAAAGTGATAGAAAAGAGAAGGAAAACTAGAGTGTTTAGCAAGTATTAGTGGTTGAACTCACCTGAAGAGGACTTTTCCAACAAGACATTGTCCTCTTTTAAATCATTCATCAGATACCCTTTACCGGCTTTACAAATGTACGTACACAGCACAGATCTACACTGCAGTCAGAACTCGGCTATCCTGTACTGAACAGTCCTTCCTCTAGACCTGTTTTGTCATCGTATATCAAGTCGGTGATATGAATTATTCCTTCTCAGTCAAATCTGTAACACTGGAGAAGTTCTACACCGGTGTACGTATTCAAGGGATGAACTCTTTTGTTAGAGAGGTAATGCCTGATCTCATTGTGACGAAACTATATCTCTTTTGGAGTTAATTTGTTTCATCGCAGTAGAGAGACACGACTCCAAAATGCTCGCAACCATTAAGCCGATAGGCACAGGGCATAAAGCACATGCAGAACTATTCATGATTAAGGTGCCTGTTCCTGCTGGTTTTATTGAGAGAGTTTCTTCGACATGGTTCACATTATTGTGAGAAGAGTTAACACAGAGGTGCCTAGCAGCTCCTAGGTCTGCACTCGGCAACGTCTAGATATCTTCTGAAGACAATTTTCCTATTTCTTGTCTCCTACAAAATTGTTGATCTTTGAAAAGCTACTACGAATAAAGAGAAAGTTAAGTTGTCCTATTTGGACAAGTCAGCCATTTACAAAAGTGGAAGGGTACATTGAAGGAAACAAAAAGAATACTACTGTAACACCTTTATTTTGTAGTTGAGTGTTCTTCGATGGCGTAATCGGCGGTGTTACATTGGTAAAGTTTTCTCGACATACAGCTCCACAGAAAAGACCAAGAGACCGGTTCATGTACATGTGCAATCCAGGCTCTTTATTTATTCGAAGAAATATTCACTTCGGAATATGACAGCAATTATAATAACGGTGATAATATCCCAGGCGACGATGGAATATGCCAGATTTAACAGATACAGTATTTGATGTTCATTTAAGAATGGATTCCCATTATAAAGAAGTGTAGGCTTCACATGCATTAACCTTCATTTCACCACCGTACAGAATTGCAACACAGCTGGTTCTGTGGAAAAAAAACAACCAAAAAAAAAAAAAAAACCACACACAAAAAAAACAGCTTAACCTGTTGAGGACGGGTTGATATTGCTACAACATGCATTTCCCATAGACACCTGCCCAAGTATACACGGGACTCATCCTCAATGGGTTAACAAAACAAAACCAGGGTGAGGGTTTCACTAACAATACGGGTACTTATATTTTGTTCCTTTGACCTCACTACACTATCATTGCCGAGGGCCTACTTATTCAATTTTGACAGAAAGCAATCATCTTTTTGACCATGAGGTGCAAATGTCCACCATTCTGCTTGACCATGAGGTGCAAATGTCCACCATTCTGCTTACTTGCCTTAATTTTCAGCTCATTTGCCTTAATCGCCCTCTGGCAATCCTTTCTGTCACAGGTCACTTTCGTTTCATTAGCTGAGAGGTGCCTTTCTAATTTAAGCACTTCTCATGTCCATGAACATTGTGACACTGGACAACCTTCATTTATTTTTGGGGTGGATTTCCTCTTTATGTCTTGCATGAGCAGGACTTTTCCAACCTGTACTTATTCCAAGTAAAGCGATATTTGGCTATAATAATTCTCCATGTGTACTGTCTTGGTGTGTCCAAGATGGCGATGGATCCAGTCCATTTCGTTGTCATTCGGGTTCAGCACCTGAACTAAGGTAGCCATGTACTGAAGATTTTGTAGGCTTGTGATCCCTTTTGGAGTCAGCAGACCTGCCTCTTTGCAAACTTGACTCATTGCACCATGTGGAATTTGAAATAAAGTATTCTTTTATCTTCTAAAGTGTAAAAACATTTTTATTTTGACACTTGCCCCTGAGGTTACACAAATGTTGAATATGATTTTCCATATGGATAAATCTCAGTTATTACAGAAAATGAATAACCCCCTTTTCCTTGAAAAATGCTGACCCGCTGAATTCACCCTCAGCAGAACTGAAATACAGCAAGAAATACAGGTTATTTTTGTTGGTACCTCAAAACGATTCAAATAACAAAATGGAAAGTCTGTGTCAAAGACTATGCCCCGGTGAAAGAACATGTGCACACCAACAATGAAACTGATGCCACCTTCCTCCCAGAACTAGAAATTTAAAATTAAAGGGGGAAGGAGGGAGGGGCATTAAAAGGGGGAAGCAATAAGGAAGATAATAATCTAAGGCAAGAAAATGCCTTATGCCTTTTTCCTTAAAAATGCTGGTGTAGCAAAATGAAATAAAATCAAGAAACACATTCTTAATATCGTATTTCACTGGCAAAAAACATAGTTTTACTCATAAAGGTGAGTAATTTTCTCACATCCATTGCCATGTTATCAATTTTAGTTGAAACATGTTCTATAGTCCCACATATACAAATTAGTGCCTTTATGTGGTGCATTTTTTTAATGCCAATTGATATAGTGAGATATGGGCTATAATGAGGAAAACTGCTTCGTCCCAACCTCCTCATTATGGTGTATATCGAATTTCCCCTGTATGCCATCTCAGCTTCTATATCAGTTTTCCCATCAAGTAAAATGCCACAAATTTTATACCAAATTTCTGTTCTGCACAAGTACAAAAAGTTGTAAAACAGCTACATGTACATATTGCTCTAGATATTACATGTATGGGGATCATTTGATAGATCATAAGTCTGCTGTATGTTGTCTGCCTCTACAATAGCATACATTTTTTTTTGGGTGTATTTTGTCTTATTTTGCAAGTTTACTACGATGTATGTATGTTAACATGTCACATGTTCAATTGTTTTATGTTTTATTTTTTTATTATACTGAAAAAGTGGAAATTTTCACAGTGTGGAAACTTTTGCACATTTTCACAACCAGAAACTAGCGCAAAAATAAAGGCATGCGAATGTTATTACTTGCCATATGTTCTTGTAATTCATGTCTTCATTCTGTGGAATTCAAAACATGTGAAATTTATCTTACCTGGCCAAGTGTGAAAAATTGCTCATGTGAAAATATCCACTTTTACAGTGCATTTGTATTGCAATGTCACGGATACCTGATTACTGTAAAGTTTTGTATTCATAGGAGCCTATATCCATTGCACGAGTATTCTACATGCAGACATTTCTAGCGTAACGCGTCAGGTATAACTCTGAACAATAATTAGAAAGTCCTGGCAAAGTTGATTTATATATTCATGTATTTGTTGCAGAAGTTACTTTTTAGCTCACCTGAGCCAAAGGCTCAAGTGAGCTATTGCGATCGCCCTTCGTCCGGCGTCCGTCGTGCGTCGTCCGTCGTGCGTAAACTTTTTACATTTTCATCTTCTTCTTGAAAACCCCAAGACCGATTTCCATCAAACTTGGCAGGTAGCATCCCTAGGGGGTTAAGAACTCAATTGGTTAAAATGGGCACCATGCCCCACCCAGGGGGCCCCCAGGGGGGCCCAAACCCCCCAAAATTAAGGAATCTGTAAAAATCTTCTTCTCTAGAACCAGAAGTGATAGAGCTAAGGTGATACTATGAGTTAGTACATTGATGACTGTAGTTTCAAGTTTGTTCATGGCAGAAACAGGGATGCCCCCCTTGGGACCCAGGGGAGGGGGGCGGGGAGCGGTCCTAATGGGGCCTAAATTGTACATTTTCATCTTCTTCTTGAGAACCCCATGACCCATTTTCACCAAACTTGGCAGGTAGCATCCCTAGGGGGTTAGGATCTCAATCTCTTAAAATGGGCACCATGCCCCACCCAGGGGGCCCCCAGGGGGCCCCAAACCCCCCAAAATGAAGAAATCTTTAAAAATCTTCTCTAGAATCAGAAGTTATAGAGCTAAGATAATACTATGAGTGAGTACATTAATGACTCTAGTTTCAAGTTTGTTCATAGCAGATCCAGGGGTGCCCCTCTTGGGGGTGGGGGGGGGGGGGGGAGGTCCGAAATGGGGGCCTGAATTGTACATTTTCATCTTCTTCCTGAAAACCTCATGATGGATTTTTGTCAAACTTGGCAGGTAGCATCCCTAGGGGGTCAGGATCTCAATTTATCAAAATGGGCACCATGCCCCACCCAGGGGGCCCCAGGGGGCCCCAATCTCCCCAAATTAAGGAATCTTAAAAAAATTTGGGCCCTTTTTTTTTTATAGTACATTTTCATCTTCTACTTGAGAATGCCTGGTCAAATTTTAGTAGAGCTGTGAATAATTTAGATTAGTGACTGCGTGAAAGGTGAACTTGCGATACTCAGGTGAGCGCTAGACCCGCGGGTCTCTTGCTTTTTGAAGTTTCAGTTAGGTTTATGTGATTTATACAAGTGTATCTCTGTGTGGTAGTAAAGAAGAAGAGAAGTCATGCAATTTTTGTTTTTGTCTTTTTTGTTTTCTTGTGTCACCCTCTTGTGTTATTGGATGCTATGCTTGTTCTGCCAGTGTGTTACTTTTCGTAATGAAGTTTCTGGAGAACTGCAGTGAAATTGTGTAATTCTGTCCTTCCTAACAGGCACAAGAAGTTTGCTCCTTTGAAAGGACTATTTTATGGGACTAACTCAAAATGAAGACAGTTCTGTCAATAAGTCCAATTTGATGAAAAATGGATATACATGTAGCACTTTTAAAAAAGGAACTCTTCATTTGTGGAACACCATCGGTCTAATGGGACAATCTATCAAAGAGTTTTCAAGTGTTACAGTTTTTGTGCCGCCATCGCTCCATAGGGCGAGTACAACAAATTGTAATGTCCTAACAGTGGAACAATTTCAAGATTGTATAGAAAGAATTCCACATATCTCTGTTTTCTAGCTTGATGAAAAGATATTTGATTTAAAGTTTACCTCTTTGGAAGGAAGGAATACTTTTCCTCTACAGGCATACATTTATGTCAGTAATAAGTAGAGGGAATGTGTATTTTTCATGAGCTTTTGTGGACTTCTCTTTATATTATGTCCATAACATTGAAATCGAGAAAGTTATAGCCATTTTATCCAGAGATGACGGCACATGGATATGAGCAAAATTTTGACAATTCCTAACTTTTAACAGTAGTATAACAGTTTCACTGATGTATTGTATGATTTCTGCATATGAAACTGAATACACATACATGTATCTTTGGAGTAAGGCTGATCTGCATGAATCTCAATCATGACACAAAAGACTCTGGATTTTTACCGACTGTGTGGTGTTAATGTCATGTGATTCTCAAAATTGAAAATGACTGAAATATATCGATGTGCATATACGCTGAATAAATATCTTCATTTTCTGTTGAATTTGTTTGAAGGATAGTACTGTGCCAGTACCTGTGTGTGTGGGTCATTGGTTTCTTCTTGATGCCCATTGCAGTTTGTTCATGATCAACCAATTGTGAAGAGATATTTATATCTCTCAGGTGTATAGTTGCCTTTAGAATGCAAGATAAAGTTCATTACAATGTTTTTTAGCACTCTCGTGTACACGAGACACATTGAAATGATACACACACACACACACACACACACACACAGAGGCATATGCCCGATGTGAACTGTATCTACGGTTGCCTGGAGTGAAACTGAATCCGTGATTGAAGCCGTTTGTAAGAACACACACACACTCACGTTCTGCTCACATCTGAACTAACTTTACAATCTCAGACACGAGTCAATGGCCCGAAATGATCATTTCCTTAACGAAATGAACATTTCATCGACGAAATGACTGATTTCTTAACAAAATAGGCCATGCGACACTTCGTGCTCCATACAAATTGTCCATGGTTTAAACCATGGTTTCAATTGTACCACCTTCGTGAATTAGGGCCATTGTATCACAAAGAAGACAAATCCTATGATTTTTTAAATCCTAATTACTGTTAATTTTTAGTCTATACCATCTATATACATATTTGTTTGTTTGTTTTTTTCATCGGGGAGAGGGGGCCTGTGACAGAATACAAATAATGAATGTTTATGAGTGCAATGGACAGAATTTTTCATGAGGTGAAAGATGAAATGAGTTGAATGGATCAATATTTCATGTTTCACTGTATTAAATATTCTGTCCATAGCACGAATGGAAAAAAAAAATATTATTTGTTATTTATATAACACCTAAAAATAGATCCTTGTCACTTGATGTTTTATGAATTTAGAAAAGACAGAATGTGCAAGATCTGAGATTGATTGCTGAGCGCTGTATGCTGTATGACGACGTAATAGTAAAATGGGACAAATAATCAATATTAAACAACCAATCAAATGACAAGGATATATTTAGGCTGTTTAATATACAGCTGTAGCAGGGACCCTTCTCGTATACATTTGTACATCAAGCATCAAATCAAACCACACAATTGTACCATCAGACATTCGAATAAACTGTCGAGTAACACACAATCATTTTTTTTTTTTTTCGTATTTTTGCCAAGGCATTCCATGCGTTCATTTTAATGGCACAAAAACAGGACATGGTGAGTGGAATATGACATCACAAAAATGAAGAGAACAGAATCAACTGAGAATGAAAACCAACGGTGATTGCGATACTCCAAAATGAACAATGGTGCACTGAGAAATAATTACGAAAAAAAAAGAAGTTAAACATGACAAGCATACAGTTTTGAGACTTTTGACTGTAATTAGCATTGACCAAATACTCTAATAATGCTCACAAACATTACATTTTTGATTTGAAAGAAGTGAAAACGTGAGGGAACGGTGGAAAGAAGCTTGTGCAAGACAGTTTACGGGACAAATAGATTCAGTACTGTGGAGTTCACATGTGATACGAGCCTACATATTACACAAAGTTCGGATGAAAACGTTGATCTACAGTTCAAATTTGTTTGAGGAAAAGTACTGCTAAAACTGACATTAAACGGTACAATGTATGTACCAGATGATAAACTGTCACCAGAAATAGTCTCAAGCCTGTCAATCGGTGCAAGGATTATCACTAAAGAGTACTTTGTTGCATAATTTGTACATTTTTACTGGGTATTTTAACCTGATAAAACACTTGAGACGAAGTTCCAGTCTTTGTTTCTACAACATGAAAATCAGCATGTGGGACTGTGTAAGTGTGTTTGAAGTGAAGGTGGCTTGTTACAGACAGATCGTGTCACACACTTCGTTGTAGGTGAAATGGAAGACCTATATCTTGCTTTTCTTGTGAAAAAGAAAAAAAAATATATTGATTGATGGAATGAACAAACGAATTGTCAGAAAGCTCAGAAAATGCTAGTGATAAGTGTTTGCGAAAAAAACCTAAATCTTGGGGTCAAGTATCACGTAATAATTGTTTTCATAAGAATAAATTTCTGATCTTCATTTCAGATATATTTGATGTTGCAGTTATCCTGGGTGTCTGATGAATAATATATTGAATGGACATCAGTGCACTTACATCGTGCACTCTTTGATGGATTCGTTGTTTCAAGGAGAAAAATGTACATTTATAGCACAACTATCCATCACGATTTTCATAAGCTAAGATGTAAACTCTTGTTAAGATTACCATATGACTCGATACACCACACTAAGGACACATATCTGTTTACTACGATAGGGAACCGTTTTCTCTCCTTTTTAGTCTGTTCTCCAACTTCTCAAACAGAAGAAGTACGTCTTTCACAACATATACTTCAATGACAACAATAATCTCAGCCTATCTGTTGAGAAACAAAAAAGATACGGACAAGAATCACGAAAGAGGATTTCACTACCTGGTAAACAATGGGGCACCGTTTCCACATTCAAAACCAAAGTGCAAAATGAAAAGCTTCGACATTGAAGATTTAGAAAAAAAAAAATCAGTGCATCTTTGCATATTTTCAAAAGGAACAAAAGAGAAACGACATCTGAACTTGATCACAGTTAAACTCTTGTCTATTCACCTAGGTTCTGGCCATTTTTTTTTCTCAGAATCTTTTAAATATCGTAAAAACATCTCAAAAACGCATCGAACGAGCACAAGAAAAAAAAAGCATACATACCATTTCTTATTAAAACAATCTTACAACTTCCATACATCATCTGTATTTATGTCAATATAGATACATAATTCTGTTTAGATTTTATCTCAAAAAATGGTCAACATAACAAGGAAATAAAGACAAAAAGAAAAAAAATGCACAAGAAAATACAGGCGATAATATTATATATATAATATATATCCATGTTGTTGACTCTCAAATGGAAATATACATTTCCTTTTTAACAAATATGTACATATCGCATACATTGTGACTTCCATCCAGACACAAGAAAGATGGGGTCGGAGAGCTTGCCATAGTTGGCCATCAGAATAATCATGTACAGTACCAGTAAATTATACAAAACGTCACTTTGGCTCTCCATAGACACTTTCCCCCAATTCTCGCGTTGGCAGAATGTACAAGCTGAAGAACGGTGACGTTCTTTCTTTTTTTTTTTCACAATCTTTTTTTAGTCTCCCTTTTTAATGAAAAGCATTTATACAGCTTGGCTGACATATTACAAAAACATGAATACTTTCACTACTCATGTCTAATATAAGGGCTGTTTTATATATACTTTTTTTATTTTTATTTATACAGGTACTAACAGTCTGACCATCCAACTGTCTTCTAAGGCAGGAAAAAAAAAAGTGTTGTCTTTGCTACATGCTACGCAGAGTGTCTAAATGTATGTGGTGTAGAAGACATACTCATAAAAACTATCTATAGCAAACTTAAAGAGCACTGGTCAAACCAACCTATCACTGCCTAGAAAAGTGAAAAACCATGATAAAGTCGGTTGAACTGATTCATAACTTTTTTGAACAAATTATTGTCCCACATACGCAATGATACCTTTAATAAATATCTTGCTCTGCATTGATAAAATAAGACAGACTTGTATTTCATAAAAAAAAATATGGAACCCTACGAATGCACATCCCTTTTGAATCGTTTATGGGCGGTAGACAAGCTTTCAAACACAATCTTGATGAGATGCAGTTGACTATACCTATCAGAGCTGAAGATATCACAGCCAGAGTACGTATTTGAGGTGGAAAAGGGGAATTCTCCTGATTTTACAGTACTTAATGTCATTTCTAGTAGCTGTTAAAATGTCGGTACACTATTGTGATCAATTGCAAAGGAAATACATTGCTTTCACAGTAAATATTACGTGAAAGCTATGTAATTGAAGCGAGTACCTATATTGATATTCTGGTTGAAGGTAGTTGTTGACAAGGTGGAAATGAATAATGAAAGTGTACCGACTGATACGGTGTGGAGAAATTCCCACCTTGGAACGTCTCTCAGTTTATTCAGTACTGCACAGATTTCTCCAAAATTTCATGGCCATGTTTGGGATAAATACCGGCTATCATACCATAAGAGATTCAATTTGGTAGAGTGCGAATTCTATTTGTTAAAATCTCAAGTTAATAAAAAATGCCCACGAGAATATTCTGTTCAATTCCGTAGAATTTTGACCCATTTCAGAATGCATTGCAATTTCACATCAGTCCCATAAATGTCAAAGCTTGGAACAATATTGATCCATACTGCACTCTCATCCTTTGGTGAGATTAAAAAAAATAACAACAAACAAATCATGGACAAAGTTTCAAATATCATGAAAGAAATGGGCAAGCATTTACGAAAAACAAATATACAAATGCAGGAACTTCCGTTAACCCTAATACACAACTAGGTAGTTTTTCTTTTTTTGGACAGCAGAGTGCCTTATCAATCATGTAACCTTTTGACTTCCTACATCTAAAAGAGAGCCCAGCTGTTGATACAACAACTGTTTGAGAAGGACTGTGGGCAGGGCAGTAAACTGCCTTCGGTATTTCTCGAGGGCCACCTCAATGTCTGGGTGCTTTGCCGGGAAGGTCGAGCCCATTCCGCAATAGCCAATCTGCTAATTAAGTGTCGGTCAGCCAGTAAAGATGTCAGAAGTCTGACGTCTCAGGGAGAAAACGAGCAACCTGTTATGAAATTCGCTTCTCCATGTCATCATTACTTGGCCGTCACGCCTTCCAGATCCCATTGCCTTAGCCTTAGCGTCATTTCGTCACCGCCACTTCTTTTTCTTTTCGCTCATGGCACATCTCGTGATCACGCAGATGTCTCGGGCTATGTTTCCAACGATGTTGATCTGTCGGCCTCGGGTCGAGTTGTATCTAATACCTTTACAGACAGAGCTACGCAAAAATAAAGGGGCCAACCTGGTCATCGCAGCAAACCCCTGTTTACTGTATATGTCAAAACACTTCTTGCAGATGGGCTTTTTAAACAAAATAGCTCAAGATTTCAGACAACATGCATTCACTGGTTGCAGTAGAAGAATGCGACATCTACCGGCATCTCTGAACACGAAAACAAAAAAAAAAAACAATGAACTATCTGGTTCCATTTTACACTGGACACCATCTCTCCGCGAGGCTGGGACATCGACATGGAGTTGCTCATCGCATGAAAAAACTCGAGTTGGGGTGCCACACTCGGGGCGAATCTTGGGCGATTGGATGCGTTGCGATGAGTAAAAGACGGGAAGAGTTTGTTGCCGCGGCCCCCAACGGGACGATTGACGGTGCTGTTCGTTATCTAAAATATAAACTCTGATTTAGATTTTGAAAGAGTTTCTCTCTTCTCCTACAGGTCCATTCAAATGTCTCCTTATATGTTCTGAACTTGAGTTATCGTGGCCGAACAACAAAACATATCCTCTCTTCGTCAAGATCACGGATCTAAAACACACCAGTCCGACAGGAAAAGGAGGAGATTACGGCGGAACGGACCGCGAAAAAATGGGATGCCCTCTTCGGGCTATGAGTTAAAACTCTCCTCCTCCTCGTGGGCAAACGCCATGGGGTTTGCCGTCACTGTCAGTCCCAAGTCGTTCGTATCCCGAAGGAACAGGTTGTCGTGGGGCTGCGGTGGGGGCGCCCTCCGCTTGTTCTTGTTCAGCGAGTCCTGCTGCTGCTGCTGCTGCTGCTGCTGTTGTTGTTGCTGGTGGGCGTCGCCCGCCATCATGCCCCCGACTCCGCCCGCTTGGTGTTGGTGCTGCTGCTGCTGCTGCGGTGGCTGGTGATGGTGGGGGTGGTGCGAGACCGATGAGGGAGGGGGTGGCAGGATTCGTTGCGAGGGCGGCTGCTGCTGTTGTTGCTGTTGCTGCTGTTGTTGCTGGTGGTGGTAGTGCAAGGGGTCGGCTGATGTTGGTACCCTGTGTTGCTGGGGGAATAGGGATGTGGGGATTGCCGGCCCTGTGTTGGATGACGACAGAGACAAGGAAAACACACATTAAAAAAGAATTTGATTGGATACATTGAGTTAAAACTCTTTTTAAAACAAAATCTTCAGTGGTT
Organism: Diadema setosum; assembly: GCA_033980235.1. NCBI lineage: Eukaryota > Metazoa > Echinodermata > Echinoidea > Diadematoida > Diadematidae > Diadema > Diadema setosum. The sequence continues at coordinate 8,455,264 of CM067070.1, read as the reverse complement.
GGACACCATGCTACTAGGAACCAAATAGTGCTATGACTGGTAATAGAAAGGCAAACCTCTTCTGGACATTGCTTTAAACAAACCAACTAACAAACAAACAAACAAACAAACAAACAAACAAACAAACAAACATCTCTACCACTTGCAAGAATGGACTAAGTGCAACTGACGTACCAACTGCTGGGCACATATCAGCTGGCTATGAACATCTGCCGATATCATCACTTAACCTGTTGAGGATCAACTGGTTTTGCTTTTCTAAAAACATGTATTTCCCCACAGACACCTGCTCGAGCTAGTATACTCAGGAATAGTCTTTGATGAGTTTAAGTAATTGACAGTCAACTTGTATGAAGCTGGACTCTAGTGCATGTCTAGCTTGTGAATACCTGTTTTCTCCTTTTTTTTTTTGGTGACTGAGGAAACAATGTCGCCTCAGAAAGCATGTGTTTGATCATTCCTTATCTTTCTGCAAGGGGCAAATGTGCTTTTATGAACAACAGCCCCTTATAGGTATCTTTCCCATCTGTGTTTTCAAAGGTGTGCGAAGTGGAAAAAAAAATTCTGTGTGTGACCGAGTGTGATTCCATAATTATTACATTTGACACATGAAATATGACTCTCTTGAAACATAGACTAAAGGCTGTGATTACAAGTCACGGTCGCTGCTTTAAAAGGGATGTCGCAGTGGACCCAAGATCGATCACGAACCTTTTCTACTGTTCGGTGTCACTCTCCTCGTCTGCTTCGCTGATCCGTTGCCCATGTGATCGCCCACCTCTAGGTCTCTACCAACTGTGGCAAAAACACCAACAACAGCACACAAAAAAAAATAATGAAAATAGGAATATACTTACTTGACTCGATTCTCTTTACCTATTAAATGTAAAATGATAAATCAAATAAATTTTAGGCAAAGCTGCCTTCTTTTAGGGCACTGAAAAATGACAGTGTTCCTCATATTCACTTGATTGCCTATTTCAGACATGATAAGCAAAGAGTTAAATAGAATGATATAAGATTTGAATTTGTGTTCTGTTAGCAGAAAATGTCTCAGTCTCCTTGTGACAGCATTCACACAACAAAATCATGGTGGTTTTAACAAGAGCAATCAGGGAGAAACTCGAGTGTTACAAGCTTCTTGACTGACAAAAAAGAATGATTCCTTGAATCGTGGTGGCTTTTATATTCCGTTGTTGGGAGTGAAGAAAATTTCGGGAAGCTTCCTGCAGAATCAGGGAGGAATGGGAACTGTAGTCTTGGAATGAGAATGAAAGGAAAAAAATGGCAAATATTTGAGCATTTTTTTTTTCCATCTGGATTTATACCAGATCAAATTCACTCCCTTTTGCAGTCTGATCATATGAGCATACAGGGATGCATGCCTTGTGAACAGACTTGCAATATTCTCAGGGGTGATAAGGCATATCTTTTGGTGGGAAAAAAAATATATTTTTACCTTTCTAGAATAGACATGTGCAGTCACAGAATTTTTTGGAAAACGGTATTTTCCATGAAACCTGCAACATTTTTGGTTGAAAAAAAACACAAAATACTGTAAAAAAGTACAAAATACTATAAAAAAAGTAACAGTAGGCATCTCTGTTTGAAGCATACCTCAAATGTATGCACATAGTGAGGATTAAAATGTGCACTTCACACACAAAAGGGGAAAAAAAATGAGGAGGGGTGAATCTGATGACCCACAAAAATCATGACGCACCTTTGGTACTCTCTGCTGGCGGTGATCCGACCACTGGGATCCCAGCACTCTGCGCCGCCGCCGTCACGGCACTGGCGAAGTCCGTCTCGGCGCAGAACGACCCGTCCGAGCTGCAGCTGGTGGCGCTGTTGCGATTGCTTCCCCCCGTGCTACTCCCGTTCATGGACGCCCACGACGCTAACATCGAACCTGCGGGTGACAAGGTATGCAGAAAAATAAACCAATAAATAATGTCTTCTTGAAGAGAAAAAAATAAACTTTCATCATGTCTCCAGAATTCTACATAAGAATTGAACATTTAATGCATAGTTATTAGCACAGAACACTCACAATTGATCTCCCCTTGAAAGCCCTTGCATAGATTTCCCTTTTGCAGAATGAGCTACTCCTACTTTGGCTCTGAAAATCAGTGACCAAAACAGACAACTGTACCATCACATCGAACAGAGATAAACTGTACAAACCTCAAGAAAGTTGTGTGCAACAAACTTGTCACAGAATTTGTGTACTTTGGGGGAAAAAAGAAATTGTAATATTAGTTTTAAACTCACAGATGATCACGGCAGAATTTCTGATACAGATAACTGATATAAAAAGTTGCTATAAACCCATTTTTTTTAAACATAAGTAAGATGATTTTGATGGCTCTGCTAGCTAAGGATGCCAACGGGCTGTCTGTCTTGTTTGTCTGTTTGTTTGTGTTTTTTGGTCCTGGTGATGTCTAATGGGGCTTACGCAGATTGATAAAAGATGAAGAAGAAAAAGAAGAAGAAGAAGAAGAAGAAGAAGAAGAAGAAAAAGAAGAAAAAAAGGACAGATTGGGACTGAAATAATTTTACCTGTACAATTACTTGACGTTTCTAAATCCGTCTCTAGATCATCTGGTATTAACTTGGGCGATTGGTCTTGCAGACCTGAAAAAACAGTGAGATAGGAAAGAGGGATTATATCACTGAAACTCTCTTCTTCACTTACATAGGAAAACATGACATGAGTTTCATGCATTTTTAGCTCAAGCATGCTGAGGAGCTTTGATGGTATTTGTCTAAATGTTAATTATGTATGTAAAAATGTTGACAACTCAATTTAGTTACGGTTTTATAGGATCTGAATCCATTATTGCTTCCAGATAATTAACTAGTGACTTCTTAAAATGATCATTCACACCCATGCATTTATCAAATTAGATAATTACTACACCGAGTTTTCTTCGAAGGGAGATTAGTGATGATGACAGTAATACCCGCTACACACTACACTAAAAGACCAATCGCACACTGGACACTGCAAACTATGCGATCAGACTACACAACTAGGCTTACGACCGTTTTGACTTCAGTACATCCGTACCAAAGGATATAGAAATGCAAGCAGTGCACACTGCATACGCTCGCATTTTACTGTCTTGTGATTGGCTGAAAGCCCACGACCAGTCGTGAAGTCGTGAAAATTTGACATGTCAAATATCTACGACTGGCACTAAGACAAAGTCACATGACTGGAAACTGGCAATGCTGGTGATGTCACACCTTTGGTCTGTAAGTCATGCGATCGGTCTGATTGCATAGTGTGTGGCGGGCTGAAATTGTTATGCCGTGCAAGGTTCTGCTTCAGGCATATGTGTGGAGGTTTATTCTTGAAAAGATGGTGTATGGCCAAAGCATGCTGGCACACAGGCAGAAACACCGGTGTCGGGTGGTAGTCGGGTGGTGATGAGGGGGATGATCAACTTACCGGTGTTCCCTCCTATCCTGGGGAGCATTGGCTGAGCCTCCTCATTGTCTGACATCGCCTCGCTCTGCGACATGAGGTCATCGTTGAACTCCAGCAGCTCGCGTCCCAGCTGCTCGTGCCGCGGGTCCTCGAACACCTGGTGGGGGGCGAGTGGCTGCACCCCCTGCACCCCGCTCATGGGCGGGTACTGTCCGTTCATGAGCCCCCGCTGGGGCAGCGTGGTGGCCACGCCCATGGGATGCTGGACCAGCAGCTGGTCGTCACCGCGGGAGACCACGGGGAGGGTGTGCGGAAGCCCGTTTGACTGGACCGTGTGGGGGTGTGTGAACGGCGCTGTGTACGGGTACGACAGTTGCTGCGGATGCTGCCTCATTGGCAATGCCGGGGCGTGTTGGTGGGTGGGCGGATGCCCCCCGCTGCTCATCAGGGCAGGCTGAATGGGGACGAAGGTGGGGTGGCCATTGCAGGGCGGCAGGGGCTTGGGCTTGCTGATAGAGTCCTGTAATTGCATGGTGGACGGGTCCGCCCCCATCGGTGGTTCCTCCGGGGGAGGGGGCAAGAACTCGGTCCAGTTGCTGGAGGGGTACTTTCCCCCCACCCCTGGACGTACTTTAGCTTTTCTTCTGCTCCCTGTATGACAGCGACAAGAGGAAGAAACACCTCACATTACTCACTGATTCCTCAACATTTCATCTACCTCACATAGTCTCACATTTGACAGTGTTGTCACCTCTGAAATACATGAACATTCAATAGTAGCAAAGATTATTGCTAATTCACAAATTGAACATTCTGCTTCAAACCTACGAAGTCCAACAAACCACATTCATATGTTTATTAAAGCTATACCTATACTTGAAATTGTTTATTAATCATTGCTGGAATTTCATGAAGTAGAATAAAAATGTCTGTTTCATTTACTCAATTTCAATGGCAGAATTATCAAAAGCCTTCAAATTGCAAAATTTACAGCTGATCCTCAAACTGGCAACACACTTCGGAAAATAACAATTCATGCTTCGTCCTCAAATTGGCATGATTTTGCACTTCTTCTGCTGACATCGTAGAGATTGAATGAATTAAACAGAATGATTAAATCTAACCTTTCTCTAATACAGAATACACAGCAAAATTCTTTGGCAGAGTTCACCCAAAGTTCGGAAGGATTTATTTTGTCTCGGTTCAACGTTAATATCGCTCCATGGTGCAATCAATCTTTCATGGATCTGTGTAATGTAGCAGAATTATTCACCTACTGCCGCACCATCTCACCTTTACATTGTCTCTATGAAATCAAAATTTGGCAAGATTTTGGTCTGATATGTAAAAGGACAAACCTTGTGAGCTTGTTCCAGAGTCACTGAGTCCACTCTGGCAGTCTGCACATAAATGGGAGCCATCTGGTAGGGGGAGAAAAGCATCATGTTTGTGAAATATTCAAGTATTTGGCAACATTCAAATGATTTTGGGTTGAACACATCATCATTGAGGTTCAAAGGATCTGCCTCTCATGATTAGTTGTTAGCAGCATCTTTCATCATATTGCTCATCATCATCATCATCATCATCATCATCATCATCATCGCGGTAGTAATTTTTCTCCTCGCTATCATCATATCTTGATCTCTTCATTATCAGCAGCATCACCATATGACTTCCATCTTCATCACAACTATAATGCCTAATCATTTTCCCAGCCATCATTGTTTTGTCATCCTCTTCAAAGTTACAGTCTTCATGATTTGAAGCCACTCCTCGCTGACTTGACTTCAGAGCCCTCGATGACCTGTCCACAGTTTTACAGGGGGTAGTAAGTGTCGATAGTCAGATGCCGACACAACCTAATTACCAAAGAAGAGTAGTTGGAGTATCAAGTATACCTCAAGCAGGAGGATTATGGCTCAATTTCAGCTTAACAAATGGTTCTGCAATTAAATGAGTTCTCGAAGGAGACATCATCAACTACTTCCAATGACTCTCAGGAGCTGAGATTGGGACTGAGGACCAGGAGGGGGAGAGGGGAGGGCAAAGGGGTCACAGAGGGGCGGGACTTCTTACCTCTCTGAGGAGGCAGAGGGGGCACACCGTCCATGTCGCCCTGCCGTCCCTTCTTGCCGGACTTCTTGCGCCCCTTCTGCTGGCCCGCCGAGGAGGGCAAGGGGTACGTGATGGACCCCGAGGCCGAGCCTGAGCTGGTGTCGCTGCAGTTCTGCCTCTGTGCCGCCATATACTCTCTGATCTACATTGCCCAATAGAGGGCAGCAGAGAAATGAGAAAAGGTTAGAAACACACACTTCTCATGTTTGCCGTCTTATATTGTTACACTTCTCAGATGTTCATGTAAATTTGACAGCGCAACATAACTGTAGGCACCTACATTTGTAAGTAGAGGAAGATACAATACTGTATGGTTATACTCTTCCTGCTGATTTCTTCTCATTTTATTTGAATATAACATTGGCTGTCAAAAAACACATAATAATATTTTTTGGGGGGATTTGGCTCAGTTTCAACCCTCATAGCGACTGCCAGCTCAAAATGGTAATAGCATTATGTCCCAAACATTTACTGACAATGAATGACGAAAGTCTTACTCGCAAAGCTCGCGAAACTTACATTTGGCGGAAGGACCAAGGTGGTAGAGGCGTAGGGCTCCGCCATGTGAGGGGGAAGCGACTGGCAGTGTTCAGGCAACATGTGGGTGCACTGGTTCAAGGGCAGGGTGTGCGCCATGTGCGGGCAGGACGGACTCTCGTCGTCGTCTTCGGATTCGTTGTCGACCACTGCGTAAACCGGCACGTTATTTCTGGAGCACGATGGAAATGACAGACTTTGATTTACATAAATGCTCACATTACACGATGTCACACAATCTGTACATTCTGAAGTACATTTATTATTTTCACATGCCTGCAAATTTGCAACAATTCTATGAAGGGGAAGTGAGCCTTTCCTAAAAAAAAAAAAAAAAAAAAAAAAAAAATGCGAGAATGTTGCAGAGAAAATATTTGCATAACACTGTGACAAAGCAATATTTTGCAACACTTCTCTTCTTTCTGTTCTGTGCAAACTGTTTCTGAAAAAAAATGTAAGTGTGAATAAAAGAACTTCATTGGAAATGCAGATGGTTATGCTATGAGAGCAGATTTCACAAAGGGACTAAAATGTCCCACATCTCTGTAAATGCCATCTACACTTCTTCAAGCGTGACAAGTTGCGCTGTCTATTTTACAGCAGAATAAATCGTCGGCCTCATGCCAAAAGGGCCCTAACAGTGTACAAAGTCTATGGTGTTAAGGCCCTTCTGGCATGAGGCCGACGAAATGGTCTGCAGAGTGGAATTCTTGCAAAATTGTGACTTCTGCTGCAGCTAACATCTGTCTACACATGCATACCAAAAAGGGGGGAGGGAAACAAACAAAGTACTAATGGTCACTCACCTGTTATACTGGTCACTTTTACATGTGTTCATGTCTTGCTTTTCACCCTGGGTCATCTGCAGATGGTCTTTGGATTCTGCATTCATGACAGAAAAGAAAAATATTTGTTTCATGTCAATGTCATTCATTTATAAATGACTGAATTTCACTCATGTGTATATCATTATGCATCATACAAACATGGCATAAATGTTATCAAAACAAACATTGTCAATATCAATAAAGTCATAAACACTTAATATAGAACAATGGTGGCAAACTATTCTCCTTTTTTTTCGGTTGCTTTTTGAAGCTAGCTTGATCTATCCAGTCTTGATTACTACAATATATATATTTTGTTATTTTACTCCACTTTTACAATAGTATCTCTCTTAAAAAAAAAAAATATTATTCATTTTTGTCTTGCTGAATATGGGGCATTCATTCTAGAAGAATTTTCATAGAAAATCTCTTTCCTGAATAAAGGGTTCACTTTCTAAAAAACACATCCACTTTTTTGTTTCTTTCCAGCATTCAAACCTCTTCACTTGTGTAACAAATGTGAGAGAAGTTGGAACTATTCCAATATGCGCAAAGGGCCACGGAACTATCCTCATTAAATATCTCACTGCATTATGCTATTTGCCTGACACCATATTTCTTTGAAAAGAACTTGGTTAAGATGCTGTTGCACACTGGCATACATGCATTAGGAGAAAACCATTAGTTTTGCTGAGAACTGGCCAAAAAAGAAAGAAAGAAAAAACAAAAACAACAACAACAATGCTTCCACACACACTGAACGTGCGATGTCATCAACTTTCAACTCAAACTGCTGTAAGAACTCACACATTAAAACATAAATCCACAAACTTGCCATTTTTTCCCCTTATTTGCAGTCATTTATGTCTCACAAATTCCATGCACCACCACTAAAAGGCACATGCATTTTTTGTTCTTTTTTTGGGGTCTGGTTTTAATATCATTAGTGCGGGACTGGTCCACATTTTTGCCTTTTGTAAGTCAAACAGCACACAAAATTCTTTGAAACACATTTAAGGAGCATTCATCCCTTTGCAATTTTGAATGGGTGGGGATTTGATTAGGTCGGCAATACACACACAGCGAGATTAATAGCGGAAAACAGACAAAAACTTCAAATGAAATATTGACTCAAGTGTGTTTGCTTTGGTTCTGCAGAGAAAAAAAGAGGAAGGAGTAATTCTATTAGTCTGCAAATTGTATGCATCATCCTATTCATTTTTTAAAGCATTGTAATTCAAGATGACATTGCTGCTGTTAGGAATTTAGGGGGAGAAATTTTTGGGTGCTGTGATGGCAAACCACCTGCATGAAAAGATTTGCGCTGATGAGTGAGTGTCGCAGAGAAATATCGGCTTCTACAGAGTGGAGCAGTGTTTTGAGGAAAAGTCATGTGATGTGATGATGGCTGGAAACAGTGAGCTCCCTCGCGTGGTGGCAAGAGGAAGAATGCCGATTTTCTACATTCTTTTGGAGTGATGGGTGCATGGAGAATGGGATACTAGTATAATCGAGTGAACGGTGTTGTAATGGGGTGTGAGCGTTAAGCATATATGCCAAGAGTAAATGGGAAAAAAAATATATATATGTCAGAAAAGTACACCATCACTAAATTTGAGTTAAGCATATGGTGAAATGGTGAGTGAATTATCCTATGCCCTCTGTGTGAACAGATGAAAGAAGAAATCCAACTAAATAGTAAGAAATGCTGATATAAATAATGATCTTCAATTGTGTTTAACCAGCATGATTCTGCTTTGCATGTTAAGCATTTTCTCTTTAAGCATGTACAATTGTATCTATTCATCAGGATTAATTTGCTTCTTAATAAATATACAAATTAAGCAATGTTCAGATTGGTGAAATTAAAAACAGAGTATAGAGTGATTTGACGTAGTGATTGAAATGTATCTATAAATGATTCATGAATAATGTAATTGCAAGAAAATTGACCGAGCTGATGAGACAGACATGATGAACCAAAAGTACAATTGATATCCACTCTTGCTTTGCGGTTATGTAACTTTCGAATAATGAACTATTCCGCCGCATATTACGTGTAATCGACATCTGACACAATTTCAGTCCAAACCATCAAACTTTTACTCGAAACAAGTAAGAGGTGTTGAGGCTCAGTGGTTAAGCTCACAGACTATCAATCACAAGGTCCCGGGTTCAAGTCCCCTGATGGCAGCAGTTGTGTCTCATAGGCAAGGTGCTTCCCCCTCATTGCCTAGTTCTATAGAAATAACTGGTCCCTTGGTTTCTTGGTCTGTTTGCCTGCTATTAACCATCTATTGCCTCCTATTTAATAGAACTCATGTAAAACAAATCGATTCAAACCAAATCAAGCAATGTGGGTGTGGTTCCCTTAGAAATATATCTATCTCAATATATATATACAATGTATCAATCCCATCTGATCATTATGTCAAAGGATGGACAAATATAAGAGGAGAATAAAGCACCATTTTCAAATCAATTTAGTCATGAATATTAAACACAGAGCAAGAGCAGAAAGTACAAGAAATAAGAGATTCACAGGTAAAGAGAAAGTTGGTACAGGTCTTCACTCCCACTGGTATTACATAATCGTTTGCCGTAGTTACATGATAAGAATTGCGATGTGTCATGGAAGATCTAGTAAATGGTCTGCTACAAAGCATTGCTTGGTACTTCCTTTTTCCTTTTTGTTTTGCTCATTTTATCTCAATTTGCCTTAAAAACTCACTTCTTTAACCTAAAAGAGATGACTCTCACACCCTTTGGGTAGAGGTACAAAAACCGATGCATTTTAGATAAGATTCCAGTGTTAGAGTGAAAACTTGCGTCCCTCCTTCAAGAGAGAAACTGGAATAGATCTTCCTCAAATATCATCTCTTCTATTTTACCTGAAACTGATACATGATTTGGTAACTTAAATTTGAAATACTTAAGTATGCTAGTCTAATTCGAGCCATGAATTAGAAACAATCATATTGACCAGACTTGCGATTGTCAATTATCAGTTTCACTGAATGTGACCATAAATGTTGGAGATAAAAGTCATTTTTCAGGGAGATTTTAGGGTAAATCCTGTTTTTGTATCAAAAAAAGATTGAAGTGTGTATGTTTGTCTAACTTGAATCTTATTTAATGAGAATGATTTCACTAATATCAAAACACAACCAAATCTCTAACTCATGCAAACACCTTAAAAGTCATTTGTAAATATTTTGAAATCCACACAGTAATAAACTTTAGAGATTTGTGTGGTTGAATTGAGAGAAGTTTCGAGTTCATTTGATGCCTACTTTCTGCTAAGCCTATGTAATATATAAACACAGTATTCTTATATCTATCTCTTTTTCCCTCCATAAGTTTGTCTCTATATCTCTCATTCTCTCTTGAAAGGGGGGACTGTAGAAAGCTGTGGAAAAGGGGGTGAGGGGTTAGTGAGTGAGTGTGTGTTAGCGCACCGTAAGCCTCAAGCAGCCAGTAAGCGGGGCTAGTTGCCCCGCTGTGATGGGGTTGCAGGTATTGGTTCTTGCCCAGCACGCTGCGGAGCGAGCCGTTAGGGGGCGGGGCAAAGGTGGTGACCGCGGCGGCTGAGCCGTTACCATGGAGACTGGAAGACTGGCACTCGGACGAGTTGTTGCTGCGCCACGTCTGGTCGGGCGGCCAGCTCGGGTGGCCGTTGCTGGTGGGCTGGCCATCATACTGACTGGTCAGTGACGTCCTGCGGAATTGAATAAACCACTCACAAGTGACCACGCATTCCTGTCAATATTCCTGGGAAACAGCTTCATATATCAATTTACACTGCTGATATATCTCCAATATCAATTATATTGACAAGTGGCTTGTGGCTCCATCAGCTAAGAGGGCACGGTTACCATGACGACAACATCACTTTACCTCTTCATTCCGAACCACTATCACTGCAAAATTTCACTTGGTTTCCGTACTGCTTTCAATAATTATTGTACCAACACTCACTAAAAAGACATCAATGAACATTACATATTCTTAAGAATGACATAGCAGTATAACCGATTTTGCTTGTTCTCATACAAATTCTGTAACATTTTCAATGGACATGCTTCCTTAGCCTCTGTTTAGGAACTCTCATGTCATTATGGTGAGACTGAACCTCCTAATATGCATTTCTGTGGTCGCATCCATGGAATTATAACATCATTCAATGTGGCCTTGCATACGAATGAGGATGTTCGCAGGAATGTAGTCTAAAACTCAAAAAGTGCCAGGACTCACATGTGTGTGGCTCCTTCCAGACCTAGCGGATCTAAGTCAAGAGAGAGAGAGGGAGGGAGGGAAAGAGGGAGAGAAAGACAGAAGGAAGAGAAAGAAAAGGAGAGAGAGGGAGATGGAGAGAAGAATGAGAGAATGGAGGGGAGGTTGGAAGAACGAGAAAGGGGAGAGACAGTTGCGAGACAAAATGAAGTAAAAGAGAGATGAAACAGAAAACATGGTTATTCGTCTTATCCCAGTGAATTTGCAGTGATCTCACAAACTTCTAGTGATACACTGTCCACAATCCAACGTACTAACGTGAATATGATGACTCAAATATTCGTTCGCGTATCGCAAAACCCTTCCAGTAAAACTATTTGTATTTCACAAGGGAGGGACTCTGTTATAAGATAAAATAGTTTAAGAAAGAAAAAAAGAGACTCACAACATCAACCTTAAAATCTGAAGAAGTTGTCTTTGTGCAATTTTTGTTGTTTTCCTCTCTTCTTTGTTGAAAGTTATTATTATCACTTTATTGAAGGTCAATGCTGTGTTGCAGTAATTGCAAAAAAACCCACATAACTGTCAAGCTGTAGCTCGATTTGATGAAGACCAGGAACCACTAAAATATCAAATTATCTCATATCAAATGACTATAAAGAGAGAGAGAGTGAACTCTAAATAGTGGCTCGAGCAAGTTGCTGGTAGTAAAACGTGGATACTTGATGTAATTGTTCTCTCAGTCAGCAACACCAGAGTGTGACTTCACACAACAACACTTCATCCTGAACTTCTCCTCCCTGCTGAGGTGTATTCTGATAGGTAACCAGTGGGAAGCCGGTGCTGTTACATTTCGCACATGTGAAAAGGTTCAGCAATGCCAAAATGCTATCCCAAGTTGTGGCGAGATAGCAATATAGGCCTACTAATGTAGGTGCAGGTTTGATTTGAAGCATTGAGGCAAGTCTTTTGTGAATCCTTGAAAGCATTTATGGTGTGGTGGAAAAGGAACTACCAGTACAGAAGAGATAAAGCCTAAGGCATCCCTTTGGCTAGAGGAATAAAAACATTATTAAATCATAATCACCATTAGCATGTATATTATCATTATAACTATTTGTGTTACCATTATCATTACAATCATCATCATTATCATTCATAATCAATTTTTACAAATCTGTACCAAAACGATAAAACCTTCAAATGGACTCACTCTTGGTCATATTGGCGGCATGCTTCAGCTTGCGCCGTCGCAGCACGAAGGCCACGAGCACGAGCAGGATCATCATGACGAATCCGGCGATGATCCCGTAGAACCACGGCTCGTCAGTCACGCCGCCCCTGTTGGTGGTGTCGATTCCGTCTCCGCTCCCCGGCACAACGGCAACTTTAGAGAGAGGAAGAGGAAGAAAGATAAGAGATGTGAGTATCAACATTCAAATAGAAGAAGACTTTTCCTTCCAATTTATGAAATTCACATCCCTAATATTGTTTGAATGTATAGGTGGGATGATTGAACAAAAAATGTACCCAGAGTTGCTGGCAGCGCCACGACGACCACGGAGCTGGAGGGTCCCATGCCGGCTGTGGTATAGGCGGACACCAGGACGCGATAGACCTTCCCTTCCTCCAGACCGCTGATGCGGCTGGAGAAGGTCGTGTTGCCCTGGATGGTGCGGTTGCGCTGCTGCGAGGTCCTGTTGCCGCGGCACGAGACATGGTAGCCTGCGATGTAGCCATGCACCCGCTCCTTGGGCGGGGCACGCCAGGAGACGATGATGGCATTGGTGCCGTTGCTACGGGCGACGACGCTCTGGGGCGGGGCTCGAGGAACTGAAATAAGAAAAAAAAAATACAACAATCTATACACTGCCTTCTGCTTTTAATAGCATTCCCTGAGTCGACAGAAAAATACTTATCTATTGTGAAACTACAAATGGTGTAACTACAAATACCTCTGATCTTCTACAATCAATAACAATATTTGTAGGAAGGCCAACATGTTTGGTTTTCTATATAAATAAGTATCACATATCTGATATGGGTGTAAACATAAAATCAAGAGGTGATTAGCAACTGATACTAAGCATTTAACCATTCTTTTTTTTTTTGTAGAGAGAAAAAGATTGTTGCACAATTTCTTCTACAACTTACTGTCGGCGCCCGTTCTGGCGATGGTCTCTTCACTCAGGATACCACAGTAAAGGCCATTGAATGGTTGGACACTGATGGCGTACTCCGTCCACGCCGACAGACCGTTCAGGACGAACTTCGATTCGGGATTGGTGATCGTCTTGATGAAGTACGCGGCCGGAGCGGCGCCAATCTGGCGATACTTTATGTGCAGTCCCTCTACGTACTGGGTTGCATGCTGTCGGATCTGATTGTTTTGAGCCAGAGTGAGATAATCACTTTATCAAGCAGAAATCTAATAAAAATAGACTGCTTACAACGTCTTTTGATTACTCTCAAATTTCTAGTTTGATTGGAATGTTTTAAAATCAATTTACAAAATGAAAAATATGTCTCAATAGAATAGAAAACAATGCCCAAGTTTTCATCAGTTGCATATGTTCACTTCAGCTTGACAAAGTATCTCCTAAGGTAAATCAATACTCTATGAATGATCATAACAATATCATTTTCCATCTTCAAGAGTCATAGTACCTTTCTGTCTTCAGATTATATTTAACATGTCTTACAAATATATCCAAATGAGTTTAAGGCAAATTCTATCATGTATGTTGGCAATGCTACCTCCTGAATACCCAGCCAAAGAAAAAGAAATACCACTAAGGAAGAAAAAAAACCCACCACTGTCCGTTTGTTGATTGGCACTCCCCTCCCACACAATCTTAAAGGTGTACATCATGCGAATGGAGATTAATGGATGTTCTACTGGGTGTGAACCAGTGAGGTATCTATACATCTGTTTGTCTACACTCACCTCCCACTGCACCTGTATGGCGTTGGGTCCCAGGGCCACCTCATTCACGATGGCAATGGCGCTGCCATCCAGCTTGTTCTGCATGTAGCGGCTGTCTCCCGGCCGGCAGAGCGGGCCCTCGCCTGGTGGAAGACAGACAAGTTTGTTGACGAAATAAAAAGTGTCATCATATGTCAATTCTGCGAACTTCCATCTGTCAAAATTAATGTAAAGCATCCAAAGACTAATTGGGAAGAAGATAATTCCCTCATCGGGGAGACACTTGACATTTTTATGGTTAGGATATGATGAGATGTTGACATTTTCAGGAAGCCTCCTGAATAATCAGAGAGGTTTGGCAGCTCTCTGACATGACGTAAAGCATCATATATGTAAGAATGTGGCAAAAAAATGCTTTGTAAATACCAGGTATGATTCGGCAACGGTGTTCCTGGGGTCAACAGTGATATAACCTTGTTTAAATTGTTGGGTCTTGCCAAAAAAAAAAAAGAAAAAGAAGAAGACATAAGAATGATAACTTACCCTCTTCCAACGTCCTTGCAGCCATGGCCGGCGATTCCGGCCCCGCCCGACGACAGACTTGCGGGCGCACGGAGACCGTGTAGTCGATGCCAGCGTCCAGCCCCGTGATGATGGTGGAGGTCATGCCCTCCACCGACTGCACCAGGGCACCTTCGGCGCCGCTGGACAACCGGTACCGCACCTGGTAGCTGCTGATCTGGTCCTCGTTCTGGGTGGCCTTGGAAAGATGAAATGAAAATACATATTTTATTTCATCTGTGAGACTACAATGAGGTACCATTAACAAAAATAATTTACTGAGACACAATTTCTACCTTGCATTTTTATTCTTGATTATGCCTGAAGTGACAGAATCAAATCAATACTTTATCCTTAAAGGATACTATGGTGACAAACTAATCAGTAAATATGCCACATTAATATAATTTGTCATGACCATAATGTTACATCACATCTAGACATTATATATTTCTGTATTTGTATGCCTTTCTATATTTCTATATTTCGAACATGTCTATGCAGCCGGAAAGGGGTGTCTAACTGATAGAACTTCATGAGAGACATCAATTTCAACCAGTTTACTATAGCAATGGCAAAATTTGACATTGGCTATTTTCAATCAACGCCAGCTTATGATTAACAAAGAAGGGCCTCTGTTATAGGAATGAATTTGTGTCAAACCAATGGTATTCAGAACCAAAGAGATCGTTAGAAGTTGTACATGTATGTTCACATCTGAAGTTCACTTTTGCATTTTCATATTTTCATTTTTCATACAATCAGAAAAAATAAATCCTCATCACACGTCGGCCATTTCAAGGCTCTTTGTAAAAAAAAAAAGAAAAAAGTGAATTGCGTAACACTTTTTTTTTTCTTCTTTTGGAATACATGTTCAGTTACATAGATCACTGCTTGACATCGACAAAGGTAAGCCTACCTCCCACGTGACTTTGATGGCTGTGGGACTAAGGGCCGTGATCGCAGTGATCTCAACTGTCGTGGAGCTCAGGAAATCGGACTGACATTCTTCAGTGACCCTATCATCTGTGAACAAACATTTTTGAAAGCATGTTAGCAAACAGGTGCACAAATTGGTTCAAAATGAGGATAACATGATTGTTCAACAGTAGAACGTGTTGCAACCTCGTTGTAAATTATTGTCATCATTGCTACCCTTATAACTGATTTTTAAATTGGCATTTTATTCTAGAAAATTAGAGATTGTGTTTTTCAAATAGGCAACTGATTTTTTTTTTTTTTTTTTTTTTTTTTGGGGGGGGGGGAAATTACCTTCTGACTTGTCCAGATCTGATGTTCCTACAAAAGAAATGCAGCAACAATTAGAGTTCTCAATTTAGCAATGACCAAATCTATGTAAACATAGAATTGGTCATTGCTAAATTGACAACTCTAACTGTTGCATGCATATCTTCTATTGGAGAAATTAGATCCGCACAAGCAATGACACATTCTATGTAATCTTTATCCAATACAAGACTATTAAAGATGTGCAGCAAAGGTCAAAGTTGCAATTTAGTAATGATCAACTCCATGTAATCTTTCTTCAATAAAGATACGCAGCAAAAGTCACACTTGGCAATTTACTGATGACTATATAATAATTGAAGCCCAAGCCCCAAAAGTATGATGGATTTTTTGAGTGACCACTAAATAAGATATTGCCCTTAAACGGAGAAAAAATATGGCAGCTCTAATATACATGGAGAAAAATTATATGGTACACGAATGTCAACACACAAGAGCAAGAAGGGAGGAGGAGGAGGAGGGGGAGGTTATACCCTGCGTGGTGAAGGTCTCCGAGATTGGACTGGGTAGACCGAGGCCGTTGGAGTTGATCGCCCTGACGACTACCATGTAGGAGGTTGCTGGGATGAGGTGGTTCAGTGTCACGCCCTCTCCCTGGATGTTGGTGGCGGCGACGGTCCAGCCTGGAGGAAAGGAGGAGAAGAAGAGATCGTAAAATTGCATCAAACTTGGTACTAAGAGAACGTTGCTGTAGGAAGCATCTCCATGGGAACAAGCGCAAACATCACTCTTTCCAAAGTTTCTTCCTTTGCTTGCTGTGGGTCTCACTGGTGACAGTAATTAGCTCATTTGCTCAGAATAAGTTAGTCCCTTCTGTAACCAGATGTCTTACATCTGGTTAGTCCCTTCTGAAACCAGATGTCTTACATCTATTTACTGAAAGTCTTCACACCTGCCCCATATAGATTTGGATGTACTTTATAATTTTGATGAATATGCACTCAATCTCCTCTTCTTTCACCTGATTGGTATTTTAATGGACTGCCTTCACTGCTGATTGGTTGTGACAATCACATGCACGTTTTGAATTTTTCCATCTACCATCTATAATGAAACATATCAAGAGGGCAGAACTGTGCTGTAAGATGAATTAGAACATGGAGTAGAATTGTGCGTAAAACTGTCATCTTACATCACAGAGCACTAAATAGGGGGATGGCTTACCAGCGCCATTCGTTTGCTCCAGCCGATAGTACTCGACCTGGTAGCCGATGACCGGCGGTGACCGGTTGGCGATCGGCGGAGACCACCTCAGCTGGATGGAGGACTGTGTGGCATTGACCAGGCTGGGCTGGGTGGGGGCGTTGGGGAGCTCGTTGGTGCTGGGTGCGGTCACGACGGGGTGTTCCGCTGTCTCCTCATCTTTGGATTTAAAAACAGAGCAGGAAAGTCACTACCAAAATACATTCAAGCCTCTCTACAGCAGTTATATTCGAGTCAAATATTAACAGAGGTCTTCATGGGCAGATCAGTTTTACTAACAGCAGGGTGCGTAAGATAGAATTGACCACAATGTAACTGTATAACATGAAATCTCATTTGAGCCTCATACCATTGGGGCTACATATGCTGTTCCTATCTCTTTCACCCATAACGAAGTAGGAGCAGAGAGGAACCTATTCCTGCTGGATATTTCATGACTTTTAACAAGATTCCTACTCTTGTAACTTCTTACATGTAGATCAAAATGTAACATCAGTTGTCTACAAGTTGAAATATTCTTGTTAATTTCTTACTAAATATGAATTTAACACAAATCGCAAATTAGGGCTCGTATCATATCAATGATTTTAAAACAGAACATTTACAACACAAAAGTTCAAATGAAAGAAATGTAATGCACAAAAACTCACCGATGACCAGAAGGGTTGCCGAGCGACTTGTCTCTCCGCTGCTGTTCGTGGCGATGCACGTATACAGGCCGCTGTCGCCGCTCTCTACTCCGGTGATCTGCAACGTCCCGTCAGGCTGCTGCGAAATTCTGCCGGGAAGATTTCGAGCAGAAGACAGTGAAGCTAACGGACACACAAAGTCATCAAATGTGATAGATGCAGCACAGTTGAGTAACAATGAACGTAGAATGCTTACACTGATATGTCAGATAAAGCTTTAAGTGATGATGAGTTCAGGTATAAAACATACTCTGAAATACAGAGGATACCATATCGATGAATGGTGTTTGTGGCAACTGGCATGAACAACTTTGCACATTGACTTGTGCAAGAGTGAACATATAACACTGGCATTGCCTATAATATCAATACATACATGTAGGATTAGAAGAAAAAAGGTCATCACACTGTTTGCAAGGAAATAATCTGATTATTTTGGATGCGTATTATTCTAATCTAAGAGTGACATTTGACCTTTGACCCTTCTGCTATACCTGGAGCTGCTGTAGGATAACGTGTTGCCATCCTTGGTCCAGTCGATGGTCGGGGTGGGATTGCCGGCCGAACGGCACAGGAAGGTCGCCACGGAGCCCACGACCAGCGTCTGATTGGCCGGCCCGTATCGCAGGATTGGGGGTGGGGCCATGGATTCGTCTGGATCGAGGGGCAGAGAACCAGAGAGGAAAGTTTAGAGAGATTAATTTTCATTTTGCAAACTTCAGAGAACATGAAGAAGACTCATTAAATGATTCTCAAACATTTCTCTTTTCCCATAATGCAACAGTCAATATCTCGGCAGGAAAAACAAAATACTGCATCCACTTCAAAACCACAATTATGCAACATTTCTACAAAAACACAATTCCCTCATGCAGCTGTACATTTCTTGCACTTAAGAATGCTTTACAAACTACACTTTAAAACTTGACATGGCAAGGTCAAAATAAAAGCAATAACCACTTCAGCTTCTTCCCATAGTGGCTTCCTGCCAATTAGAAGTGAGGTATCAAGGTTCTGTGGTTTGTGGTCTACACTGAAGAAACAGATGCCCTGGATTCAAATCTCACTTCGTATGAATACCAACATGAGCACCAGAGGTACTTTTCCATGGTCCAACCATTGTCATCATGTTCTTAAATCAACTCTTTGCCTTAACTTGAACATTTAAATTCTTCTGAAGGCATACAATTTCTGGAAGTTTTGCTGACATCAGAAACTCACAACCAATGAGTATTATATTTGTTTGGAGCAAATCTCAGCCCAAATCCACCGAAAGTTCAAAAATTCTGTCACCAAAAAACTCTACTAGGACTTAGCACAACAAAGAGCACAGATTCACTAAGCAGTGAAATTAGAAATTGACGTTTGCACACAACATCTCACTAAGAAAAGGCGTAAAACCCACACTTACATCGTTAATTCTTTGAACATATATCCACAGACAAGAACATCAAGTGAGCACAGAGCAACAAACGTGGCAAACACAAACAAAATCTGACAAGTGTTTGAAGGAAAGTACGGAAAAGTTTGAATTTGTCCCTCTTAGTTTAACATTAAGGTCCTCTCTGACCCAGTTAAAGATGATCGGATCAAAGTGGGGAGTTAATGTCCAGTGCAAAGTTAAGTTAGCATGTGTGCTCTTGGAATGGTTGGTAGTCATGTGGTGTGAGTAGTGTGTGTGAGCGTGTGTTTGTGTGTGCGATACTTCCGTGACAACTACGAATCAACCAATCAAAACCTCTCTTTTGATAATGAAGGGGATTAAAACAAATGTACGCTCCCAGGCTTCCGTTCAAGCGTCAAAATGCCACATCGACACGACATTTCCCTTAGTCAAGATACCGGCTACTGTCAACTCCATACAGCATCAGTGCTGCACTGTCATTTTCACTCAATCATATCAAAAAACTGACAAAGACCAAACCAATAGTTCTTGAATCAGAGCTCTTATGTTTTAGACAAACTCTGTAAGGTGGTCTCAAGTAGTTGATTGTGAATCGAAAGCCACATCCTGAAGTCTTTACATTTTGTTTTTCCAAAGGCAACTTTGCAACACTCAAATTTTCACAGACACAATCCCATGCAAAAAAGTATCATTTTAGCTGGGGGTGGGGGATACACCCCTAACCCCCCCCCCCCAAAAAAAAAAAAAAATAGTGAATGGATTCTTTTTATTACACCAAAATAACAGCTACAGATTTTGTTTCCTGTCTTTTATATGAGGTGAGTATGTCGGCATTCATGTTGACAGATGGTGCTTCTGCAACTTGGGAATTCTTACAATTTGTTCCCGAGATTGTAAAGATTGGTCACTGAGTTCTACAAACTATTTCACAAGCAAGAGATCAGCCTCCTAAGAAAGTCTTGCAAAGTTCAGCCTGGTTGCAACAAGGTCGTCTGGCAGCTTTTAAAATGCCACCATGTCTTTCATCTACAATGGGTTTGCCAAAGCAGAAGCAATTTCTGCCTCCAGAACCACTGGCAAAATGAATCTGGGAGAATTTTGAGAAACCTCTACAGGTCATTTATTCTTTAGGGATAGGAAAATAAATTGAATATCTACGTAAATAAAACTGACAAGTCTCAAGACCAAGAATAACCAGATGCCAGACAAACCTTTCCTCCATAATCATTAGGAGACCGTGGGATGTGAACTTTTTCAAACACACTCCATTTCACGGTAAAGATATATATGAAAATGTCACTTTTACTTGTCAATTCTATGGGAAACAAAGATGTCTGCAGGAAAATATATACCATGACAGCTACGGCAATCACCATACGTCAGTCCGCCCTTGAGTATTGAAGGAAGAATGAAATCGCTTGGATTGCCTTCCAGAAATGAAGTTGATATCGAGAAGCAGGAGCCAACCGGCTCCGAGGGAAACACGAGCTGTAATGACTTCAAGATGATTAGTTTGGGCCTATACCCATCATCCAAATTCAACTCTTGGAGCATTAAATCATGCTCCTAACAAATTCTGGCAGGTAAAGGTATTGGTTGGTATTCAATTCACCATCCAAAGCAACTGCGGAAACTGTTCCATCTGCTTTTTTTTTTTTTTTGTTGAGCGCATAAACAGCAAGTCCGTCTTGTAAATCTCATTTTATTTTCTCTGAAGGGTTAGCAAAAAAACCCACCATGCTTTATTGATGACAAGATGATATTTGAAATGTCCGACTTCATTTTCTCCTGAGTTGAGCTATTGATTCAGAATATGGTAATTATGATATATTGCCAAATCTTTTTTCCTTTTTTTTTTCAACTCCATGGATTCTGACGAATTAAGGAATGCTTGTTGCTTTTTTTTTGTGTGTGTGGCAACATTGTCAATATGAAGTGTCAGCTTAAATGCCAATAAAACAACTTGCAATGGTACAACGTACCCTCAGTGTCTACTGACAATGGACATGAAATACACGTATGATATCCCGTCGCTACATTTTCATTGTTTCACATTTATGACTCCTGCCAGATGTCTATGACAATAAGACTCATCCATTTTAATTTCTTCCAAAATGACTAATGTACCGTCTACATACGATTTTTGCATTTGTTGACTGCATTTTTTGTTCCGTGTATTTGGATAATAATTTGTCATTATGTGGCTGCTCGGGAAGTGAATGAATGCTTGCTAGCAAGCGACCGTGGAAACGATGCCTTTTACGATCCCTCCGAAGGACTATATCCCTGAGATCCGCTGAAATGTTTGCGTCACAGAAAGATCCGCTTGTTTGTTTCAGGACTGACGATTTTAAAGACAACTGAGCACAGCATGCTTGCACTTCTGATGGCGTTCATCAAACCATGCCACATTAGGCCTCATGCGGTTCCACAAATTCACTTCGAGGTCGATTATTACCAACCACAAAGTATTATCACAGCATTTCAACACGCCAAGGCCAAAGTCATGTAAGCATCCAAAATTTCATTAAAGAATTGACATGATATTGATTCTATAAAAATATTGCATCCATCTAGAAACCAAAAGATGAAAATAAATGCTGGAGCATTCATATCTGAATTGCGAAGTCCTCTGAAATGTAAAGAAATTTGAAGTTGAGACTCCCTTTTTTTCATTCGTCCAATAAATGTTGAAAAATCCCAAGGATTTTCTTTTGTTTTAAAGAATATCAGTGCTTTCCCTATATTTCATCTCTAAGTGCTATGACAAAACTCTTGCAGTCCACAAAAATCTAAAATCAAAGTACATTATGTATATCCCATTTGGACAAATAACTCAAATTTGAAAACAAAATGCACACATACATGTAGCTGTTTTTAACTGGAACTTATTTTTGTTACGCTATGAAGGCTAAACTTTTTAACCTTAATTGATGGAGTACTCAAAATTAAAAAGGGGGGGGGGGTGACATTGGGGAACATGGATTAATTAGATCACATGCAAACTTCTTCAAACAGAAAATTGACTTTTAGCTTTTCTTCTCTTTCTTTGCCTACTAGACTCCCAACTTACACAGCAAAAAATTCTTCACAAAAAGAAGACAAGCACAGATCACATTCAACCTATTTTCTTCCTTTTTTTCTTTCAAACTCTCACCTGCTTCACCGCCTGTACCAGTCCCTCCTTTTGGTATAAACCGGAAGATGGTAGCAGAACGGCCCAAGCAAGGGACGGGGGGTTTGGTTTTTCGAGGGGCCGAGGGTCGAGTGTACATGGAGAATGTTCGCGTGGGATAGGTGGCGGTGGTGTTAAATGTGTGTGGATCGATAGTATGGGGTGAGGAGGATACACCCGATAACCACGGTAAGAATCATGCGGTAAGATGCGTGGTGGTAGTGGTGGTGTGGTTGGTTGTGGCAGTTTGGGATGACATCCAATCGTCATGGCAACCACCGGGTGATGCGGGGGATAATCCCAACGCCACGGTAAATCATGCAGATTGATGATTGGTAGTGGTAGTGGTGGTGGTGGTGGTGGTAGTAGTAGTAGTAGTGGTGATGGTGATGAAGGTAGTGTTGGCATGTTTCCATGGCAACCATAAGGTAAGAAGATGGTGGTAGTTGGTGTCCCAATCACCATAGTAACCATGCAGATGAGGATGATGGAGAAGATGATGGAGATGAAAGCATGCCAAATGAAGGACAGATACCCAAGAAGGAGAAAGAAGAACAAAGAAAATGCCAAAGTGGAAAAATACGCAAGAAAAAAAAAATCAAGCAATAACCAACAGTAAAAGTCAGGTAGATTCAAAGGTGAGAGTAACAAATTTGAACAACAAAAGAAATCTTCTAAAAAGAGATTCAAGCTTCAGGCACTTCGGAGATACAATTTTTGCAAATCAAATCCCGTGTTCAGAACTCATTGAACTGATCCTACAAATTATTTTGAGGACCATCACTTAGATGATTTTGTCATTGGATTGCTAATTTAGTGGAACATCAAAGTTTAGTTTTGTAAAGTCCTGACACATTGATGATTTTGTTGGTTTCTCTACTCTAGAGTTCATTTCAGTGGTCCCATTGTCATGATGCTAATAAACATGTGCCACGGGTTAGTGGGATTAGAATTGTTACGATAATGGTGTAAATATGATTTTTACATCGGCATTAATTCTATGCTGTAATCAGAACTATTCATGCATTCAGGTAATGAACAATTGCAACCTTATATTCGCTTCTTAAAGAGCTAGTGTAACAAGCCTGGTTTATGTGCATGAAAACATTGTATCTCTAGAATAGAAACAAATAAAATCACAATGAACCAATAATCAACAAAGATAAAAAGTCTTGAAATGATATCATAGGAAATATCAAATAGAGGTGACAGATAATATCCATATAGTAGTTACAAGAGTTACTTTTGATAAACAAGGAGCAATAATCCAACTTAAAAGTGACAGCATGCAAGTTTGTTAGTCATATTTCAAATATGGTTGTAGAGGGGGAAATATATAGAGAAAATTTGTACAAGATAGAGGGTGCTATTCTCACCGATCACTCGGAGTACTGCGCTGGCCTCGGCCATACCCGTTCCACCGCTGGCATAGCAGACGTACGTCCCCGCATCCTCCATTCGCACAGAACTGATTTGGAGTTCGCCGGACGCTGAGACCCGAAAGCGTCCTCTCTGTTGCTTGATAAACAACAAGTTTTCCTACAAAGTGACAAACGAGAATGAAAGAGTGAGCATTAATGAATGTTTGACAGACGTCACTTCTCGGTTCTCTCATGTTTTGTTTTCGCTCTTGAGAACAGAAATTTTATGTCAGAGCCTACTCCTTGTGGTGAAAGCAATATGCACCATCAATACACATCTATTGATGGTCAATGATTAGATAAGTGAGTTCTGGATATTGAGTATGAACCCTTGCCAAGTTCTAACTTGTGTCCTTTTTATTTCTTCATCACATTTTAAAGTTGCAACAACATGATCTTTGCCAGGATTGTTGGGATGCGGAGCTAACCTATGTACAAACTGGACTGAAGTTCCAAATTCTGTAACAAGGGACAGCGAGAATAGCTTTTTAAAATGAATGTGGGCGCGAATCTCCCCTCTGGCAAGACCAAGTTCTCTGTTTGGGATCAATTTGGTGGAGTAGAGGCACATGTATGAACTTTGCTTCCTTTTCTCTCATTTTGGAGGTAAAGCACTGACTATAAAGTGAAAAGAAAGACAACAATTGGGGAAGAGAAGAAATACGAACTGCAGTAGATGCTTCAGGAGTACGGCATTGGAGCGACAGCACTCCCTTGTGGTTGTAAGTAGGTTGGCTGGTATTCTACGCCAAACCCCTAACCCTGACACTTCCAATGATGGCAAAGAAACCGAAAGACGCCCCGAAGACATGATCAGCTACACAAGATAACAAATTCGAATACACAAACCCACTTCTTCTTAAAATGCACTTATTACCTCTTTCGGCACACCTTAATTTTCGTACCCTCGTTATCTGCGTGATATGCACTTTCATTTGACACGTTTTCTTGTTAACCTCCATTTTTTTTTTCACTCGCTCCTCTCTCTTTCCAAAAAAAGTCACTTGCGCATCTTACTCATTTTCTTCCGACCCCATTTTCATTAGCCGATAAAATCTGCCCCATTTGAACTTCTCGCCGGATGGATGGACGGGCTCTTAATGCGCTCAAAATGTTATCTGTGGCCATCAGCATCGAGGGCGCATCAACAACGGACAGAGTCGCTCCCCCCCCCCTCCAAATCCACAGGTGTCGTCTCCTCGCCATCGCTGCACTACATCTTAATAGCTTTTTGGCCCCAAGTCATCCAAACTCCTCACTGGTCCTTCCCCCATCCTCTTCACCGGATGAAATGGAAAAGAAAAGATTACACGAAAGAAAAACGTTTCGGCTCAGACTTGGTATCAACACGACGCTCGACCACGGTCACTCTCAAAGTCGAGTGGCCCGACCTCCACCTCACAACACCGACACCTGTTGCTCTCAAGAAAACTAACTAGTACCCCAGGAAACTGACCAGTAAAAGGGGGCCCATAAAGCGCTACTTCTACCTTTTTTATGGAGATGACAAGCACCATGTCTGCAACATCATCTTCCCATAGACCTTTGCAGAATACTTCCCTTATTTTCTGATGGGACTACAAGTTATCCAACGATATCAATTTCCCTTTGCGCCAATTTCAAGCTCTTGTCAAGCTTAAAAGAGGCACTCAGGAGAAAAAAATCATATGCAAAAGTTGTCTCTCCACCACGATGATATCCTTAGCAAAACCTTACAGCATAAGGGATAGTTAAGTTTGAAAAAAAAAGAAGTCATTGTCAGTCAAAATCTTGACAAACAGAACCATAACTGGTATCAAAAAAAGAGGATTACATTAAGATGAATAATCTAAGTGTGGATATCCAATCCATTTTAGTTCAATTTTCTTATTCATGACTTCTGACTTGTATGAGAAATAAACATCTGTATGAACTTTTAGTTGCACAAAATCAAATTATGGTATATTTCAGGGAGCATTATTTGCTTTCCACTGGTTACCCCTAGCTTCCAAGAACCTAATACGAACCCCAAGAACCACAAAGAATATCTAGAATAATGTCAAATGCATACTTTGAGGTTGGTGTATGATTGACAAAACAAAAGTTAGAATAACTTAAGGTATGTGTAACCGTCCCACTGAATTCAAAATTTGATATTTTTCTTATACTATGAGCAGAACAGTCATAAAGTTACTGATGTCAAAAATGCTTTTTACAAAACTCTAGAAAAAAAAGAATACAATCCAAATCTTGTTTTGGAATACTCTATTTCTTGCCACCTACACCTGCAGGCACTGTAGCCATGTACATCAACGCTCACAAATTGTACCATTTTCTTCTGAGACGTAAGACGAACAGAGAAAGGAGAATACGGAAGGGGGGGGGGGGTTTGACATTGGCGAGGGAAGGTGGTTCGAACGAGAGTGGATGACGGAGTCGGGGAGCACTTACAGAGACTGCTTTCTCCTCCGGTGGATCGTCAGCGACCCGCAATGCGCCGGGGTCACCCCACGGGGGAGTGCCAACAAATTTTGGTATTCTGGGGCAATTTTCTCCCCCTTTGATGTTCTGTCCTTATAGTCTTTAGCTTGACATGCTTTGCTACGCTTGATCCTCATCATCATCATCATCATCTTCTTCTTTGATGGTTCTTTTTCTTGATGAATCGTATGATTTATTTGCATACATTCCTCACTCCATTTTTCCCCCGTCTGTAACCCTTTATGTGTTTTCAGTGTTGACTGGCACAAAAAACACAAACAAAAAACAGTGTTTTACACACTCTCCACAGTCCCTGGTAAAGCACAGGTTAACGGGTAAGTGGTGTGGCTCTTGGACTTTGGTTCTTTGGGAACAATAGTTAATCGGAGGAGAAGAGAGAAGGACAGCGAGAGAAAATGGGAACCATACGGGGGCCTCTGGTACCGGTAGGAGACCGGTAGGAGATGCAGTCCGTTCACTTGCATGCATGATTCATGGACGGGGGAAAACTCCAGTCCAGGAGAAGTCGTAAATTTGGAGTGTGTTAGATCGGAGGTTGGGATACCATGAGGGACCGGAGTGAACAACTGGCCTCCGATATCGCTCATGATTTCGTATCACTGTCAATCAGTTTTCCTATTCTCCATCCTTCCCAGCATATCAATAATATATATGATATATGCATGATTACATGAAATATTACAGGGCGATAGAAAAAAGAATGTAATTGAAATCTCAAATTTAAGTGAAATTCATTGCTACAGCAATTACATAATTCACCTTTCATTCAGTCATCTCACTGAATACTCTTAAAAAGCTACCCCCCCCAAAAAAAAAAAAGCCACAACAAAACTTCTACTTTCATCTTGCATAGATACATTTGTTTTTCTGAGAATACCTAGAAAAAATTAAAGAAACAAGACATGATGACATCAGATTTTGATTTTCATTATACTTATGGAATATGAAGAGATAAAATATGTGGACTTTTATTTGATTCTTTTGACAAAATGTTATGGAGGAAATAGGACAACTCAACACTTTTTCGTACTTCACGCTTACCAGATTTGGGATGGAAGTATAACGCTCTGGCAACATTCGGGTAAAAGCATAAAGACAATGATACAAATAGAGAAAGTAAGAGATGGGGGGGGGGGGAGAGGATGGTATCGGATAAAATCAGGTGCATGTCTTACCTCCGTGCCTTCCTTCTGCCAGTGGATGATGGGGGCGGGGCTGCCGACCGCCTCGCACTGGAACCGCGCCGTCTGGTCCACGCGTATGACCTTGTCGCGCGGTGCCCGGACGAAGTCTGGTACAGCTGGAGAAGTTAACAAGAAAACGAAAAAGAAAATGTGAAGTGAAGAAGCAAAGTTTTCACCAACCTGAAGAATCACTGACATTCTGAAAGGAATGATTGAAAATAATTTTCATGATGAACAACAAGATTTTGAGTTCAAATTAATGATTCTTGTACTGATTACTTTTAATTGCAACTGATTGTCAAATTGCCCTTCATCGATGTAAACAAACACCACAGCGTTTTTCAATAGTAGCCATGATAGCAAAATCATTGGCATACATACTCAGGTTGGACTTGGACCAGCGACCTCCCAGTTGCTAGACTATGAAACATCATGTCAACTAGAATACCAAGCTTCCAACTGCAATCAGTGAGGGTTTCAATTCCTCTCAGCAGCAGGTACTGCATATCTATTCAAAGTTAATGATTCTACTTTATTTTTATCATGGCTACTACTCAAAGCACCGAATGATCAGTTTTTATTCAGGGCTGATAAAAACAATTTGTCCATCAGTTGCAATAAGTTTCTCCGTTTATGGACAGTATAGGTAGAAGGTAACTCCAGAAACATCATGTCTCTGCCCCT
Source organism: Diadema setosum (assembly GCA_033980235.1). Classification (NCBI taxonomy): domain Eukaryota; kingdom Metazoa; phylum Echinodermata; class Echinoidea; order Diadematoida; family Diadematidae; genus Diadema; species Diadema setosum. The sequence goes on along the minus strand of CM067070.1, from coordinate 8,427,076 downwards.
ATTTGGGAGCAGAGGCTCAGAAAGCCGTGTTCATTTTAGAGAAAGTCATTCAAGAAAAAATAAACAAATCTTATGCAAATTGGAATGAGTCCTTGATACAGTTTCATCAAGTAGATTTGTGGTGTGGTTAATCTTTTATCTATAGGTTGCTCGTCAACATGTGAGCATCCTGTAAGCATATGTATGAATATCCCGACTAGGCGTGCGTGCGTGCATGCGTGTGCATTCCCTGTGTGATCGCTGGGACAAATTAGCAAACATTGTGCGCAAGTCATTAATGATTCACAGCGTGATGAGCAAGTCAGATGCGCTGATGAGCTGCCTTTCTTTGCTTTCTCATCAAGACGATGATTACCAAAGCTTATGTTTTCTTCCCCGCCACGAAAAACTGCTAACGAAAATGGCGGTAAGAGAGGGGCAAAAACAGAACCCCCTTGCCTGATGCGATTAATTGTCTTCAAAGGACACAAGTGATATTTTTGAAAATGTTAAACATCCACTGAAGTCTCCTTTAAGGCTACAGCAGAAAATTTACCTTTCGCTGAATGGCAGAATACATGCAATGAATTAATTTTGTTAGATGAGCTGAAAGCAAGTCCATCTGGACAAAATTCTGATCACTTCGCATCCAAAAACCTACAAAAACAGAAACAGGTCAGACACATGAATCATGATTAATTTCTTTTTGAACATAGCTTGGTGACAACACTCATCTTTATGGTTGTGCTTCCCTATTCACTTTTTTTTTTCTCCGGAAGCTGCTGAAATAAGAGTGAAATTTTTTTTCTTGGCTGATTTTTTGTAATCAGAAACAAGTTTTATAGGCACACGATATTCCCCTGTTCCTTGTTTAAGTGATGCTATATAAGATTTCTTTTTAAAGAGTCTAAAAAGAAAGGGATATTCGGTGCTTGGTGGTGGATGTGCATGTCGCGGCACACGGCGGTCGCATTCGGCGAATCTCCCGCGGTGGAGGTGGTGCAAGCAAACTTGGGGAGGAAAAGTCACTTTTGCCGTAACTCGGACGACACCCAAAACCATCGATGGGAGATTTTTCCGGCAAAGAGGCGATGTATCTCTTGACACACACAGAGTCGAGTGCCGGGGAAGAATTTAATCTTGCCCAGCCCAAATTGAATCAATCAAGACATGCTATATGCATTATCGCGAGGGGTGTAAGTAACGGAACGGAATTACGTCGGCCCTAACTCGATTACGTCGCGTCAAGTTGACGCATGTACAACAAATTAATCTCGCGTGAGCCCCAGCTTTCAGAGGAAACTGAAGAAAATTTGCAGAGAGAGAGAGTGAAAAAAAAAATTAAAGTGAGAGGAAAAAAAATAATGGACGAGGAAGGAAGGTGATTTGATACATGGGGAGCAATTCTTGGTGGATAACTTTGGGGGTTGTTTCTTCAATTTCGGAATACCATCACACAAAATTCCAGAACATCCCAACACTTTTCCCCCCTCCGTTTTTCACATCAACACCTCCTTGCCAAGCTGTGGTGATATTAACACCAGCTTGTCGAGTAATACACAAAAGGACCAGCACATTAATCATAGTCTGTCCGTCACGCACCAGTAATCGTAATGAACTATCAAAAGAGATGAACAGCTGTTGAAGGAACCTTGTTTCATTCAAATCACATCACTTTTTGCTATTCATTGACAGGAACACAGCTCCAATTTTGTGTTGAAATATCAAGTCTCCAAAACTTTTCTCAATCTTTTTTTATTCTTATCTGTCTTTTTTAAACACAATTCCGACCACAAATGATCTTTCTCTCGAAGAAAAAAAAAGATTCTTCAGAGTCCTTCATCGCAATTTGAGATGCTTTTGTAGCTCTCTGTGATGACATTTTATTACATTCAACAGATTTTTGAACCCCACTCAAATCAGACAAAAGCATACATTCACTTAAATTCCAGCTCAAACTCTCAAACATAAAAAAACTCTTACTTGAATGGCACAAAACAAGAAAATTGACCCTTCCTTTACCCCAAATATTAGGGTGGATGAGGTGTTTGAAATAGGCAACTTAACGTCAGAAGGGGAAATTGACTGAATGCTTTCTTCGCTTAAAACAGTGATTTTTCATCGAATCTCGGGATTTGGGACTCTGGTATTCGTTGGAATATGCAGGTGTCTGCTCTGAAATCTGGCTGGCCTTAAAAAGGTACTCTGGCAAGATATGATGACATTTAAACCCTATGTGTGCTGTGAGTGCCGATTGGCTCAGTAAACCCCATAGCATTGTACACACTGTCCAAAGTCCCCGGCATGGAAAGGGTTAAACTCATGAACTCCCAACCCCTGAAGTCAGTCGATGGACCACCCCTCCCTCCCCATCCCACCCTAGTTTAATACCTCCCCCCCTCCCAATCCCCCTCCCCATCTCCCTCTATAACCCCCCAATCATTGTCTAGCACGGCCATGCCCACACCCCTGTTCTTGTAATTATCTTGTCACCCCAAGTTCTACAATAATCACTCACAATCCGGGTTTCATCTTCTTATCCCTATCTTTGTCCCCCTCATTCTCTCTTCCTGCGAAAGTACTCACCGATGATTCAGTTTTCTCGACCAGAAGGCCAACCAACAGACAATAAGAAAAACAATTTCTGCCTTTCTCTACCTTACTTACTTTTTTCTTCATTTACAAGGATGCGTATATTATTCTCCAACATGTGGTTAAAGAATTCCAAATGTACGGTATGGGAACTACCACAATTAATCACCAACATTTTGGCAAGGGTTGGTAGTGGGAATTCTTCAACAGAAAAGGGGAGTGGTTTTCTCCGGAACGCGTAATTCATTTTCGCCTGTCAATGGTATTTCTTCCCTCCAATAATAAGTTAACAAATTAACTTTACGGAAATAGAACGAAGGCAGTAACGTACTGCATGAACTCGTTCTCAGCCATTCACCTTTCCCCTTCCAACACCCTTCAAATAAGTTGACTGTGAGAAATAAAAGTGTATTTAATAAGTTTCAGATATCCTCAGAGATGTTGCCAATTTGAGGATTAAATGCTCATTCAAAATCACATGAAAAGGATTTGGTATCAATAAAGATTTTTTTATCTCTATCTCTTTCTTCCTCAAATTTACATACAGATGCAAGGCAGCATTAAATGATGGGAACTTGCACTTATAATCTCAAACTTACAAAATGGAACACATTTCCCATACCCTAAGGTAATAGAAATCATAAACACAATTCATATATTTCTCTCTCCTCCTCAAAACAGACAGGGCTCCACAGATGGACTGAAACAAAAAGCTCGTCTGCTTACCACTGACTCGAAGTCTTGCCCGGGCATCACTGGTCCCCCAGATGTTGACCGCCGTGCAGATGTAGTAGCCGTCGTCCTGTTCCTCCGTGTGGCGTATCCGGAGCGAGTTGTCCGGCAGCTGTGTCGTCCTGCGAAGAATGGGGATGCAAAATTTTTGACAGAGTGTGTAAATTAGAAATTCTTTCCTACCAACCTACATCATATTGGCTCATTTCATTGTGCATTGTGCATTCATGACACCTGTAAACTATTTTTGCTATCAGTCAACAATAACTTTGTACAGCAAACAGAAACATATCTAATTATTAAAGGAAATATATCTGGGAGAAACAATATCAAAGATTGCATCACTCTTACACAAATATCAATGAATAATTTTCTTGGTATTGGATCACAATTTGCTATGCATTTTTTATATAACTGCTACACAAACTACCTTTCATGTTACATTTTCCTTCCATAGAAGTGTACACGATGCCATTTTTAAATATCATTGATCAGCTGAAATTGCTATTCAACTTCAAGTTGGCAAATCTTTCCCCGAGTATCTCAGTTAACATGTAACATGTTTCTCAACACGTTTTCAGATCAGATCTCTGGTAAGTCTGAAATCTCCCCCTCTCAGTTACTGGGATCTTCTTCTAAGTGTGCAGTGGTTCCTAACATGTGGCTGGGATCAAAACTTTCATCTTCACGAGGGATTTATCAAGCAAATTGAGTGGATCAAAGTTTTTCTTTCCCCCTTTGGTGGGTGAGCGGGGGATGCGTGGGGCGGGGCAAAGATTCTGGCAAACAAGGTTTGTAGCAGACTTGTCTTTGAGGTCGTTCAACTCTTTATTGTGTATACCCTTCTCATCTTTCTTGCAGTATTTAGTGTGAGTAGAACAATGGTACAGCTAAAAAAAAAAAGAGAGAAAATTATATGGTGGTATAATCTTGAAGAGAGAGCATATATATGTATCATATCAAAATGGTTGTCTTTTAAAGTCTTTGAAAACTTTGACTGAAACTTTCAATTGCACCCGAAACAGCAAACTCAACAGAACTTCTTGATTTTACCACCAAAAAAAAAAGTACAATATTTCTATGCACAGCTTTAGCTTCCTGAAGCTATTGCTGATGTACTGGCATCACATAAAAAATATTTTTGCTTTGTAGTCAAAATTAGCATTGATTGATGAGTCAAAGCTGAGGACCAGTACTTCTACTCGGCATCGCAAATTTGCCCGCAGACATTGCCAGTAATAAGCGCCAAAATATGATAGTACCTTTGCACACCAAACTTTGGACACACCTCCAAGCCTTTGTTGGTTAATTCCCCACTAGCTTAATAGATAGAAGAATAGAGGATAGTCTTCTGTAACCATGGCAACCCCTTTGGTATCATTCCTACTCTCCTAGAGGGCCATCCCATTGCTTTTTTTTTTTTTACCCAGCAATGCCAGGTACCCTCTTATACACCTTGATCATGAGGAACACATTGGGTAACAGCATTCTTGTCCAACGACACTTACATCGGGCAGGATTTGAACTGAGAATCCACTTTTTAAGTGCCTAGAGCTGTATCTACTATACCACATGTACATCCGAGCTCCGAGTTAACTGTGAACACTGGGTACACCATTCAATGGAGTCAAAAATAACTAGCATGGCAGACGAGGGGTGTAAGTTTAGAGAGATGGCATTTAAAAAAAAAAGTATGCCTGTGAACTCTACCTCAACTCTCTGCTAAAACAATAAAGTGAACCTCAGCTTGCCACACGATGGAACGTGATGATGAGAGGAGAGACGCCAGCTTTTGCAGGACAGCATTTTTTCCCATTTCTTCTTTCCCCCCCCCCCTCCAAAAAAAACCCCAAACATGTGTTCATACTATCACCTCTGGTTTTGCATTCACACCAGACATCACTAAGAATGGATGAGCAAAATCTAATCTGAAAATAAAACTCTGGTCCCTGATGTAAGCTCTCCATGATCTCCTACCCATCCTTTTTTTTTTTTGCCTGCTATAATGACTGTGTATCTCCCACGCAACCCCCAATGTACCAGTTTCGCTCGATCTCTCTTGCCCCCCCCCTCCCTTTACCAATCCTTTACCTCGCAAGTCCGTATCATACCAACAAGAAGTTCGTCTCATATTTAGGCATGTATGGGAGATGGGGGAGGGGGGTGGGAGAGGGGAGGGCGGAGAAGCATTTTTTTTTTCACTGACGATTCAGACAAGACAGCGCTTATCCATCATGACTGATATGGGGAGAAGTAGATTACTCCGGTGATGGATTTGCTGGTGGGGTAGGGTGGGTCTCCCTCTTTCTCCTCTTTTTGCCCCCTTCTCCCTCTCTCTTTCTTTTCCTTTCTGTTCTTGATCTTTCTCTCTATCTATCCTCCTCCCTCTCTATCCTTTTACAAATCTTTTTCTGTATTCTTTATCGACCTATTTACTTCTTTTTGTATTCATTTACCTATCTTTCCATCCATCTGTCTCCCCATCCACCCATTACGGCATGTCTCTTCATCTATCCATCTATCAATCAATCAATCAATCTACTACTTTACCAATCTCTTCACCAGTTACCTGTGTATCTACTCTTCTGCTCTTTATATATTTGAATAGCTCTCATTCTCTCCATTCATTTAGGGAATTACTTTCTATTCTCTCATCTTTCTTTCTTCCCCCCCCCCAACCCATTTTGTGCTGTGCCTGTTGATTGGCACAAAAAAATCTCATATAATTGTCAAAAATTTTGAAGTCCCTGGCATAGAAAGGTGTCTCCATCCAACATTTCTTGATCTTTGTTTTCTTCATTGCTTCATGGAAACTATATCTTTTTTTTTCCTGCTAAAAAAACAGACAGGTATCATCAATTCTGACATGCATGACGAGACCAGCATGTTTTCTTTATTTTTTGTCTTCTTTGCCATTGCTGTTTTGATGTAGAGATTTGTGACCGAGTTGAGCGCTGGAGTTAAAATTGCATTAAAGGTAGGGGTTACCTTTTACAGAACTTCTAAAATGCAGCAAAACATTAAATATGAACCTCAGTGGACTTGTTTAAGCCACTGCTTAGAAATTTGGAAGTCAACAGTTATCTACAATTTGAATAATGCACAAAACTCAACTACTCAGTAGTTCTGTGTGTCAGCCACACTTAAGCCTTTTTGTTGCAGTCTTCTGTATTTTTTTTTATCTATAAACACAAATCTAAAAGTATAAGAGCTGATGTAATAACATATAGAGTGTGTGGCAAGAATGTATATAGAAATGTTTGTAAGTTTTGATGAACTTTATTCACAAAAAATAATATACATGATGGACACACATGCAGTGCATGGGTCTGCAAAGGTAGCCTAGTAATGTACTGGAATTTACGGTGAGCCCCGAAAAAAATTCAATTCAAAATCTAACGGTCAATAAAAATGTACTAAATGTTACCTTCCACTTTCAATACTTTATGGGAGTTTCTAAAATGATACTCTCTTCAACATACCACTGTGTTTATACAACTCTTCATTTAAGGCATGCAAATGGATTCCCTACCTTTAAGATACTGATACCTAACTTCATGAGAACTTTAATGGCTGATCAAGCCACAAGCAATGGAGCATTTTACCATAAACTGCCACGTCCTGGCGCAACATTTTGTCAGAGGCGATGGTGGTATGGCCATCTCCTTGGTGAATCATGACTTAAACCCTCCTGCACGCATCGCGACCGATCCTTGCAAATGTGCTCGAAGGAGCATGAAAACGTTAAGACAGACACCATATCCTCTCGTAGTTGTTGTTTTTTTTTCCCTTCATTTTGGTTTTCTTCTGCCACAGCTTGCACATTACTTTTAATCCAAAAGAAGAAGAAGAAGAAGGAGACTTCATCTTTCTGTCACTGCCAATGTTAGCATGTCATCTTTCAGATGCTCAAATTGCATCTGACGTTTTTTCCATTTGTATTTCTGGTTTTGCTCTTGTGGAGAGAAACATTGTCCAGGAAAACATAAGTGCACCCCTCCCTCCCCCCCCAAAAAAAAAAAAGTTAAAAAAAACAACAACCAAAAACCAACAACAACAAAACACAAGACAGTTCATCACAAAACTAAGGCAAACCAAAAATGATTAGAAAAAGAGATTCCTCAATGATATTTCAGGCTCTCGGGAAGTGAACATGATTTCGTGACTCGAAATTTCCGCATGTCAGTTTCGATTATCGTCGGGGGACAAAGGCATAATGTTTACGACATTTTGACATGTCTAGCGATCACAATACAAAACATTTCAACTCTGTGTCAAACTCATAATGAAATGACCAGAAAAATAAAAAGAAACATGGTTTATTATAATCCCTCTCCTCTCTCTCCTTCTCTCTCTCTTCAATTGCATCTAATATCCCAGAAACATATTTATTGTCCATTACTGCAACTTGCTGAAAGGAAACATTTTCGCCAATCCGAAGACTCGTCATGCAGAGAGGGTGTTTAATCAAACGGCGCTCGCTCAAGACGGAATCTAGGATGCCGGCGAGGATGTCATGTTGCACGATTACATGCACCATTATTTCTTTTTTCCCCCTTTCTTTCGGGTGGCATCAATTCCGACTCGCCCCGGAGCATTCACGTCGTCTCGAGGTATCGTTGGAAAATGGGTCAATGCTATTGGCCATCAATAAAACATGTGACACATGACATTTATGCCTTGCTTCTAATTGTGGCAAGGGGAAAGAAAACATGAAAACACATATCTTCTTTCTAATTTTTGTTTCCTATTATTTATGCATTTTTTTTCTTTACATGCGCTCATGGGAACAATTAGACGCAATGTGCCCTGGGATGGGGTGTAAAAATGTGGTTCTGTGAAGCTCCAAATCAGTTCTACAAGTTCACAAGTCACGATCAATTAACCACTGGATATAAATTTGTACCACCCCTACAAGGAAAGTTCATCTCTTGGCATTCACAGATTACTTTAATGCATTATCTAAAGATAATACAAATGGAAGTATTATGGGATGGATACATGATTCTTATTATCTCAGGACATTGTAGAAGCAGGTTGATTCAGCTATCAAATGACAACTGGGGGGGGGGGCATTTCATGTAGCATTTTGGTTAGATATTTTTTTCTGAAAAATTTACTCTCAACCAATCAGAAGCACGGATTTGGGTAGCTTGCAGCAGTTAATCAGAAAAACTATCAGTCATGAAATGCCCCATGCCCCCCCCCCCCCATGCCCAATGCATTGCAACCAAGAGGTAAGGAAGTTAAGACATTTAAAGTTTTCACTGCCGATGATGGTTTTCTTTATATATCACGTTACTTGCATTTTATGATGGTGGTGCTCAGGGGGCTAATAAACTCTCATCCAACTCGATGTGAGGACACCGACTCATCTAACAAATGAAGGCAATGCAGGCTACTCTTTAGGGTTTGGCGATGAACTTTTAGAACACGCTCCTTGGGGATGCCCCTGTCCACTTTTGGCCACTAAAATCAATAGTTACGTTCAAACGCAGTTGCCAAACTTGAAGTTTAGGTCGAAAACTTAACTGTCGATGATTAGCTTCGCTTGTGAATTCACAACGCAGGTTCATAAGCGCATCTAAACTATAAGTTACAACTTACGAGCAAGCCCCACTTCATGATTACAATGGAAGTGCAGAGTCTTTGCCAGATGACCTTGTGCCCATACAAAATAGTGCAGCGAACAAGACGCAAGGTTCACGCTAACTCACAAGCTCGCTGATTATTGTGTCCACACGGAGCGAAACTACGAGTGGGGACCCCCAGTGGCTCGCGGAGAGAGCGTAAACCCTAAGATGTCTCATGGTTCTAATCATCGACTAAACTTCAGGATTGCTAACTTTCAAGTGTGTCCACACGGTGCCTAACTACAAGCTAATCATCAAGAGTTAAGTTTTCGACCTAAACTTAAAAGTTTAGGGACAGCGTGTGAACCTAACTTATATGACACTGACTTTTACTACTATAACCCCTCCCCCCCCCTCCCCCCCCCCAGCGGTCACTTTCTTGGTCACTGTATTTCTTCCTTACCTGCCAGCCGGGATTTCTCCGACGTCCCGACTCCAGGTGACAGTCGGTTCTGGGTCGCCCTCCACCTCGCACTTCAGCACGGCCGCCTCGCCCGGAGCCGTGATGGTGTCCTGGGGCGGGTTGATGAACGATGGTTTGACTGGTGGGAGGGGCAGGTGGGGTACGAGATGGAGAGAGAGGAAAAAAAAGGAAGGAGAATGATGAACTGAAAACTGATTTATAAATGAAAATGATTTGTTTTATATATATCCCCATTTCACCACACTGGACTTATCATCACCCTGATCATCTGAATCAACTCTGCACCTTAAACACAAGCTTCTTTTCCTTAGGAGCAACGGAGCATTCCAGCTGAGCTGCAAACTTCTGGCAAACACCTGCTACATCCAACCACTAGAATGCTCAACTTTCTACCAGGTACTCTTTTCTGCACCGGAGCATTGGTGGTGAAATTGTGTATTTTGTTTTTCAGCTATACCTGGGTCAGCCTTAGAAAGACAGAATGTCTATTTTCATCTCTTCCCCCCCCCCCCCAATCTACAACCTGAAACATTTTCAGCATGATTGATATTTTGTATTTTGCCTATAATTTGTCACAATCAAAAGATGCTTTTTGTTGAAGCATTGTCATCATAAACAAATGACTTCTACATCCTCTTAGTGCACTTGTTTGGCTACTTTCTATCAGTCGGGGAAAGAAAACGAAAAGAAAATGAACCAAATGTAGACATATGCATGTACATCTCCAATTACAATGAAACATCCATCATAAACAAAATCAAAAATAGGAGAGAAGAGATACAATAAGTGAGAGTGACAAAAGAAGATACCCTGGCGAAGAGATGCCAAGATACGAAGAGATGCCGAGATACGGAGATGAAAAAAAAAAAATGGATGAAAATGGAAAAGTTTTGACGTGCACCAGGAGTCAGGGTAGCTCGATGGAAAAGAACGAAACAAACCTTGATGCTAAGTCTTGCTGACAAGCCTGAATGAACCCCGCCATTTGCCCTGCCTTCCCCTTATCCTGGCCAGCATAATGCACAAACTCCAAAGCTAATACCAAGATAAACCCCAGCTCCACATCTTCGTGCATACATATTTCTCAGAACCAAACGATTCCCTATCATCCATGTTTTTTTTATATACAATACCAGTGCAAGAAACATGACAACATAAATGTACACAACAGACAAAAGATCAGGAAATGTGCAGAATACTAACCTTGGACAGTTAATGTCGCGGCCTGGCTCGTTGCTTCCCCGGCCACGTTTGTCGCTCGGCACTTGTAAACTCCTTCATCATCTTTCCTTAGCTGCAAAAAAAAAAATTCGAATAAAAATACGAAAATTTTAGTACTGTGGATCGTTACCCTGCAAATCTTAAAATTTCATTCAATTAATCTTTACAACAATAGATGGAATAATTTCCCTTCTTTGACAGAATTCACATTTCTATACAAGCATAAGTGTGTGAAACAAATGTACCAAAATTCAGAAAAGTGGATTGTAATTTGTAGACTATTTCACTCACAGAAATTAAAACTGTGTGTGTGGTATAATTTGGAGTCTTTTTATTGTCATGAATTTCAAGAGTCTACAGAGATTCATGTCACTCAAATCTCAAGAAAATACTCCCTCTGGTATAAACATAAATATGCTGGATATTGTTTCAAGATTGGGAATTTGTTTTACTCTTCCCCTGAAGAGGAATGATACTTGTTCCTCGTTTCATTACCATAATTCTGCATCTCAAATACAACTACTTGGAAAATTGAATAACAAGTCCCACATGAATGGGTGCTCAAAATGAACACCTGATAGGTACTATTCATGGGCAAGTGTAACGACCACGGAAAGTTGCATGTGAATTGGTCATGGCACTTCTTGGATGTAGTGACCACAAAACTTGGCAGCAAGAGCGAAAAATAAAGAAAGAAATAAAGAAAGATTTAGACAAACACAAATTGGTGATACACCGATAGTGTATCACCTATCCCGAACTCTAAGGCTAGGCCACCTTGTAGTAAGCAAAACCATGGAGTCGTTGGCGTGTCAACCCCCACCCTTGATCTTTCTTCATCAGCCTACTTTGTGCTCATTGTGAAGTTCACAACATGGAATAACTTTCTCTTTTACGGATAATGATACGGAAGAAGCAAAATATCAATGTCCTTTCACAAACAGAAACTACATGATATCAGCTAATCCTATAATATTCACACACACACACACACACACACACACACACACACACACACAAAATGATGGGAAGTTGAATGCAGTCATTGCAGCATCTGAAAACTGTCGCCGTCGAGTAACAGAAGACACTGACAATTGGCCGGGGTGGAAACCCATCTCTGACATAACACATGCGCTCGCAAACCACCGAACCCCGGTGAGACCTGCGATTTGAGAAAGTGATAAAACCCTCGACAGATGTTCCGGCGAGACAGCTTTCGGTTCTGACTATCCCTGCTCTTTGCTTTCACTCCGCAAAGTCATGCCCCGTCCACACTTTAAAAAAAAAGAAAATTACCTGAAAATCTTTGAGGGGATTTCACTTCACAGAAAAGATATGTTTTGAAAACAATAACAACCTGTCATTTAAGAGTGGTGGACAATAACAAAAAATCCCGGAGAAAATGAACCAATAAACTTTACATGTATAACATAACTGGAGTGACTACTAATTGCAAATATGAGGGATGCATTTTCACTTGCTAAAAATGAGATCAAGATAGATACCTTGATAATGATATCATATTGAGCTCACTACAAAAGCTGCAGAAGAAGGCAAATTAAAGAGAAATGACAAAATTAGCTAGGTAAAGATATGATAGTATCACATTCAATCATATAAGGGGATGGTTTTGCTCTGTAAACTTACGACTGTTTAATTTTGTGGCAGAAATACCCAAAGCCTCTAAATCCCAAAATCTATTACTCATCCATAAGTTGGCAACACATTTTCGAGAGATCAAAATAAATCTGTACTGCCTCAGTGTGGCAAGATATGATGTATTTCATTCTGATTTTGTGAAGATTCCAGGAATTGCATCTACAGTTCCCTCAAAGCGTTACCAAATATACTGTAGGCTATGTATCAAAATTGAAGGGGTCGGTGCAATATAGTGCTAACCCACACTTTTGTCAAAATTGAGTTAGATGCATTTTCATAATCCTTATCCTTTACTCTAACCTCTGTGAAAGTATCATTTTTGAATTCAACCAATAAGATGGTAAAAATGCACGCATTCATGTTTTATTAATGTACAATGTATGGACTTTCCAAACATTCAACAGCGATTATCTCAAAATGACTATTGTGTGGGTTAGCACTATATTGCACCGACCCCTTCAATTATGAGTTGCCAATTTGGATGATAAGACGGCAACATTGGTAGTAAAACAGAATTCATCTGATTCATGGAAGAATAACTTGCAGACGAAATGCTCTCAGCAGGGTGACAAACACAGCATGCCCTCCACGACTGCCTTCTTGATTTGCTCGATGTGGGAGGAAGGACTCTCTCATTTTGCGAGTGTGAACTGGGCCCCATCCCCATTCTTATCACTTTCTCAGTTTTCTCCCCCCTTCAATATCCCCTTACCCTCCCTCCTCCCTCCTCCCTGGACCCATCCTCAACTTTCTCCTCCTCACTCAACACCATCCAATATATGTAAAAGGTCAAAAACAGCTACACTGCTGCATTTAATGTCATCCCTTATCCCCCCCTCTCTTTTTCTTTTGGAGGTAGCTCTTCTGATATTTCAAAATGCTTTTTTTTTTCTCTTTCTTCTCCTTCATCTTCTTTGTTTCTGTCATTTAATTCTTATCTTGTCTGAGATTGCTTTCTGTGAAGAACGCCTGCTACCTCCGGTTGCGGTTCGACGAGTTTGGGGGAGGACCCCTTGGTCCTTGTTTTCCTTTGCCTCTGATCCCAGACTATTCATAGAGTTCTCTTCTACTAAACTTTCCAGCAAATTTGCTGCATCTTTTTTTTCTTCTCTCTGTGATATCTTTTTATTCACCTGTTAGAGATTCTTGGCATATTTCGCACGTGAGTATGAAAATATGAGTGGTTCCATTGTTTGCACAAAAAAGTTTCTCACGCATCTGTCGCTATCTAAGTCACTGCTCATGCAGGGGGACCAGTTTTTCACACCTTAAACACAGGATGAATTTTATCATACTGTTAGAAGATGCAGGCTTAATGATTCTTGCCGATAGATTATCAGATCCTGACCTGAGAAGTTGTCGTTAAACATGAATTAAAAAATTAAGAGATGACGAAGACACTGCAATTAAGTGGCGAAAGTGAGTGTAGACACTGCCGCGTGTTGTCGGGGTATTAATTACAGTACGTCGGGGCCATATCAGCGAAAGGGCAACTGTGTGAGAGAGGTGCACCCCCAGTTGCTGTCCCGCCGCCGTTTCGGGAGCGCACTGCACTGTCTCAGAGATTAGGGTACGGGCACACCGAAATTCCCCTGTTTATTTGGTTTGGTAACACGATGCCATAACACAGCTTCTGATGTGTAGATGCCATTTCTCTCCCTCTGTCACTATCACTCTCTCTTTCTATCTCCACATTTCATCTCTCCTTTCTCTCTCTCTCTCTCTCTCTCTCTCCACCCACACACACACACACATTAGGCCCGTTCACACACAAGGGAAAAAGTGCGATTTAAAAATCGATTTTCTTATCGCGACCAAAATTTCGAAATTTTTTCCAGTGTGGACAGAAAAATCTCACTAATTACCGCGATCCTTATCGCAATTCAACTCGCACTATTAGTGCGATTTTTCAGAATAATCGCGATTATTTTGCCAAGTGTCGTGTGTGTGAGCGCGATCGAGATTCAAAAATCGGTATTTTTAATCCCATCGTTCGTAGCGCGTGCGAAACTCCCAATTGGGACTGCGGGGTCAGTCTTCGGTCATGCAAGATTCGCGCATGCGCAGTTTGGCCACTGATCGTTCTTTCCTTGCTGCGAAGTGCGATTTTTCCCTGTGTATGAACGGTCGAAAAAAAAATCGAAATTTGGATCGCGATTGAAATTTCGATTTTCGTTGTTTGTGAACGGGCCTATTCTCATAAAGATGCCTCAACTGGGGAAATGATAACCCAAGGTAACCGGGCATAACTCAAGGTAACCAGGCAAGGTAACCGGGCATATTCCATTAATTCCTGAAAAAAAATTATTTTTATCTTATAAGATAAATTGACTAACTGAAATTGAAAACCACACAAAATGAGACTTAGATTCAGTTCAGCAAGTAAAAATTCAGGCTTCATACAGTGTATAGGTGCATTACTAAATATTATCATTATCATCACTTTTATCATCATTATCATAATCACTTTCATTAATATTATTATTAACACTACTACTACTATTACTATTAATTATTGTTATCATCATTATTAATTGGACCAGATAAAGAGTAAACACAACAATTCAGGGTATGTGATAAAATGTTCACATTTCCTCATTTGAATAGTGTGAAACTATTTGCCTACATACACAGGTCCTGAATATGCAGAATGAGCAGGTGCATTATATACAGGCTGTAAGGCACTCCTAGTTAAAAGGGTGTTTTTTCATTTGTTTTAAATACTCTGAAAAAATGGGTATTATGTGCTCAGTGTAAAATGTATCCCTGGCTGTGGAGTGAAACAGGACAATATCAGTCACCGACTGAAGCCGTTTGCGAGAACTTACACATGTACTGTACACACACAATCACATACATGTATATGTAATATAAAATCCTTTTTCTTTCTCTGTAAAGGTATGTATATATCAAAGGAACTCTCTTCTCTTTATCTTTCCCCATATATATCTTTCCATCAAACAAATCACTTCTGTATATATCACAGCATCTCAAATCTGCTAATCACAATCAATCAATCAATCAAGAGAAGAAATCTACACCTCCTTGACAGCAGTTACCCTGACTTCAAAGAACAGACATTGAATCACCGGTGACCCATCTTTAGACCAAATGCAATAAATCAACCGCCTCGTTCCCTTCCTTTCCTCACCCTCTTTCCCCCTTTCCTCACTTCCACCTACATACATTGTATGATCACAGGGAGCATTCTTCTACCACTGTCCATTCCAGCCCCCCCCCCTTCCCCAATCTCTTCCAGAGAGATGTGCCCCTCCCACCTAATTGGCCGAAATTCTCTTGATAGGTGCACGCCCGATTTGTGAGAGCGAACGCAGGGAGGGACATTTGTCAAGCTGGAATGCTCCAAACGACGTTAGGATGGAACGGAATTCTTCTTAGCTGTTATGGAGGAGGAGAAAGAAGAGGATGATGAGGAGGAGGACGGGATGAGGAGGAGGAGGAGGAGGAAGAAGAAGATGGAGAGGATGGTGGATAAAAGGGAGACAGGTTGAAGGAGATGGGAAGATGGATGACATTGTCATGAATGAAGTTTTAATAGACAGCTCTACTCAAAGAAACATTCCGAGCTCTCATTTAAACTATGGTGAAAGCAGAGATCATGTTGGGAAGGGGAAGGGGCTGTGTAGGAAGGAGTTGAGCGGGAAGGGAGGAACGGGCCCACTGAAAATCTTACCCACTGCCTTGAATGACTGTGGATGCTGTTTGCAGTGTAACTAAGCAAGCATCCCTACAACTCCAGTACAAGCTGATGAAGCTAACGTTTTAGCCACTTCTTCGCAGAGTATCTATTCCACCCGTTGAACGATCTATTTTGTCAATAATACGGACGCAGACTGGTATTGATATGCTTGGAAGATATCTTACCATCAAATCAAACGAAGAGCTGTAATTGATCATCTTTAGATGTTTGCTCAATACACAGGTAACAACAGACTTAGAACTGATACAAATCCCCATTGCTTGTTCCAATTCTTGAAAAACGGGGGTGGGGGGAGGCATTCGTTTGGTCTTTGAATCTTTAACCGAAACAATAATTTCTTCAGAGTGTGTGTGTGTGTGTGTCTGTGAATTTGAGCAACATGTACAATATATGTATGTCTGCTGATCTAGTTGTATGTTTATGGAAAGAAGGCATCACACTTATTGATTTTTCACCCCGCATCACGTTGCGCAGACAGCTGCACTTTACATGTGTCGGTTCATGGGAAACGTATATGGCAGATCTTGTACTCGGCGTGGAGTGTTCGGTCTAGTATTACGCTGCCCCCTCTGGGCACAACACATCACAAGTTTTAGGAGCTTTAGATGCGGCGCTACTCGGATCCCCTCCAAAGATAGGGGCAGACACACCGTCCATGCACCTCTGCTGCACGCCGCGGACGTGGTGTGAGACAAAATTTCAATTTCAGCTGCGCCCCCAGCAACGGGGCGGCTGTCATCCCCTACATCTTTCCCCACCGGCTTATTTCGGCGCCGACCCATCACCCCCCCTCCAACACTTGTCATCACGCACGCGCCCTGCCAGCGCGTCATCGGTCGCAGCGCTCACTGAGTCTACCAAAGCGGGCCTCATTTAACCGCATCCTACACCATTAGCACGCTTCCGGATGATCTAATTTGACGGTAATCCGATAGCATCATATCACTTGCACATTTCTTAAACATACCATCACTGGACATTTTCTTTTCTAGTCTTTTTTCCCGCATCACCTAGAAGGGTATTAAAGCCAGAGGCAATTGTAAGACACATCATATGCCTAGACAGATCAATAATACTTGAGTTTAAAAGAATGCTGATGGAACAAACTCTTGGTCTCAACGTCTGGTCTCTCACTGGTCTGAAAGTTGCCATTCATTTGTTGATTCATCAAAGCATATCATCTTCAATGAAGTGACTTTTTTAAAGATAAAGTCGACACCTCACCTCTTTCAACATGAGGTTGCCATCGGCCATTTTCTTCACACGGATGTTGTCCGGTTCGATGAGCTCGTCGTTTTTCAGCCACGTCACCTCGGGGGTGGGGTACCCCCTGGGCGGGGTGCACACCAGGACCGCCGAGTCGCCAGAAATCACCTGGTCGCTCTCCGGCTCCAGCTTGAAGTCCGTTTTAAGGTCTGAGAGATGGGGGAAAGAAGACGAAAGATCGCAGAGGTTTAGGATTAGAAAGGGTAAGAACCAATACGGAAGATAAGAGACATCGATGACCAGTGATAGACAAAACTGACTTCAAAGTTTGATTTATTTCAAGTTTGAATCATTCAATCAAGAAGACATTGCAATCAGTAATGTTGACTTAAAGATGCTGTACAGGGTCAAAGTAAACGGAGGGAATTTCAGAGGAGAACTTGCATTCTCAGAGCTCTTTCGAGAGGGCCAAAATTCAATGTGCTGAGTCGATTAAGTTTGCCATTCTCAGAATATCATACTGTGACGTAGAGTCCAAGTCAGATGTTCCAAAGGAACTAGACACTGAACTGCTATTACTAACATCTGTCTTATAAAGAAAGTTAAGATACTTCACTCATATGTCAAGAGCAGATGACTCCATTGAATATTTTGCTTTCTTGAAATAAAGCTGAAGCAACAATGTAATGCAGCAAGGAGAGATTCTGACTGCCTGGCTAGCTACATAGTACACTGTAGATCCCTGCAAACCATCTGACCATGAACCCATATGGGGTGTCCAAACAATGAGATCTTCGTGATCTTCGTGTCTTTAAGATTTAAATGGAAGCATCACATACATATTATGCATGTGATGCTTCTATTCAAACCTTTAAGACACAAAGATGCAACACAACCTCTAACATGGGATTGAAAGATTCAATGAGAACAATAAGTGTTTAAATTTAGTTAAAAGTACAGTGCACAAAAAGAAGATGAGGAGAGATTTGTAGGAAAAAAAAACACACACAAGGATGTCATTCAATCAATCAACTCCGTTTCCATAATGAGATGAGGTGATGGGAACATTCACTCACAGGTAAGTCGGAAAGGAATTTGTCCATCTTGACCTAAAAACTAAATTGCCCTTAATTCTATTAGTTTCATTACCTGCCTCTTTTTTTCCCCCTCCTCTTTTTTTTTCCACCTTGGAGATACCCTAGACTAGGATGATTCATCAGTGGTGTGACACTTCATCCAACCCCCTGAGCATCGGAGAGGGGTTTCTCCGACCCCCGGAGGTTTTAACACCGGACTGGTTTTGGGTTACCCAGCGGACTTGTTTTCACTACTTAGCACGTCCTTAAATCAAGCCCCATGCTAAACATTCAGAAATGGTCTCCAGTTCCTTAAGGGGAAGGGATGAGAAGGGGGGGGGGGTTGGGAGAGGGGACGTCACTTGAAGGTGAAGTACCGAACAAAAAAAAGAAGAAAGCAAGTTCATTGTCTTGAAAGAGTCGCTTTCCCCGCATGACGTTCATTAAAACAGTCACTCCGTACATGACCTGTGACAGTAATAGCCGACTGTTTACGTTGATATTAAAATATCGGGGACCGGGTGTTTATACGGTCTCTGTCTCTCAACCGAAACATCCTCACCTCCGCCGCAGCCGGCCTGAGCCCGGTCCGTAATTTGCGAGCGTGGCGGATGAAAACCGCACATGAGTCACACTGTCTCTTGTTTTCATTTGGTTGCTCTCTTCCGACCCTCCGTCTAACGAACGAACCCACAAATTGGAATTGGAAGAGAGACCCTTTCCTTTTTTTTTTCTAAGCCTCAGCCACGGATCCGGAAAAATCCACCGTGATTTACCGTCGGTGCTAAAGATCGGCTAAAGAACCCTCAAGAATCGTGGCTGATGATTGCCATGGCACTATTACGAAGGGCAGTATTTACGGTCGATAATCGCCACCCCCTCCGCAAATTGCGCATTCTTGCGACTGATGATGTGTTCTGGGCATTTTCATAAATTTCCACAACTTAATGGTCGGTCGAAGAATTTGCCGTGTTTGTAATAAAACCTACGGCTCCATGCTCGTAAACCAATGCTGAGTTAAACAGAGTGCAGACTTTCTATCCTTGCATATATATCTGACAACCAACAAAGATCACTCAGGCCGATACCTATGATTTTTTTTCTCTCTTCATCCACTTTCACTTTCGTCATTAACCCTTCTATGCTTTGAGTGCTGTTTGACACACAGAAAACCCCATAGCATTGTACACACTGTCCAAAGTCCCTCACACAGAAAGTTTAACCTGCAGCAAACAATATTAAGTCTTTAACTGTAACAATATCACAATGTACCAAGAAATATTTGAACATTAGTACAGGTATGTACACTTTTATAAATATGTATGGGAAAGGTCACAACGAACAGCACCATGCACTTGTAGATATCGTAAGTTTTACGTATGCCTCATCGTATTGTTGTTTCTTACTTTCCAACTCATTATCAACAAATGAAATCCCTCTAAACTTTTTGATAACCTGTTGGTGGCATGATTCTTTGGGCTGGCCACAATACAAAGAGTTTGATGTGGGTTTGTGGAGACAGCGAATTTGGAAAAAGATCAAATGGCTTTTACATGTTTGATACGGACAGACATATGAAACACTGGACATTATTTGAGCGGGTAGATTTGTGCAGCACATATCTAGACCTATAGCATCATCATCAAGTGTTTGTGAAAGGTTGAAAATGAACTGAAAATGGTGAAACTACATCGATATAAAGATAACCATTATCATATTAATGTACGAAGCAAGTAATGATATAATAATAAGATGTTGAATTAAATAAAATATTTTTTTCTGGACAAGAGTGTTCTGTTACTTCTGATTCATCATTTTCCGGTAAGATCCTTTACATAAGCATCTTGCAATCATATAACTACAACTTCTGTCAATAAGTGAAAGGGGGGGGGGGGAGAAAAAAATAATTGGTGAATTGGGGATAGATGATTGATGTAGGATTGGACAGATCAGAGGAGGCAAACCCATTTTCAACAACTGTGCATCACTCACAATTACCTCATCAAAACTACCTCATCAGGTTGCTGCACTAGGGGGGCATTAGTATCCCATCCAGACTTGTCTAAACATCTCCCCTCCTTGACTACCAACTTCAGTTTATGATTGCGATATATTGATACTTATTCTAAATGGATGTTTGAGAAGTGCACCCTACGTAGTCTTAGCACCAGGCAGACTTCATTTATAAGTGCATCTCCCACATATGACTTCCACAGAAATTACAAAGCCTGATTCTTCAAAATGTGAGAGATATCATTCTCAAATCCTGTAAAACTTACATCTTTTGTAATTAAGAGAACAGGAGACTGTGAAAATAGCAGTAAAATGTTACAGCTGACGGAATCATCAGCTGATAAAAGAGCAAAGGGGGAACTTGAGGATGAAAAGTGGCTGCAGGATGCAGACTAGGCATCACTTGGCATCAAACAGGTGTGTTGAGTAAACTGGAAGTGGACACTTTGAAATCGGCCGCTTCCATCCGCAACCTCCCTCATTTCCCGGGCAATTTGATGGATTTTAGCGACGAACCGTGAGTCAGAATCAAAAGGAAACAACACGGAGGCAAAGGCGGACCATTTGACTGTTCTGACCAAAGAAATACTTAGGATGTCAAAGAAAACATAAAGTTTCTCAAAAAAGTGCAAACGGGAAGAGAGAAAGTGTTTTTTTTTTCCTCACTACCTGAGGTTTCACTCCTGTAATTAAGGAAAAACAACCCACCAGTGATATGATCGGGAGGTGGGGGGAGATGGGATGAGATGCGGAGGATGGTTGGTAGTGAAGGCGATGACAAGGTGGAGGACACCTGTGACTCAAGGGAGGCTACCGGTGTGGCAAGGATACCTCCAGAGATGGGATGGACTTTCTTGGGGGGAAAGCAGAAGAGGAATTTTTGCAGAGTTGCAGGTTTCTTCTTTTGGATTGAGTATCTTTGAAATTGGGTGGTTTTAGACCAGGGTGTGGTCGTTTCTTCTACCACCAGTCAGAAAACCCCCCTCCAACCTGCATCTATTGACCAATGATCTGTGCATTCCAGATTCAACATCACCACCACTGCCATAATCATCATCATCATCATTCTCATCCCCAACACCACCACTAGCGTCATTGTTAAAATTGTTACCAATATCACCACTGCCATCACCACAATCATCATTCTTATGATGCAGTCATTATCACACTGAGAATCACTTTCGTAATTATCCGAAACTTTTCCTCACGATGCCATACAGATACATAGATAGATAGATAGATAGATAGATAGATAGATAGATAGATAGATAGATAGATAGATAGATAGATAGATAGAGAGAGAGAAAGAGAGGGAGAGAAATAGAAGAGAAAGGGACAACACATCAGGGCGTCGCTGGGAAGTTGTAGCCACCTGCTCTTCTAGACCACAGAGAACCTCACGATCCCTGTGCGTGTAGGATGAACCAAGACAGAGCATGATCTGGGATGGTAAAAACATGGGCCACTGAATGTCACTGACATTCACTGGAGTCATTATTATCATTGTGGCAACGGATGATATTCCGCCATCATGCTAATGGATAATGTTCTCGTGTGAGGCTCCTCATTAGCCAGAGAGAGAGAGAGAGAGAGAGAGAGAGCAATAGATTATCACACAGCTGGTAGTGGTATCTTCACATCTAAGGAAGCTAGTTGTAATGTTCTTCATGTCAACATTTAGGTCTCCATGTTCCAATGCAACTGCACTCCTGGTAGAAAGCTAGTCATGATGATGTTACTCAAAAGGAATCAAATTCGGCTATTTCTCTTCAAGCTGACAGGTATCCCTGGGGGAATGCAAACATTCTGTTATTGGTGCTGAAATTTGGTAGTTTTCAATTTTTGTGAGCAACTCTTTGTGTCTTCTATATACACCCATGAAGTTCTGATAAAAGCGGTGTTCCTTTTTTTTGAAAATCCCCAATCATAAAACTTTTGATATGATGTGGTATGATTTCTCATTTGCGCAGAGAATATATCTTTCTTTGAAAGCGTTTGCACCACAGCAATTCAAATCTACAATCCTCTGCATCTTTTTTTTTTTTTTAGTTTCCTGAATATGAGTTGAATATAATCAAGACCTCAAATGATTTGCTGACTGTTTGGGCACTGCCACCACCCCTTTAACCTTAAGACTCACCCCTCTCCTCTTTCCACCCCTCTCCCCTCCTCCCCTCCCCCCCCCCCACTCTCCTCCATCTCTCAGAAGATTTGGTATCGTGATCCCTCCCTGGGCACCCGGCTTGCTCGTGTCGAGACCAATTTCCCCCTCTGGTCCTAAGGAGGCTCCGCGAGAGCCAGTCAACCCCCGCACAAACCTTGCGAGACACAATCAACTCAATCACTGGGCCTTATCTTGAGCTGTTTTCTTTCCATCTGCTGGTACTTTGCGACCGTATTCCTCCCCGCATACCGAGGGTTACCTGCAAGATCTGTTTTCTCTAATGCTGGTGTTTCTGGCGGGGGGATTTCGCATCTTCATCCGTGCAAAATACCACGCCCGTTAGCAACCGTCATCGAAAGTTTCCCAAGCATTGTTAAAGAGGAGGAATTAAGCTCAACTTACACGAAGGCGAGATGTAATTTTTTTTTTCATCCCACTTCCACTCGCATAGTTCTCAAGCTCAAAACAAAATTCTTGGCTTCTTCCCGCAAACTATACCATCCTTGTTCAAAATCTGCCTGACTTGCTAGTTTCAGTTCAAATGAGGTAAACATAGATTTTAGAGCAAAGTCACATGCTTCTGCTGGAAAGTTTGTTTGTTTTTGTTTGTTTCATTCCCATCTGAGAAGATGGCTGGATAGCCCATATTCAGCTGCAATAACTGGTCTTCCATGGGGTCCAATTGGATGTAAAGCGGGACCACTTCCAGTGGGTTAAACACTCTCTTCTTTGCGACAAATAAATGAAGCAGGATCTTTTACATGCGTAAGTTGTGACTCTCTCACACATGGGACCTCCATTGTATGTCCTATCTGAGGGACAGAGTGTTTTGGCTCTTACTAGAGGGGACACTATGATTACACACAACGTTGCTCAGTGGGACCCGGGAATTAAACCGGGGTCCTTAGGATCGAGAGGCAGACATGCTACCGACTGAGCTAACTCATCGCCCAACCAGCACATGCAACACATCGAAATCAAGGCTTGTGCTCTTGTTTTCAAATCAGACTAATATGAGAGAAGAGAAGATCACATCTTTCTCCTATGAAATCCATAAATACATTGAAATGAAAAGCAGGATAGCAAAATGAGTACCGGGGTATTTTCACTCCGAAAGTCCCTGCTTGCATTTAAATGAAAGCGGCGATAGAGATAACACGAAGTGGAAGGAGGAGATGGGATGCGGTTGCCACGGTGAGCAGAGGACAGGATGATCTGGTGGGAGAGGGTGGATAAACCACACCGGATCGGTTGCGACTTGAGCACACATCAATTTCGCGACGGGAAATGTGTGGTGATTTGCGGAATATGAGCAAAATATGTCACTCTCGGCTTTCCGCTTTCCCCCGTTCTCGGGAGCCTGCCCCAGTAGTTCCCTCATCAGCCGAGGCTGGTAGGAAACTGTGGGGTTGATGCGGACAAATTGATGTTGAGGGGGATGGGGTGGGGGAGAACAAATGAATTGAGTGGTTTGGAGTCGCCTGCAAATACACCTCTGATGAAGGCTGCGTCGTTCGACCTGCTGCCTTGAAGACAAATCCAGTATTTTGCGGCTAAGTTGACATCAGTCTTTCTCTTCCATTTTTTTCTCTTATGCCAAATATGACTGCTACGATCTGCCATGCCGCGGGAAGGGGAGGAGGAAAGAGCAAATCGAGGACTGTTTGATTCCAAATGGGAGCTCGTTTTTGCGGGGACAGCTGTGCTCGGATGCGCACTCTCATTTTCGTCAGCATCGATCTTGCGATGTCGTTTTGATTTCGGGCGTTATCGGGTTATTTGGCTGATGCGATTTCTGCCACCGCGCCTCCCATTAGACCTCCTCTCGCATTTCCACTAGCACACAAAATTGGGGAAACAGATAAAAAAAAGTAAGTAAAAAGCTACCATACCTCTACCTTTCACTGGTGCACTAACTTGGTAAGATAGCTTGTAAGCTGAAAGCACACAAATATTCACAATGCATCTGTCTCTTGATATCATGAAAAAGGACTGCATCATCAATCGAATCTCCACTTTTGTCTTTTATGGGTTATTCCCGCACAACCTCCATCAAAACTCTCTCTGCCAAAAGTTTTGGTCGTTCTTTTAGAAATACCCCACGTTTTGACTTCTGACTGTTCAAGAGTTTCTTCCATAACTCCAAGTGGGTGAATAAAGTGGATATTCTTATTTTTCATCAGACGTACAACCGCTCAATATGACCATTCCTAGCTGCAATTATAGAACACTGCATCACAGTGACGCTCGCTTCATGTGAGCTATTATTAGAAATGATGTCACCATCACACAGTGACGAGTGCTATTCGAACGCCCCAATAGAAAGAACATCAACATACACCAACATAAACTGATGTACTCGCTACCATCTTCATGACAGTTATGCCACATTTCACTCTGACATCCTCTTGCTTCTCGCTTCTTTGGCAGTTTTCCTTGAAATTGCCTCCAACTTTCTGTGATAAACTCTTTGTTAATATCACATAGGATTTTTAAAGAGATAACAAGCAGAAAACACTCCAAAGTTGAAAGTGAACATCGAGTATTATGATGAAAGCAATTCTATATTTACTTATACTTTTTGTTCCCCCCATAAAAAGTGATTAATTCTATGGTAAATATACCAGCTTTTGAGAACATTAATAGTTATCAAACCAGATCTCATCTTAAGTGAAACACTTCACAAAGTTTTTGCACAAAATTGATGTGACTTTACGTAACAATATTCTCAGAGAGAAAGAAATGCTCCAACATAGTTTCAGACAAAGCAAAGCTGATACTCGAATGAAAACTACAAATATCCCCCTCTCACACTAAGCCAAGAATAGAACGAGAAAAAAAAAAACTACGCTCTTATTCTCTGAAAGTCTTTTTATCCTCGGGTCTACTGCCTCTATACACAGGGAACTCACAGAGAGATGAAGAGGGGGGGGGGGGGGGAAGCTCCTTTACCACCGGTATTTAACCCGTTGAGGACGGGCTGATTTTGCTACAACACACATTTCCCATAGACTCTTACCTGAGTATACTTGAGACTCGTCCTCAACGGGTTAACTGAGGAAAAAAGTGTGGTAAGGAGGTTTGAAGATCACCGATCCCTCGCCGAAGAAAGCAGCCATCAGTTTAAGGCTCACCTGGCTGCTAAAAAGCGCTCCTCCCTCGAACCGTCCCCCGTCATTAAGTGTGACATGGATCCAAATCAAGAGCTGATCCCCGTCTCAAGCTGATTGTTTTGATCCACATTTGCCAACTTGCAGGCTACACAGCATACACAAAACCACCGCCAACTCACAGACTACAGCATGCACTCACAGCACAAACAGCCAACCTCATACAATCTTTCTGCAGGAGTTTATTTCTTGTAGATAACACAATTTATATTTGAAGCATGCTACAAATTACTTCATACCAATACCATTTCAATATTACCTACTCCTTTTGTTTATTTCTTCATTTCCTTTTCCTTTTTGTTTATTTGATTGTATTGGTCAATTCAGAACTGTGACTTTTATTTCAACAGTTTTAATTTTTCTGAGTAAAACAAAGACTACTATACTATAGTTCCCTCTGGATTTTGTCAGATCTTTTATCTCACAGCTGTGATCCTTTGATAATCTTATGCATTTCAGCAGGTATTAATATTCTAACTAACATTAATTCAAAATGTTAAAACCTCTTGCTGTTTTTTTTTTCATTTTATCATATGCTTTGATAAAGTGTGTGTCCAGTCTTTTTGTATCTCTGTGTAGTTATACTCTATTGACACAATACAACTGATGAATGCGACTCTTTTTCTTTTTGACTAAGAACTCAAAGACATAATAGGAAGTCATTTCTTTCATCAAACTATATCCTGTCAGCTGCTGCTATTTCATATCACACAAATCTCACATCAAGGAGATACTTTTGTCACACTTCCGATGCCAAAGAACACGACATTCCACACAGAGTCCAAATTTGGTGTTTTCTATATATCACAGCCGAGAAAGGAGACAACTTGAAGCCAATCTAAACAAGATATACCTCCGTACAAAATCCATCACCTATGTGTGGATTTTGCGAACAAAAAATTTCTGCGGTTTCAAGATTGGACATTTTCCGCAATGCTGAATTCCTATCACGCATCCTGTTTGCAGTACAAACAATCTATCTTTTAAGTCATTGTTCTCTGTCTGTCTCTAACTGTCTGTCTGTCTGTCCATCTGTCTGCTTAAAGATGTAACATTCCCTCAAACTTGTCACTTCCAGAACTATCCCCCAGCCTCTAAAAAAAAAAACCCTCCTGCATTCCGACCCGGCTTACATGAGATACAGCCCGACATCCCCTGATTCAAAGTGCATCGCCTCACATCAAATTGTACCGACTGACCTCCTTACAACCATCCCACCTCCCTCCCCCATCCCCCTACATCATTCATTAGCCAAGATTTCACAAAGAAAAAGGAGAAAGAAATCTAGTTTCAAAAATCCACAGCACTTTTAAAAGGGAAGAAATCAACCGGAAGTCTAGTCAGTGTAAACTTTCATCACAACAACCAATCTACTTCATATCTCTAGACATCTGATCAAATTTGAAAATTCCAAAAACTGATATGCGACAACCCATCTACTTCATATCTCTAGACATCCAACCAATCGAATCTTAACATTCCAAAAACTGATATCCGACATTTTTCACCTTCAGAATGACTGGTAGAAAAAGAGATCCTGAGGTAAACTTCAAAATTTTTGGATAGATACTGGACATAAAATTGGACAGTTTGATTTGAATTTCACTGGTCAGACTGTAGAGAGAAATTTTGTGGATATACTTCAGGCTGCGGGAGAGAGACAGAGCTCAGGCAATATCTTCGCAAAACTCCATCGAACCTTTTCAACTCTTCGGTAATCAGTGGCTGCATTTATCAACTTTGAAACATAGAAACAGCCCTATGCAGTGGTGTGAACGGTGGGAAATTAACTTGAGTTTTGCATCGCGATGCAACAACCATGGACTCCTTTGTGTGAATACAGCTACATGTATTGGTCAACTTTTTTTTTTTCACCAACAGTGTTATTGGTCCTATCGTGAGAAGGAAAGGTGAAATGAAATGGATTGTTGGAGAGAGAGAGGAGAGAAGGTGGGTGTCTTCACTTAAAGGCAACAGGGACGCGAGTTTTTACATAAACTTATCTTCAATTACAGTCCTGTAGTTTTGCTCTTATCTTTTTTTATATATCTCTCTCTCAGTTAGATTGAATGACATCATAAATGTATAATTGATATATAATAGAAAGATTAAATGAGAACTTACCTGTTTGAAATTTGATCTTTATTTTACGAGGGAGTTGTAGGAAGAGAATACATTGAGAGACCCGCTTTGCGCACGCGCAGTCATTTTTCGAAGCATCAAATGTGGCTGCTGGATATTTGAAAGATTATGGAGAACTTAGCCTCACGTTTGAAAACTTTGGGAGGGAGAGGAGGGAATGTATTCTCTTCCTACAACTCCCTCGTAAAATAAAGATCAAATTTCAAACAGGTAAGTTCTCATTTAATCTTTCTATTTTACTTCTGGAGTCTCCGAAAGAGACTACATTGAGATTTTGAAGCCCAGTAGCCATATTTGTAAGAAATATAACAGAAATGACTATGAATTGTCATTTACCAAAACGGTAAATTGTTTACCTTGCCTGGTCATTTTAGTAGAGCAGTTGAAAGACACTTGCTCCCATCCAGCAAAGGTTTTCTGTAGTACTTTCTGAAAGTCTTTTCATTCGTCCAGCCTGCCTTCTCAAGGATAAACGAAACTGGCAAGTCTGCTCTGTGTGCAGCTGACGTCGCAGCTGCTCTTGTTGAGTGAGCCTTATATTTTGAAGTGTCGATTCCTGCCGCTGTCATAACATCTTTGATCCACCTGGAGATGGTTTGTGACGTAACTTTCGCATGGGGTCTGCGAAAACTAATAAAGAGCCGACGCTCTTGGCCTCGAATTTCCTCAGTCCTCCGTATGTAGGCTTTGATGTAGTTGACAACGCACAATCGACGATCTGGAGGGTAGGCTCTCATGCTCAGTGTGTAGCCAGCGTTTCCCGGCCTATTTTGTTTCAGTAGCTCGCTGAAATGAAATGTAACTGATGATCCCTTGAGTATCATGTTGTCCAAATTCAGGAGCTGCAACGACTGTGCTCTCTGTGTTGAGATGAGAGCCATGAGCATGCATAGCTTTTTGGTGAGATCTTGTAGGCTCAGTGCATTTGCCGGTGACAGCTTTCTGAGATAGCAAAACACAATATTTACATCCCAAGTATCTACATAGCGAGGTCTTGGGGTTCGGAGATGGAAAACTCCCTTCATAAATCTTGATATCAAAATGTTGTTCCCAACTGTAGAGGCACCATCCTCAAGAACTAGGAATGATGCGAGCGCACTTCTTGCTGTGTTGAGTGCATTGTATCCAAGACCTCCTACATGAAAAAGCTCACTAAGAAATTCTAAAACAAACTGAACACTAGAGTGAAGATGGCTTTTCTTCTTACTCTTGCAAAAGTCTTTCCACTTCTTTATGTACACACAATATTGCTTCTGGGTAGAGGCTCTCCAAGAAGCGGCCAAAATGTCCACAATTTCCTTCTTTAGTCCTGTCCTTTCGAAGGGCTGCCGCATAACCTGCAACAGAGAAGATCAATTCGATCATACAAGGGATGTGGTTCATGCGTAACAGGTTGCGTTAATAGGTTCCTACTCCTTGTAATTAGCACTGCTTCACCCTTTAACATCCTTTTCAGCTTAGGAAACCATGCCTGTGTGGGCCAATTTGGCACTACCATTATGCCTTCAGCTCTATCTGTCCTAATTTTTTGAAGACATCTTGGGATGAGGCAGAATGGGGGAAAGGCATAGAATTTGAATTCTCCCCAATCCAACGTAAATGCATCTACGGCTTCTGCATTTGGATCTGGCAACCAAGTGACATATCTCTCAAGTTGGTTGTTTAGTCTGGACGCAAAGAGATCAATGTCTGGAAGCCCAAAAACTGAAACTAGTTTGTTAAAGGCTTGCTTGTTAAGCATCCATTCATTTCGGTCACTGAACTTTCTAGACCTGCTGTCTGCCTCAGTGTTCTCACTCCCTGGAAGGTGTGCTGCAGTAACCCAAATATTACGTTCCATGCACCACCTCCAGATGTCTCTAGCTGCACTGTCACAGTCCTTGGACTTAATACCCCCCATGTTATTCAAATAAGCAACTGCTGTTGTGTTGTCTGACCTAAGGAGGACATGAACATCATGTAAAGAAGAGCAAAAGGACTTCAGTCCAAACCCGGCTGCCAATGTCTCCAGGTAATTGATATCATTCTTTCTAGCTCTTTCCATTTCAAGATCGTTCCATCTGCCTCCTGTTTCAATGGACAGATTTGTGGCTCCCCAACCAAGCCCACTAGCGTCTGTACGCAGCTCAAGTGTAGGTCTGTTACGCTTAATTGGTGCACACTCCTCAAAGACATGATTAATCCACCATTTGAGCTCTTCTTTCCCTTCTAATGACAGCTTCATAGGTCTGTCAAAATGGCCTTTGTTAGCTTTAAGGGCGGCAATTTTGTCACGTTCTAGGCATCTGTAGAAAAGAGGGCCATGTTGGACTCCAGGGAAAGTAGCTATTATCTTCCCGATAACATGTGACACCTGCCTGATTGTGGGTCTAGTATTGTCAAGCAAGTCTGAACAGACTGTGATAATGTCCTGCATTTTCTCTTCTGGCAAGGAGATAGTCATATCACCAGTGTGCAGCTTAAACCCTAGGAATGTGAGCTCTTGTTGGGGTTCTAGCATAGATTTCTCCTCATGGACTACGAAACCTAGCTCAGACAGGAGATTTGTGGTTGCACGTACAGCCTCCTTTGTTTGTTCTATTGACTCTCCGATAATGAGAGTATCATCAAGGTAGCCTAATACTATGTGCCCCATTTCTCTCAGTGTAGCGAAAACAGGTTTCATGAGCTTGGTGAAAAGTCTGGGCGCTGTGCTGAGCCCATTTGGTAGGACTTTGAACCTGTAAAATTTCCCTTGCCATGGAAATTTCAAGAATTTTCTGTGTTCAGTGTCAATTGGAATGGAGTAGTAAGCATCTCGGAGGTCGACTGAGGCTAGGAAATCTCCTGGGGAGATTAAAAGGGCAGCTGTATGAATGTTATCCATTTTGAAGTGTTGTACGCTCACACACTTGTTCAAATCTGTCAAATCAAGTATTAGTCGAACACCCCCATTTTTCTTGGGTCGTGTGAAAATGTTTGAGAGAAATTCTCCTTCTTCATGACCACATTCTTCGATAACATTCTTAGTCAGTAAGCTTGCGATCTCTCTGTCAATACAAGCTGAATTGTGCTGGTTTGGTTTGTATTGAATGAAGGGCTTATCCCTCCTAGGGGGCATACATGCTTCTTCAAATTCAATTTTGTAACCCCTGATTGCTGCCAAAATAAATGGATCAGCTGTGATTTGGCACCATCGCCTGTAAAAAAGCCTCACTCGACCTCCGACTGCCACTGGAGCTTTCTTTGGAATACATTGCACACACGTACAAATACATTGGGGAATGCAGGCATGATCATGATGTGAATCGAAACTACCTACCTCTTTGGGTATGCTGGTAGTTATTTCTTGCGTTGCATTGGAGGCCTGTGCTGTGGAGCCTGTTGTGGGGGGCGGCTCGCTGTGCGGGGTGGTGGCTGCTTGCTGTGACCCCACTGTGGGCGCTGGCCTAAAAAAGGCCTGCTACTACCGCCGGCTGTTGGTCTGTGTGTTGAGGCAGCTGAACTTGCAGTCCAGCCAGCACTTCTGTATTGTCGCTTGGAGAAAGCTGCTCCCCTGTACGGGTGGTACGTACTAGACTGTGGCCGCGAAATTGGGTTTCTCATCACCCCTGATGCAGCTTTCTGCTCCTCTTTGAGATCTTTCATTCTCTTTCCCAATTCATCCCCGAATAGGAATTTAGTGACGGGAGTGGAAGGTTTGCAAAGATGAGAGTAAGTGGCTGCCATGTCCGGCTTGATAAGTTCTTTCCTCAACGAATTGAGTTCAAAATTGGCATTGCACAGCAACGCCAATGCGTCCTGCTGTGTGTCGGTCAGCCGAGGTGATGGGAAGGACTGTATTAGCGCGCTCAGGCCCTTCGTCAGCGACTTCTGCACACGCTGTAACTTGGCATCTCTACTGCGTGTGTGTTGCGGTAGGTTATCCCAGATCGGGCCGTTCACCTTCGGTGTAGCGAGGTAAACACAGTTGCTCGGGGCTGGATACTTAGATGCCGTCTCTTCCAACACTTTTTCTTCTAGAGGGTGGCTTATGAGGTAAGTAGTAGAGCTGGCTAAGTCTTCGTCTACCGGTAGCCCTGTATCACCCGGCTTGGCAAATTTTGCTGCGAGAACGGGAATTTCTAGCACGTCTGCCGCGTCTGACGCAAATTCGCCTTCTTCTCTGTTGGCTTCGCCCGTGTCACGCACGTGCGGCTCCCCGCACTGTTGAAAATCAGTTTCCATAGGAATTTCACACTGTCCGGCGCTGTGCGCCTCATCGTACGCCACAAAATGGCGCGATGCCGGTTTCGGCGGCGTGGAGTTTACACTGGGCAGCGCATCGACCACTTTACTCAGAAGACTTTCCAGTCTCGATAGTCTGTCCTCGACATCCGAGGATTTTTCGGCCGTCTTTGGGCCCTGCTTCGCTTGCGGGACTTTACCCGCCATGTTAGTACCGGAAACCGTGACCGACTTAACTAGTTTCTTTTTCGGCTTGACTTGTTTGCCTGTCTGAGGGGAACGTTCTTCGCAAACAACGTTGGTGTTTCCCACTGCGCCGGGCTTAGCCGGATGATGCAGCTGTTCTTGGGGCTGTTGTACCTCCATCACCGTAGCCACCGCGTGACTTTCGTGGAATGAGGCCGCTAGAAAAGGCTGTGCTTGCCGCCTTGCTAAGCACCGAATAATCGTTGTACGATATAGGAAGATAGCGGAATCTAAATTCCACTAACTGCTGGTTTCTAGAACCGTTAGTACCGCGAAATGCGAAAAAAGATCAGAATTTTCGACTGCGATAAGGGAACTGCGTTCGAATACTCGTGCGTAGAAAAGCGATATGACTGCGCGTGCGCAAAGCGGGTCTCTCAATGTAGTCTCTTTCGGAGACTCCAGAAGTAAAATATGTTTCCTTTTCCGTTTTCCACTTCTTATCAAGCTGCCTATATTAACCCTTGCGATGAAACCCACACTCGGGAAGAACTTGTTTTTCTCACAATGCGATGAAACATAAGAAGATGGACATTTCCAGAGAGAAATCTGTCCAACAGACACACACACACACCACACACACATACACTCGCACACACACACAAAGACAATTTTGTTATCGGCCCATAAACATGACCGACACATGCCTCCGAGATGCAATTTCAGGAGAAACAGCGTCGTAATTATTCCTAAACAAATGGAATAATCGAGAACATGCATTTTTCATAGGCACAGCCCGAGAAACTCTTCCTCTCTCCTTTTCCCCCCACCCCCGACAAAAACAGAAAAACGTTGACGTCTCTCGCCCGGCAATATATTGGATGGACGCCATCTCAAGCGACAACATCGACGAAATGAAACGAAGGAAATGTCAGAGGGTATCAAAAAAGAGAAGGAGGAACATCCAGGAAGACGGCACGGGAAAAGGGAGGGGGCTGGGGGCTCGAGAAATAGCCCCGAACCACGCAAAAGTAATTACAGATACGGCTGGGAGGGGGTTGGAAGAGACAGGGCCCCCTAAATGGGTCATTTTAATGAGTTTTCTTTGTGACTTCTTTGATATGCCAATTATTGCATGCCCAGAATGCAAATTTTGTTGCACACTCCACTTGTAATTGATTGCCCTCTTGGCATTGTGGCAGGAGTTTTTGTTTTTGTTTTCTTCTTCTTCTTCTTCTTCTTTTACTTCTCCTGTCTTGGTCTTTAACAGCTTCAAGATTGCAGCAACGAAAATGAAAAGAGACCGGAAGAGTGTCGATTCCACGAAAACGGGCGACATGAAGAGAAGTGTTTCAAGAAAACTGAACTTTGAGAACTGCCATCTGACAAAATTCAAATGATGAAACAGGTAAACTGTATTCTGAATACTTTTGTAACAATCAAGAAGACAAGTGTTATAGTACAATATGATGTAGACAAATGGTTACTTTTTATAAATGAATGGGTAAATATCAACTAAATGCAATATCAAACAGCTGTGTATATTCAAAAAAGTAAAGTGTATATTCAAGAGTAGTTGTTTAAACCTTTATGATGATTGTATTATCAGTGAACTTTGCAAAATCATTTTAGTAGTTGTGGGCTTATTTCTGTAGTTCAAAGTGCCATATGAAAGGAAGAAAAGAGAAATGAATGGGATTAAAAAAAGCAACAACTAATTCTGCTCGAGGTTGATCTCTTACAGTTTACATTCCATTTTTCATTTTTAAAGATGTTTGTAGGTTTGGGTTTGCATTCTTTCAACACTTGTCACTTTTGCTGATCTCTAAACCAGCGTTTACTCTGACTGGTGTGGAGTGTATTTCTTGTCTTTCTGGGAAATCTGCTTTGATTCCTCCTCAATCCCTTTTTAATCAGATTTTCCATTTCTCTCTCTCTCTCTTTCTATTTCTGTATATATCTCTCTATCTTTCTCTCTCTACAGAGCCACCCATCCATCTACCTAACTAATATGTCTACAATACGTCTGTATATTTAAGAGAGAACTACAAGGATGTAGAAAGAGAGAAAAGAGGGAGAGAGAGAGAGAGAGAGGATAAAAAGGATGTTACCTTATCAGATTCCTTTTATGGTCACTGGTATCATCTGACTAAAGGGAGACGAAGCAGCGCTCAACGTTCGATTGCGTTTTCATAGCAACGTTCCGTTCTGCACCCATCCTCCTCATCTTCTCCAGGAACCCTCTCGTCTCCGAGATCTCACGACGGGACGGACAGGCGAGGGGGGTCTAATCCGCACTCCTCTTGTTTTCATTGGATCTTTGCGGTGCTTGAAGCGGAATTGTTTTAGTGTAGTTTTACGGGTTCCTCCCGCTCGAGAGACGGGGAGACGGGAAGGGCGTTGATTGGGAGCGCATCTCTGTTGTCACGGCGATGAGGAGGAGATGGGTGCCATGATACCTTACCTTAAAACAAAAAGAGCCTGTTGGAATGCTCATGGAGCAGTGTGAAATTTATCCATCTCAGGGGACAAAAAAAAAACCCCTGAGAAGCTATGCTTGACTCCAGTAGGGAAGATAGATAACGGAAGGAAGAGGAAAATAAAGACAAATAAAAAAGAGAAGGAAAAGAGAAAGATGAATAAGAGAAAGATTAACTCTGTGATGAGCAAATGGAGCCATTTTCTTACTGAATAACAAAGCTGGACTTGGAGAATGAAGGAAAGATGACGAATGGAGTTAGCACTGTTCTCGCAGAAGCTGGTATACCTCCCACTTCGTAACCCAAATCAAGAGCCTCTTTTTAGAATTACAAACCGCAAATGGAGGTGGAGGGTAATTAGATTCTAGACGTAGGAATAACCAAAAGAAATTGTCAGCTGGGATGGGATGGAGAAGAACTAAATGAGATGGACTCTGAGCATCTTGCTGTTCACTGATGTGTTACACTTCTGCATTTTGTGACATGTATATTTCATGTCCATTCTTCTTTAAAACTTCTTCAATTCTGTCTGATTGATTATACTTGCTACAGGTACATATTAAGGTCAACTTGGGTATAGAGCAGCGGTTTGGTTCAAATTTACTTTTTGCCAAAACATAAGGGCATCTCTCCTTTTAATATCTCAGTCCTCTTGCAGATGTAGGCACATTTTATGGCTGCCATCACATTAGCCAATATCCCATCTAACATGCGTTCAAAAAACACTTGTTAAAATTCACATGCCGCTCCGGCACTAGAGACTCGGAAAAAAAAAAAAAATGGGGACAAATATTCCGACGAAATTCAGCAGCAAGGGGGGTCTCACTTTCCCCTTCCGCTCCTTCGAATCATTAACCTATTC
Source organism: Diadema setosum (assembly GCA_033980235.1). Lineage (NCBI taxonomy): Eukaryota > Metazoa > Echinodermata > Echinoidea > Diadematoida > Diadematidae > Diadema > Diadema setosum. The sequence goes on along the minus strand of CM067070.1, from coordinate 8,391,610 downwards.
CGCCCTCCCGTACACTTTTCAAGAGAATTTATTGTTTTTTATGAGAGCGGTGACTGAAATTATGGATTCTACTGCCATGCAAATCTTACCCCCCTTAAGAGCCGTTACAATTCAATTTGTAACAAGAGGGGGCATGTATGGGGAGGAAAAAGGAAGGAGATACAGAACAAACACATAGAGAGAGAAAACAAGAACAAAACAAGGACAGGCAACTTATTTTTCTCTCTTTGCAATCAAGTGGTAGATACAAACAAGAACATCAATGCAACAAGTGTGCATTTTTGTGAGAAGACGCATGCTTATCCTAGCCTTTAGTGTGTGTGTGTGTGTGTGTGTGTGTGTGTGTATGTGTATGTATTAGTGTGTGTGGAATAGAGAAAGAGATATACAGCGAAAGGATTAGACAGACAGACAGACAGACAGAGCTAAAGAGAAAGACAGAGAGAGAGAGAAAAAAAAAGAGATACTGGTAAACATAGAAAGAGATAAATAGAGAAAGTGAGAGAGAGAGAGGATCACTTGCCCTCATTCTTTCAGACAAAAACAAAAGAGGAAGATATCAACAAAACTTGAAGGATGTCCAAAGATTGAAAGTCCCCCCTCTCCCCTGTCCCTGCCCCCCTTTTTCAGGAGTGAAATATTGTTTGGGGAAAAATGAAAAAGAAAGAGCACTTTCAAAGAGAATCACCTCACACTCGCTTCTTTTGAATACATCACTCCGATCACGCTTCTGTCAAAGTCCGTCAAAAAATTCCTCCCAAGATTCCTTCTGCTATTCTTTCACTCTCACGTTCTCTCAATCCCTTTTTCCCTTCCTCTGTTCTTGTTTTTTTCATTAGTTCTTTAACCACTCCATCCCATCTAACCTCCCAAAAATTTACACGTCGCTGTTTTAAACTGGCTTCCTTTCGCCTAAATCCTGTTTAGTTCCTCTCTCCTCTTTGTTAACGCCTCCAACCCATAGTGTACCGGTATTTCCTTCCACGCTTTCGACTGGTTAGCCCCCCTTCTTCAACCCTCTCCCTTTTCTCCTCTCGCCCCTTAATGCATTCTCGAATGCCTCTTGATTTTCCAGGCACTATCACTTTCCACGCTATCGATTCTTCTCACATTCCGTACTTACTTTTTCTTTTGCTTCTTACCTACACCATCACACCTTTTACGTCAAGCCACTTTTTTTTCCCTCCCCCCCTCAACACCTTTTACCCTCTTGCTGTAGTGTTCTGTTACATTGGCATACATTTTGTTCCTGACTGCTGCTACTCTTTCTTCAAGGAACAAATTTCTTTCCTTTGGTGCAATCTTTTCTACTGAAGACATCTTGTGAAAAATCTTTCACCAGAAATAGGCAAACTGCATACACAAGGACAAAGATTCCAGTCCAAACTACAACATAGTTAACAGCAGATCTCATTAAATTCAGTTGAAACAGACTTTGTCTCAATAGTCTCTCATGAATATACAATGTTTATCATAAATTTATAAACAGATTACACTTACATCATTGTTCCTTAATTTTCCATTCATTTTATGGTTTTTGTTTCCTAACTGAATAAATGATACAACATCTCAGAGTTACAGTCATACTTTAAAATTCCAGTCTACAAATCTTTGGGTTTTATCCCTTCTTTTTTTTTTAGTAAAGATTTGTGCATTTCCTACCATATCTCATTCATTTCCCTTTAATCATATTTAATCATTTTATGGCAATGCCAACTTTTCCACCCTATATTCTTCAAAGATCTAATGTCCAGCCTCTAACAGAGCATTGCTCACCTTTTCTTGTTTTCATCTTTCCTCTTTTTTTTTTCACAAGAAAAAAAAGTGTACATAATCCTCCTTACGAAAACTGTTGAAGTTCTGTTCTAATGCAGCAAGAACATTTTCTCCACAAACATTACTCTTAAACTCATAATGTGTACATAATCCTCCTTACAAAAACTGTTGAAGTTCTGTTCTAATGCAGCAAGAACATTTTCTCCACAAACATTACTCTTAAACTCATAATGTGTACATAATCCTCCTTACAAAAACTGTTGAAGTTCTGTTCTAATGCAGCAAGAACATTTTCTCCACAAACATTACTCTTAAACTCACTCTAGGTATATGCAAGACTATACCATTTCTTCTCTTCTGTTTCTCCTTTACTTTTTGTCTTCTTTCTCTCCTCCTCCTCTTCTTCTTCCTTGTTCTACATAAGCTTCTTCTTATTCTTCTCCTTCTTATTCCTTTTCTTCATATTCATTTTATTCATTAGCTTTGTCTTCTTCTTCTCCTTTCCACCCCTTCTCTTCTCCTTCTCTTTTTTTTCCTTCAACTTTATTACTTTCATCTTTTCTCCCTTCCAATTGCCCTCAGCACTCGATACATTTGGACTTTCACTTTCCTGTCAAAACCTTATTTTCTTTCCGTTTCTCTTCCTTTCTGGGACTGCCTTTAATGGAAAAAAGGAAAGAATTTGTTGGGGAAAGGGGGGGGGGGGGAAGGGGATGGTGAGAAGGGAAGAAGAAATGATGCGGGCCATATCGGTTCGTTCGGAGTGGCACCTCGCGCCGGTGCACGCTCCATCCCAAGCACCTGAAGTGTTCCGTTTGCAAGTCGCACACTAATGGGCTGAAAGCCGAGACCGCGACCACAACTTACCGCGTCAGATCACGTACACAGTCCTTGATTTCGGATGGTCGTGGGATGGGTGTTTTTTTCCTCTTTTTTCCCTTTTCTTTCAGTTTGCACCTTTTTCTTCCCCCTTTAACTTTCCTCTACAGTAGCACCCTTCCCTGTTCACAGATTTTTTGCCCTCTATTTTCTAGCATCTTCTTTTTCTTTGCCCGTTTGCCCTTTCAAGCGTTGTTTACCCACTAACGAGAAATCTCTCGTTTGTGTTTTTCCCGGGCTTAAAGGCTGGAGGAAATTTTTGGGTGCCGTCCCGGAGACATTACGACACTCCTAATTCAATCTGACGATTGCATGAATAACAAAGTCACAAAACTGTCCAAATACGGACAACTGACACTACAGTGCCGACACCAAATAACAGCAACACATATGTGCACATCAAGGACATCCTCTTAACATGTGAATAAGTCCACCAACAACTTCATATAACTTCCTCAAGGATATCCGTTATATCAACATGGATCACATTTCTACGGCAACCAGCATCGTCTGTCCTGACATATGGTATCTTGGAGCTAGATCACTCATCAAGCACTGTGCCCCGCTCAAAACCTAGATATGTCTAGACATAATCAGCACCAGCAACAACACCAGCAACGATACCAGCAACATCAGTTACCATACCAGCAACATCAGTGTATCATAATCAGCACCGGCAACATCTGCAATTTTAGCACCTCCAACAAATACCAAACCCACAAACACACACATACACACACAATCCTTCCCTGTGGTTGGTGGTTTAGACAACAGACAACATGAACACCACTTACAGGCAATCTCCAGGGTGGCGTTGTTGCTGAAGACCGTTCCGAGGCTGTTGCTGGCCTCACACTGGTAGAGCCCGCCATCCTGTCCGCCCTGCCGGTTGCCGATCACCTCCAGGAAGAAGAGGGTGCCGCTGGCGTCCAGGATGCTCCTCCGTCCGCCGATCCGCAAGGGCCGGCCATCCTTGAACCACTGGATGCAGAATGGAGAGGAAGATGGTATCATTGTGATTTCATCATCATTTTTTTTTTTAAATCTAAATCATGAACACAAAGACTATGGGGGGTGAGAGTTAGGACAAACACTATTGTCAGTGGGTTTTCTGAGCTTAAAGGGATGGTGTAGTTTTGGTTGAAACGTGGATTCAGGTTTCTGACCATTTTTGATGAGATAATGAAAAACAACTTATGAAGTATGAGAGAGCATGCATTTTCCAAGAGGGATTCCATGTTTATTTGATGAAAACTGGTCTTGAAATGGCTGAGACATCCAAAACAAAGCTATCCTAATAAAAGGTGGGATGCACGTTTTATTAAGAATGCCTTCTTTTGGATATCACAGCTACTTCAAGACCGATTTTCATCAAATAAACTTTGAATTCCCCTTAAAATAATATGCTCTGTATTACTTCTTAAGTAGTTTCTTGGTATCTCATAAAAGGTTAAAAGCCCAATCCTCATCTCCACCAATACTACACCATCCCTCTAAAGAAGAGCGTGTTTACAGCTACCTCAAACCAAAATCTTCTGGGAGAATAAGAGATCCATGCAACAGTATAGATAACTTTTCATATCCTTCTCTCTCCCTCTGCCAAACAAAACAAAGCAAAACAAAACAAAACAACAGTCTTGTTGATACACTTATTATTCTCTTTAGACATCATGGAGATTCTGAAAATTGCGGGATAGGAAAAGGAAGACAGAAAGAAATCTAAAACGAGAAAACACTGCACGGTCCTCCAGCTATAGGATACCATTGAGCAACAGCATTCTGGTCTTCATCTAAATGGGGGGAAAAAAAGGGCAAAAAATCTGAAAGAAAAAACCTGGATAGCAAATCTTCAAACCACCGCCATTCCAAAGTTGTGACAAAAGGGAGATAGCGGTTCTCACGTGAACGAAAACATCTTCACCTCAAACAGATATCAGATGATTCTCGTCACCTTGCAACCCAGAGTAACAGAGGAGAAAGAAAGAGAGAGAGAAAACAGATTTAGAGAGAGAGAGAATTGAAAGGCACAGCTAGTTTTCCCTTCTGATTCATAGACATTGGACAGACCGTTGCAATCTTATCGCGGGTCATTACGAATGTTTGTCAGCCCAATATTCCCCGGCCCGCTGCAGGCCCAATCAATATTCGTCTCCAGACATATATGTTGTTCTCTCCCTCTTGAACTCATATCATCGTATCTTTTCCTTCTACCCCTGCCGCCGAACCAGCATGAGCTGCTATATAGAGAAGCAGCAGCGTTCGGACTTCAATTTCGTCGAGTTGCCGACACCTTCTTGGGCCAGTGTCAATGACACTGCAACAGACCTACTTTTGTTATCGACGTTATATCGATGAGAGAGAATAAAGAACTTCCGCAATCACAGTGGAAAGGTAATCTGCTTATTCTTTTCTCTTTTTTTTTTTCTTCATTGCCGATGCATCCCTTTAACATTCATAGATAATACACAACAATATTAAGAATATCAACACTTCTGTAGTGAAGGTCTCAAGGTGTAATGCATCAAAGGTGCTTGGTCTTTCTACTCTGATAATTCCCAATGAAAGCAACAGGTACTTTAAAAGATATAAACCCAAATATCACTGAAGCTTTGCTTAGTAGAGTAAGCATGGATTCCTGATGATGTACTAGTTTTACATGGTTCCAAAAAAAAAAAAATCTAAAACCTGCTGGCTGCAATCTTTGACATTAAAGGCATAATTTACCATTTGCAGATGAAACAAAAACCCAGCATTAGTGCTTTAAAATAGTTCTAAAATGTGAGTTAGGGATAGAAACAACAACTGTCAAAATTTGAATTCGTATAATCGATGGTAGGTATTGTTAAATACACAAAATGTGAACAATAGTTATGATAAAAATGTTTCCAGACTAAACCGTATACAGTTACGGTTTATTGAGAAAAACCCTGATATCTCCTTATATTTTAGGTTTTCTTGCAAATATTTCATATGGTAGGATGTTTTATGATACAACAGACCTACACATATGCATCAAATGTGATATCTTGAACATTTTTGAAATCACTGCTCCCAAAGGTAAACTGGACCTTTAATTTTGACCAGCTGATTTACATATGAAAAGAAAAGTCCCAACTTTTTGGATTTTGGAGGAGAAGTCCAAGAAAGAATTGTGAACACTGCTGTTGAGTTGGAAGACTCTAAAGCACTTTTTTTTTTGGGGGGGGGGGGGGGGGAGTACCAGAAAATTATAATGTGCAAGTGCATCTCTTCATGAAATTCCTTCATGAAAGCCTTCATATTATATTAACTTCACCAGATTACCATGAAATAACAAGGAAAGAGTAAAACAGGAAAAAACTCTCTAGGATGTTAACTAAAACTAAAATCTGGGCTTCCGTGAGTTCACCGTGTTCCCCCACTTTAAATAGTGTTTTCAAGCAGCACTCCATACCACTGGAAACTCTGGTACAAAACTGACCTCTTGATAGAAAGAGAGAGAGAGAGAGAGAGGGAGAGAGAGAGAGAGAGAGAGAGATGTAGCTACAATCAAATCTACCATCTGTGATGCATGTCTTGGTTTTTATTTCTTGACAAATTAACAAGTTGTACATGTATGAGTATATTTTTTAGGGGAAAATACTTCATATTTTACAACCCTCCTGGTACCCCCCTGACCTAATAACCCATCATCTGTCCAAGGTAAAGAGACCACTTGTACTCAGGAACTCCCTCTCTCTCTCCCCTGCTCCAGTTAACTCTGGCCAAAATTGAGGGAAGGAAGTGGCAGGATAGAACCAAAACAAGTCTGAAGAGAAAAATAGAGAAATAAAGATATAGAGATAGATAAAATAGATTATATAGATGGCCAGAGAGAGATATAAATATATATAGAAAGATATAGATAAATAGTGCAAAGGTAGGGATAGATAGAGATAGAGATGGATATATAGGCAAACATATAAATCGATAGATAGACAGATATATGGCTAGGGATAGATGGAAAGACTGGGATAGAGCGAGAGATAGATAGATAGATGATAGTTAACTAGCTATGCACATAGATAGGTAGGTAGATAGGTAGATAGAACTACAAAGAGAGAGAGAGAGAGTTTTGCTATGGGAGACAGTTCTGCTTTACCCCCCCCCCCAATCCACAAAAAGAAGAAGTTCAAGGAAAAGAAAGACAGAAAGAACAAAATACTGAAAAGGTGGGTGAGGAAAGGAAGGGAAAGTCAGGGACGTGGAATATGTTTCCCCCTCCATCTATTTTTCGTCTCCGCAGCTGTGAAGAGGGGCTTGGCCGAGATACCCGAAGAAGAGGTTCGGCGGTCCTGGTTAACCCCTCTTGACTTTCTGACGGGAACGAAAAAGCAAGGATCAGATTGAAACACTCCCCATCATGTGGAGATCGCTTCGGTAGAGGTTGCCATGGCAACCGCATCTTCAGGAAAGATGGGAGAGAAATAGAAAAACAGACCGAGGAGTACAAGGATGGAAAATAGATGGAATTCAAATAGGAAAGCAAGAATGAAAAGGAGGCATAGAAGAGAGAAAGAGATCTATCTACCTGTGTACATATCTATCTGTTTATCTCTCTAATTATCTATCTCTCTCTCTGGTCTAAAGTGAACATATATATCATGAGCCAATAGAAAAAGAATTCGCAGGAAAATTTCAGGCGGTCAAATAAGCAGGAATTACGAAATCTTTTCCAGTAATAAAAGGAGACTGTGGGGAGGAATCGGTTTGTCCTCTCAGCTGGTCCTTCCATTTCCATCTCAGCATGTGCCCCTTCCAGTCACTCTCTAGATGGATAGATGGATGGATGGACATATGGATGGATAGATAGATTTACAGTCAGATGGATAGACAGATCAATAGATAGATGGATAGTATGGACAAAGAGATGGACAGAGTGATGAATGAATTGATAGACAGAAAGATGGATATTAGGTGGATAGACAGATGGATGGATAGATATTACCTGCATAGATGGACAGATAGATAAATAGATAGATGGATAGATGGAAAGATGGATCTTGGGTGGATAGACTGGCAGATATTGTAGATTAATAGCTATGTGGATATTCAGATGGATGGATAGACAGATGGATGGATATGTGGATAGATAGATGGGGTGGATATGTGAACAGACAGATAGATGGATACAAGGTGAATAGATAAATGGATGGATAGAAAGAGATACATAGACAGATGCGATATACAATCATGATAGATGTGAAGACAGACAAACGAAAGAGAGAAAAGAGAGAGAGTGAGAGAGGGAGAGATGGAGGCGTTTAACATCTCAACTAAAAATGGGTTTTGCTAGTTTCGTGGAATGTGGACGAGGCAATAACTCCAGGAGCGGAGAAGATGCAGTCGACTTTACAGGGCGGACGACATTCCTGCACTGTTAGCAATCGTCTGCAACCCGAGGTGTTGTGGGAAACGAGAGAGAGAGAGGACTCTACTCAGCTGGACTGTCCAGAACTTCACGAGAAAGAGAAGGAGAAGCTCGAGATACCGAGCGAAGATCCGCTAGGAGCTTCAATCTTGCCTCAACAAGGTTCCTCCCCTGCAATACCAATTGCCTAAATGCCAACAAAAAAGTAGAGCTTTTAAAAAAAAACAACAACGAAATTTGCAACTTCCACTTTATATCCAACTACCAACAGCACCTGAAATCCATAAATCTGCATATCTTTTTATTTTATTTTATTTATTTATTTTTTTTTTTTTGGGGGGGGGGAGGGGGAAGGGAAGTATTGTTTCATATTTTTGGTGGTGGTAGGGGATGCCTCCTATTCTAATTATTAGAGTTACTTGGTTGAGATAGATGCAACCCTTTCTCTAACAATGTTTGTTTCCCTCAACTGTGCTTTTGCATCATGTAGTGAAAAATGAGGAATGTTCGCGTGCATTTTAATTTCGCGAGCGCCAACATTCGCGAAATTAAAATGCGCGCCAAAGTTCTTTTCTACGCAATATGCATTGGATGCCGGTGGCAATTTCGCGAAAATTTCTTGCTGCGAGAAAGGCTGTCGGCTCCATATCACGAAATTTTCATGCCGCGAATATATCGTGTTTTACAGTATCATAACAGGTGCACAGAAGAAAGGAATCGGATGTTGTGGTTGCACATATTTGAGAGACATCTTGTTCAATTAACCCCTTTTATCACCCTCCCCCCCATCTTAGCTCCACCTCCTCTTACTGTGGCTCATCATCCATGCACTATTATTATTTTTATTATTATTATTAAGTTATAAACCCAGTCTATGAACCACCTCAATCATTATTTGACCTCTAACAACAACAACAACAACCCGAAAACATCTGGTGTCAAATGATGGGTTCAATGAACTTTTTACCAGCATGCACACATACCATTCTCAGCATCCCACTTCTAGAATTCCACACCAGGAGTTATGGAAGATATCGCCCAAAGGGGGGAAAAAGATATTAGTATTTCAGACTGACGAGATGAATTGCTCCAACAGGTAAAGATATGAATAATGATATATTTTGTTGTGTGTTTTAGAAATCGAGGGAAGAAGATATGCATAAATCTCTATTTAAAGAAAAATCAACAATGATATCAGTGACTTTTTTTTGGAAGGTTGAAATACATTTCTACTTGGACACAGAATATTTGCATTTTTTTCCCCTATTTCTGCAAGAGTTGGTAATCACAGGTTTCCAAAATGCCCTTTAATGAGATGGCATAATGCCATACAAACTTGAAATTCAGGTACTCGTACATTTCATGGTTAATTACTGATTAAACTGGATGATCACATAAATAAAGTCATTTGTTTGTGATTATTTGTGAGCAGATAGAGCATCATGTACAATATTTTAAAAGGATAAAAGAGGACTTAGTATTGTGTGAGCTATGAAGAGCCTCTGATAGATATATTCTTTTTATTCCACTGGCTCCTCCCATTAATACTCATATTCAATTTTCATCTCCAGCGTAAATCGCCTCTTATCCAATGTCTTAAGATGAATATTATTGCAGTCTTTTTTTGTATTAAATATTGCAAAGCCTGACCAAATGCCAACTGATGCCAAACGATTACTCCAAGATCTTTCATGATACCGCTTAATCCTCCACTGAGCATTGGCTTCCAGCAGCGCTGTTGCCATGGCGATCTGCATCATCCCGGCCGATCGGTATCTGAATTAACAAGGGCACATTGTGATGGACGAACGTAAAGTCATAATTTTTCATCAATTAGCGGGAGCTAAAGCTTGCTTTAAATGAGAGAGGAGAGCCCCATTTCCTGACAAAAAGTCTAAAGGGATTCAGACGATCAAATTGGATCTATTCAAGTATTCTGATCACAATCGTGCCCTTCCGTGCCTTGTCATTTTTTCTGCAGAGGCCAAGGTTAGAGCCAAAGAAAAAGTGGAAAAAAAAAGAAAGATAAAAATCAACAATAAAGACACAATGGAAAGAGCCCTACATACTTATTTCTTTCTGTGGCATGCCATCCAAATGTATCATTTTCAACATAGATGCAACAGCAAGGCTTGTCGCACGACATTCCAACCAGGTACTCCCTCTGGTAACCTAGTTACCTTTTGCAACTTCATGTCGGAAGTTCATAATTTGAGGTACAGAATGGTTTGATTGCAGCGTGAAATTCTTGGTGCAAAATCCTGCAAAATTCATTTATATTTCCCTGACTACAGGGAAGAGTTTAAATGTATATATATCTATCTATTCTTCTATCTGTCAATTACGCCAGTCACGCCAGTTAATGCATTAGGTATCAGCAGTGATTAAGTGCCTATCTTTGGACTTATGCTGTGTCCTTGGCTTGAAAAATGCGCTTTAGATTGCTCATTATCATGACTGAACTGCACAAAACGAAACTTAATGTTACTGAATGAGCAAGTGGAGCTAAGATAATAATAATAAAAAAAATTCACTCTATATCACGAAAATCTGTCACAAAAAATCTTTTGCAAATATATAACTGTTCTTACATACTGTCTCACAGACAAGACAGAAAAACTGAAACATTTGGCCACCGTGTTTGTGCGAAAATACAGAAAATCTCTCCTTTTTAAAAGGAAAGGCCTTCGAGGTAAGTTTACTTTCATCAAAGAAGGATTTACTGACAAATGACCCTGTCCAGAAATTGAGGAGGAGGAGGCAGGCTATCTCCCCCTCTGGAAATCCGAAATATGATTCGGTATTGATACTTTTGGGCCGGGAGTAAATCTTTGCGGATTCGTTGTAAGAGATCGGCACTAATTGTCTGACCGACCGGATTATCTCCGCCTCCGCGACTGTCATTCACACCGGAGAAATACCGCACGGAGCGGTCTCATTGCAGCGACGACTCTGGACATGCGCAGCTAAACCAAGAGCTCAAATACACACACACACACATACGCACAGACGACAACATCCCCGCAATCAGCATTCCTGTCATGCGTGCGCTGCAAAACTATTCGCTCCAAAGTAACACTTGTTTTTAATCAATTACGACGCTGTTTGGTTAACATTTTCCCTCGCTAGATTCCCCCTCATACCACTGGTGCAGACTAGGGTAAAAGCGCCTGCAAATTAGCGTTCAGGAGGGGGAAGGGGGGGGGAATTCGGTTACTAGGCGAAATCAAAATTGCTGGGGGCGATGGTTTTTCTTCTCTCTTTTCCAATTGTTCATCCCCCTTCCCTTCCCTCCCCCCTTTTTCTTTTCCCTCCCTGGTCTGATACAGTCAAGATTCTAAACACATTGAGACACCCAGTCTCCCATAGCACTGGAATTGCGGCTCGACAGCGAAGATGATGATGCTGGGGATGTTTTCATTTTACCAGTGCTGGGATAAAAGAGTGATGGGGTGAAGGCAAATATATAGGAGACCAGAGGGTGGAAAGGGGGTGGGGGGGGGGGGGGGGGAGTAGGGAGGGGTTGATGGAGGATGGTGGTATTTATCTAAAAAGGTTGAGGGCAAGAGTTGAGCTTGAGATGTGTTACTTCTATCACCCATTGTGTTTGCAGGGGGGGGGGGAGGGGTAGGTGAAGGCAGGGAGGGAGGTTGGGCTGGACAGGAAGAGGACAATAGAGGGAGCCCTACCATCTTCCAACCCACAAAGTTTACCGAGCGTGGGACTGCCTGCTCAGTGTAACCAGGGAGGTGGGACCCTGGTGTAACACAGGTGGAGTGGAGGCATATTGTTACATAATCATACAGTGTCTTCACAAGTGGCCTCGCAATAGGACTTTTCATTAAGTCTCTATCATAAACAAATATTTATCTCTCTCAGGAGTATGCAGATACTCAACCTTCTATTACAAAAATGGAATTGATCACGGAATTTTGTTTTACTTATGGAGCAGAAGGGTTTAAAATGTACTTGGCTTTGCAAAGGCAATTGCGTAACTCTGGTTTACAGCTGATTAATGGTTAACTGACAAGGTCGGACAAGTTATAAAATCAATTACTTCACACTTCTGATTTACCTTATCATAAAAGTTTATGAAATACAGTTTCTAACTTTGCGATCAAGTGTTTTTTGAAAGGAAACCTGACCACTTTTAAGGAACAAGTCCTTATTTCGATAAAAGTAATTCCTGGTGGATTATGACCAGCACATTCGCTCTCTCATACACAAACACACAGAGAGACAGACATACACACTTATATACACAAATTATATATACACAGAATCTTCCAGAAAACATTTCAAGTCCTCAACAACAAACAAAGAAAAAGAAAAAGAAAAGAAGAGTTTTGGGCACCGCTCTTACCCTAATGGTTGGCGGTGGCTTCCCTTCCGCTCGGCACTCAAACTGGGCTGGGTCACCCCTCTTCACAACAAGACTCTGGGGCTGTTCCACTATCCGCGGGGCAAAATCTTCGGATTTCTTTCCAGGCGATACAACTGCAGAAATGAAAGGAAACAAGAAGAAACAGAAATGATTACTAATGCAATCCCATAATAGTTAAAGAGTTCTAAGCAAAACAACAATTTACTATGCATCTATTGACAGTACTTCGAGAGGACTTGTCGAAAAGTTACACTTCAGTTTTGACAGCACACTCTCCAATATATTCCACGTTAGGTCAGCTTATGAACGTTGGAAAGAAATAATTCTTCAAAGGAATAAAAATAAAGTTTATGGCTGGATGGCATTCACACTAACATACATCTTCACACACAATTGTCATGCTTGGGATAATAGACAAAGGTTAGATACTTCACATAAAATACACATTGGGAGGAATATAGTTGTCAGTCTTTTCCATTTTTGTTTTTGTTTGTGGGGGGGGGGGGAAGGGGGAATGGATAGGTGAACACATCTGGCTTTAAATTTCATGTTTGGTCATGCTTCATGTACAACCCGCTTTCACCAAAGATGGGGGAGGAGTTGACAAATTCATTGACTGGTTATCACGAGTGTCCGCCGCCAGACTCGATATCGAAATTGCGACCAGAGGTGGCAATTCTTGGCGTCGTGGAGCCATTTGACACTGGTCTCGTCGGTAAATCACAAAAAGCGTTGTTTGGCGGATCCGCAGACAGCGAACCCCAAACACTCGGTGATTGAAAATAAATGACAGATAACGTCAACATCTTAAATCACTCCACCGGTAAAAGTCACAGAGTGAAATTCTCTTAAAAGAAAACGGCATTTCTGAAAGAAAAGTATTCCCTCGGAATGGAGAAACCCAAACCCCGTCTCTCCGGGCAGACAAGAATCATATGACAAAGCAGAAGGGGGAAAAATATATTCTGTTCTCTCTTAAGTTTTCCCTCCAATAGAGAGTCTTTGTGTTTATTTCTTCACGTCAAATATTCCATTTCTCATTGCTCAACAGCATTGATTTGTGATCCCTGCCACACTGACATGTTAGTTTGTGGAAGTCCAAAATTGGTGGGCATCTTCAAGGGGTGGGGAGGGATGATGGGGGGGGGAAGGCGCAGCAGAGGGGAGCTCTATGCAGATACATGTTTGCAAAAACAAAAGAGGCCTACTGACTGTCAAGGACGACTTTATAATCGTCAAGTGTAATGTGACAAAGCTTGCAGGCTCACTCCCAGTGAACTCTAGTATCTATTGTCCACAGAATGAAAATCTATCTTCTTCTTTTTCTCTTCCTGTAAGGTGCTGAAACCTCCCGACGGGAGTATACTCGCACGTTTGTGGAGGGCTCTCGCGAGCAGTCAACTCTTTTGAGTCTTTGGGGCATGAAAGGGTATACATGTGATTACTAGAAGTTAGAGATGTGTACATGCAGGTTAGAACCTAACAAATCTTGGCCTTGGCTGATTAGAAAGCACTGACGCCTCTAATCCTTTTGATTTGAAGGCGTCGAGGGAGGGCAAGTTGATTCCATCGTGGTGATACGCCGTTCAAGAGATGGATAGTGTTAGGGGGGAAAAGCTTCCACTCTTCTTTAGAAAAATGGTCCGTGTTTTCAGGGATGTGTAAATAGGCCTACAAAGGCACAGAGTTGCTGATGGTCTTAGGACCATGCCCACGATCTCCCAATGAGTAAGGCGATCCTACATGTACTAGCATGCAGTTGGAGAAGATAAACACCATACCATCACACTGCATAGAGACGGGGGACAAGGTCAAATGATATCCCAAGGGTTTGTTGCGAGGACATCTATGCAAATGAGGAACAGAGCAGCAAAAGTTTGGCTCCTAGAAGAAATATTACATCCTTCCTCGTTCATTTAGCTTTTATGAAACATGTGAGTGCATGGCCTGTGGAAACGATGAAAAGAAATATCAGCTTGTGCACGTTCTTGGAAGGTTTTTACGCAGGATCTTTCTATTTTCAGAGGGCATCAAGGCGCATGGAATGGGACGAATGCCGCAGTGGGAGAAGTCCGTGTGGGTGTATCAGCACGTCTGTGAAGTTGATTGAGGCAGTGTAAATATTGTCGTTTTGTCCGGGAGAGTCCACTAGTGCTGATGAGGAGAAACATGAGTGATGATGCGGAGGGAAAACAAACAAATCGTCGGCTCTCCCTCTCTACCCCTTCTCCTAATCTGCCACGATTCCTCAGGACCCTATATATTCTTTTCCAACCCTTTACCACTATTTATGCCATTCTTTATCTCTTTCTCACCATCCATCTCTCACCTCTCTTTCTATATTTGTTATATATCTTTCTTCCTCTCTCTCTCTCTCTCGCTATATATATATATATATATATATCCCTCTCTTTCTATTCATCTTTACATAGCTCTTTCTATATCTTCATATCTTTCTTTCTTTTCTCTATTTCTCTACATATCTCTTTCTATACCTGTATATCTTTCTCTCTCTCTTTCTCTCCCTCCCTTTATATCTCTACATATATATTTCTTCTTCTTCTCTCAAACACTGCTTTACCACCACTCCATTTATTCTGTCCTTCATCTTTCGTATCTTTCCTTTCCAACTTATAACTCCTGGCAATATATACGTGGAGTGGGGACATAACCAAAATCTAGCACAAACACCTCTCCACAGAACACACAGTTTGTCCTCATTTTGGGAAAATTGACAACGTTAAATGTGAGCGGAGATGAGAAATTAGATTTTGGGCTAATAAATGTTGGTTCAACATCCGCAAACTGTCTTGCAACATTATCGTCTTGACACCCAATAATCGGCCCACTTTTCACTCGCAGAGAAATTAACGTCTCATCAGTATTGTTATTAAAAAAACGAGGACAGTGGGGGGGGGGGGGGGAGATAAACATCACGGGGTAGAGACGAATTGCAACAACCCGACAAACCGACATCTGGGTTGGTGGGGAATAATTCTAATGAGAATATTACTACCACCAGCACGGATATTGCCCCTGTATCTCCTTTACTGCCGTGTTTAGTAGCAGCAGCGATCATTAACTAATTTCATTAAATCATCCCCGCCGCGATTATCGGGGACAAAGAATTATTGCCTATCCTAACGTGGCCGACTTCCTGCTCATATTAAAAGATTCTCCTTGCCCATCCTGGTATGGGGGGATATGAAAAAAAATATAATCATAAACTAATTTCACTTTCGAGGATTCTTTATGGTGTGGGGGGGGGGGGGGGGGGAGGACAGGGCTGTGACGGGGTAAGCGATGAACAGCTGTTGCGAAAAAACAACAAAATATGGCCGCCTCTCTTCATGGCCTGTTTAAGGCATCCGATGTTAAGAGCTAATTAAAAACACAAAATCTATGACTGTTGTTGACCTAGTTTCATGCCAACCTGTTTCACTGTCCGTTGAATGACACATCAATGAATTTCCCCCCTCCACCGACAGACATCCAAAATTGTTTCTGTTTTTGATAGGCAGATGTTGGACCCCATTAATTTCTTAAATACAATCATCGTACGTACACAAAGCCCTATATGTCAATTTGTGTAATTGGTTAGTACTACCTTGATTTAAAGAAGGTTTTTATTGCAAAGATATAGAGCAAAAAAGAGAAATGTTTTCACTTCCATCTTGATCAACAGAGAAGACAAGAAAATTTCTGGAAAAAGATTACATCACATTTTCTTTCATTTTTTAATTGTGTCCAATTTCTCTGAGGCATCTGCCCGTATCAGAAAATGAAGAGTAAAAGACCAAGATGGAAAAAAAGTTCGACCTGTGCAATTGATAATCAATACTCTCACTCTTTTGTTGATTTTTCTCGTCATAAGCCAAGGCTACAGCTATTCGGGGTGATTTGTCACTAGGAGCTACAGTGGGCAAATTTGATTTACGAGTCCCCCGTGAGATTTATCCGAGAGCGATGGGTTATACCGCTCGCGCTGATCAGTATGCACGAGATGTGCATCAATGCCCAAATAATGTCTTCATGATCACTCACTTCGCCTCGTGATTGTATGCCGGAAAAAAAAAAAAAATAT
Organism: Diadema setosum; assembly: GCA_033980235.1. Lineage (NCBI taxonomy): Eukaryota > Metazoa > Echinodermata > Echinoidea > Diadematoida > Diadematidae > Diadema > Diadema setosum. The sequence goes on along the minus strand of CM067070.1, from coordinate 8,375,098 downwards.
AAAAAAAGATTCTCAAATTGGCAACTGTAAAGGAAGAAAAAAAAATGCTTTAAACAAGACGCGATGAAAGCCCTGCTAGCTTTGTTTTCTATCCGACTCCGCTATCTCTCTCTTCCCTTTTCCGCCCTTCCACGCTCCGGAGGATCCCTCCGGCCATGTCCTTGCTTAATTGCCGGATAATTACTCCCGCAGACGTGGCGGTCCGGGGACTTTTAGAACACATCGCACAGAGATTCCCTCCACCGCCACACGTCACCGCAGCTGGGCGGTCGACCGACAGATGCCGGGAGATGAGCCGTCGCCGTCGACCAATCGGGTGCTACGACAAGTGAAATCCCAGGCTGGGGTGGCCAATCAACCTCGCTGCAATTTTGTTTTTTCCTAATTGGCTATGTTAATGAACGAGGTCACAACGAAGGGAAGGATAAGAGATGAGTTTTCCAAGGTCAGGGGATCATTTTAGAGGAGAAAAGATACACTCGAGAAGAGGAACCAAGTCTTGTTTATAAATTCATCTTTTTCTTGTCCTCTTCATTCTTTTTCAAAGGTGTTTCATAATATCAGTACCAGTCCTGAATTTTCCTATTTTCATTCTTCTCTGAAGGCATTCTATTTTTGAGTATTGGTCCTGGATGGAGTGTTATTTTTGCAATCATGAACAAATTTTTTAAGGTGAACTTGACTACTCTGAGACCTAGGAGGATTTTTGTGTTTGTTCCTTTGAAGTATTTTCTTTTTTCCAGCCAACACATTGGTGTAACTGCACTTCTTCAATGAGCTGGGAGATGAGGGCTGGAGTAAGTGAGTGGGGAGGGGGTGTGGGAATGGTAGTAAAAATGGGGTTGAATCAATCTCTTAGATGTGTCTGTATATGATCCTGACACTTGAAAACATGCTTTCAAGCCTGAGCAGCAAAACTTTTTTTTTTTTTTCAAAAGGGAATCCAGCCACCTCTTGTATTGCCACCAACTCAACAAAACTAGAGCTGCAAATCATCTCACCCACTAGCCCAAGGTTACTGAAAGTCAATGCCAGAGAAGTGTACACTAATTGGCAAGTGGCTAGATGAAATAAGGGTCCCTTGCCCACATGCTCACTTAGGGCAAGTGGGAGGGAGATCTTCTATCATGCCCTGATCTGTATAATGAAAGCACTGCTCATGATCATAAGTCTTTCATAGCGGGAGTACATTAGTAATGTACTGTTCTGTCGTGGGCATTATCAATTTTTCAAGAACCCCTAGCATCAAGATGGATGAATGGGACTGAACAATCTCTGTTTGATGAACACAATACCATCCTGTACCAGCAAAATCAATACACGAGCAAACCTGTTGTATACCTTTCATGCAAGGCCTAAATTCTACATCATGGATTTATGCACAGCTCCGTTGCGGGAATCAAGTATTCCATTATCATCAGAGAGGTGGCTTCGAGACATATTGAATACGGCACCACGAAGTTGTTTCCGTGCGTATGATCAGCTCGGCTCTTACGTTTCCCCACATATTCTCTGCCTTCCAACGGCTGTGCGACATATTATTCATGCTCATCAACTCGGCACTATAGGCCATCAAAGTGATTCATTAGTGTTCCGAAGAAAAACATCTTTTCTCCTTCTTCCTCGCCTTACCAAAGCTACTGTTTTAACCTCTCTCCCCAAAGCCCCCCTCCCTTCTTTTTCAAGATTTCACCGCCGAGATTCCCCATCTTCATATATGTGTGTGTGCATCTGGAGGGTTATGGGGCACTAAAAGAAATTTATCCGTAATTTCTGCTCGGCTGATGTTTTCCTTCAATTTCGGCATCTGACGGATTTGTTATCTTTGCACTTTTCGTCTCCCTCTCTCCCATCGCTCTCCAGATGTAGTGATCTGCGCACGGAGGAAAATGGCACTTAATCTCATTTCCACTTGTTTTTCCCGCGGTCGGAAGAACAAGGAACGAATGCCGTGGCAACAAGCTGGAAGAAGGTGATGCCTGAACACCATCTTGGTAGAGTGGGGGGAGGGGCAGTGAACTTGTATCTAGGTAAATCCGTTTTAATATCCATGGACTCCTAAATGGGGGTACTTTCAATTGACTTAGCATATGACAAGAAAGTCTCCAGCATGCAGCGAGTTAATTGACGATATAGATATATATATATATATATATATATATATATATATATATATATATATATATATACCACGGGGGTATGTATATCTTCCTCGTTAGGTATCGCCTTGTCGTTGAGATGGATGTAGCAGCAGAACACAGACATACAGCACACAACCTGAACGTTATTAAAGATAAGAGCATTTGTGTTTTCATAAATAAATATGCAACATACACATACAGCTGTACATACCCACAGCACGTAGTGATATAACTGTGCTATCTTGAAGTTGTACTGAGTTGCAAAAACCCAACAAAGAGTCACACCTATAAAATGGTCCACCAAAGGGAACAATCTTTCTCACTGATATCACGACAAAAATACATACTTTGCCATTCCAGACTGAATAAGGAAATGAAGGAAATTTCACATGTTGGCTGAAAAGGTGTTAGTCTACAACTTTCTTTGATTTTTGTTTCAATTTCTGCATGCAGATGATATGTATCAATGTTGACGTTTTGTTTTGCATTGCTCTAAAACATGCAGTACCGTACAGTGGCTGTGCAATACAAGCGATCCTTATTAGTGCAATTTATCATCCACTGCGAAAAATTCACCCAATCCTGCACTCCATAGAGCATGCCTTGCTCTACCATACAACCGAAACACAGGGACCAAGCCTCCATGGCTATCTACCAATTCGTTGAAACATAATGCTAATGATGCTACAGACGCCACGGGTATTTCATTGTTGCTGTTTTTTTTTTCACCTCCTTCTCTATTCTCTTGTCCGTTCTTCACGCGCACACATAATGAGGGTCTGTCCGTGTTTGGTGTCATCCCGTTCGCGCTCGGCTGTCTGTCCCGCGGTCCTCTCTCGTCACCACGGCTTCCTGAGATCTCGCGATGGAAATCTGCTAAATGGGTCCAGTGCTGAGGGATCACCCCCCCAACCCCCTCCCAACCATCCTAATCCTACGAAAACAGGTGATCTAGAGGGAGCAGGCACCACATGAAAAGGCGCGACAGAGATCCTAGCCTCGGCTCCAGGCTCCGGGACAGCACTTATGAAATATCCACCGCAATTCAATTTCTTAATTCAAGTCTGTTTGGTCTTGTATCAACTGAACACATATTATCTCTTCCGCTGTTCTCTTCGTTCCAACACTATTTGACCCCTGATCCATAAGATTTCAGAAAACACGGATAAAAAGGACTGAATTCAGCCCTAGCTTTTTCATCTTTGAGTAATCAATGGTTAACGCCAGAGATATTGCAGAACAGCCCGATCTGACATCTACGTCATTCAAGGGAAAGACATTTTTTTCTTGAGTCATCTTTAAAGGGATAGGTGTCTGATTGTTGTCTCTCCTTGCAGACTCTTGAACTTTGCAACCTCAAAAAAGAAGAAGAAAGAAAACAAAAATTCTGGAAACTAACAAGCGGTAGGAGAGATAGTTGAAATTAAATAAGTAACCAAAAATGACCAACTTGGTTTAACTTGTGAAAAGATATTTAAAAAAAAAAATAGATATCCTGGACAACGACCCAGTTCACACTTTAAAAACCAGTTGATCTGTGCAAATCAGCTCAGTTAAAAGTTTATTTAACCCTCTTGAAGATGAATGATTTGAAACATCATTGACATCTTATACATCAAAGTTACCAGTGATACCAGGGCCCTGTTTTATGAAGAGTTATAATCTATTTTATAGCTGATTTCTATGGTAAGTCTATGGCAGCCTGAGTGGTAAGGAAATTTATACTCGAGTATATCTTTTGATAAAACGGGGCCCTGAAGTGTGAGCATGTAGGTACACAGGGGAGCACTGAATAAAATCCGAGTGAATAATGGTCCGAGGATGATTCGGTAATGGTGGATCTTCAAACACGCTCTTTCAGGCAGTGTGAACACAAGCAGATGCAAATGCCCGTGATGCTCAGTTACCAGATTCATCAAGTCCTCTTGGTCTTTGATTAACCCGTTGAGGATGGACTGATTTTGGTATAACACACATTTTTCCCATTGATACTTGCCCTAGTATTCTCGGGACTCATCTTCAAAGGGTTAAGCAGTAAGAGATGCATAGACAGCGGTGTTTACTGCATCAAGGTATCAGAGCAAGGGTGGGCTTATTTTTTGAGTGTGAATAAGGTTTCATCCAAGCAGGTATGAGATTGAAGTGATGGCAATGAACTTCCAAGGGCTTTTTGGGGGGTTACGAGGGACGATAAATGGTGGGTTTGAGGTACTAGGGGTCAAGGAAGTTCAGAGGCGACCCGATGGATATTCAATCTTTAGGGTTCTCGGGTAAAATCGAATTAATTTGTACCCAAATATTGTGAGGGGGGCTGGCATTGTCTTCAAGTGGATCGGCTGGAAAACATGCAGACATGCAGAGAGGTGAACTCAGCGTTTTGCTTCACGTTGATGACGTTGCAAAGTGCCAATTCTCACGAGGTATGGACAATGATTTTCGGCCTAACTCCCCTAGAGTACTTCCCACACATGAATGACTCATGAACAAATTAGATTCTATGTTTTCTACCTATTTTTTAATGCTAAAAGCTAGGTTCACATACAAATGTACACTTCAAAGTTTGTACTATTGCCAACAAGAGCTACCAAAATGCCTCTCGCGCCAGTTTCTCCATATGAAGCAAGCAAGATATTGCAAAATCATATTCCCATGTGGTTTGTGGTTATGAGTTGAATGCCCCTTTTAAGCTTCTTACACGAATTTGTGATCCCGAGCACGTCAAATTTGTTAGGTTTTTGCCACTTATGTAGTATACCAAAGAAGAATGTTGACTGCATGTTTCTTCAGCTGCTTTGTAACTCTCGCCTGCTCAGTGTGGGGGAGGGGGGGGGGGGGGGACGAAAGCAAATGGAAATACAAGGTGCTTCGATATCTCTCGTGAAAAATGGCATCTCTGCCTTTTGAGTGGAAGAAGTCAATGAGTGGATCCGAGAGAGAGAGAGAGAGAGAGAGAGAGAGAGAGAGACAGAGGGAAAGGAAGGGAGAGAGAGAGAGAGAGAGAGGGAGTGCAAGAAGGCTTTTCTCAAAATGCAGCACCTTAAAAACTTCTTGACCTCAACGGGATCATCTTTCCCGAGTGTGATCTCTGAGAATGTCACTGAAGACGCTGTTTTCGGTGCAACAGCGGACCAAACCTTCTCAGAAAGCATGTAAGAATTATAGTGGACAATAGTCCGTAGCATCAGCCCACTATAAAGAGAGGGTCCTACACTTACTGTATACTCTATAAAGATAAATGCTAATTTTCTTAACCTTACGAAGATATTCCAATCGAAGACTGAGGTAAGTAGGCCTATATGACAGAGAGGATTCTTGTAACTGTTTTTTTTTTTGTCTAAAATACCTGTGTTTGCACAACCAGTAGTAAGCCATCACACAAATCAAATTGGACCATGGTGAAGCCACACATATTGCAGTTTACCCATCTTTCTATCTATAGGGAGCCCTTAAAGTTTTACCTTACAACTTTGTCACATTCTTTAAAATCTTTTTTTTTTTTTTTAATGAAAGCAAGCATATGACAAATCAAAAAAAGTTTCACACAACACTTCCTGTTCTACATTCCAGTGAAACAAAATTAAAGAAGAGGAGAGAGGAACCGAGCAATCAGAATAGATCCCCCCTGATGCAAATGATCTAGGCAAGAGAGAAAAAAAAGAACTAATAATAGTGCAAAATATGTCTGATAACAGCAGACATCGATGTTACATTACTCGAGAAAGGGGGCCCCCCTCCCTCCCTCCTTCTCCAAACCGAACACCTCCATTCCCTGTGATAAATTGGGGTCGAAGGTCAAGTTGGTCTGGATGCTATCCCTTTTAGGAGGGTGCCCACAGCCACGAGATTAACCCCTTGACCTCGGAGGATTACTCTATTGAAAGTATGTTGGGGTGACAGACACAGAGACATGGAAGGGAAACGACCAAAAACGATGATGCACATGTAAAAATGGGAAGTACAAAAGAGGGGGGGGGGAGACAGGATAGAGAGAGAGAGATAGAGAAACAAGGCCATGTATTCTACTGATCAGAGTGTAGTGCTGGTATGATTTTGTGTCAAAGTCTCTAACGGGAGGTATTTCGTCTACAGCGAGGAATTTAAAAAGAAAAAAAGTTTTGTTGGAGTTCTACTTTGAAGAGTTTTCTTGTATCGGTGAGGGGAAAGGAAACAAACTCAATCAAACTCTTTGATAATCAATTGTAATACAGTCGACCTTGCCTAAGTCAAATCTATTTGGAGTGAAGAAATAGCTTCAACTTTGAACAAATTTGACTTACGAGAATATACAGAGAAGAGGACTTGACAAGACCTTCGACTTACAAGATTATTCAACTTATGCGAGATCGACTTAAGCAAGGTTAGAAATGCAAAGCAAACACTATGATACAAAGTTTGGCCAAAGAGTTTCACACTGAGAAAAGAAAATTTAAGAGGAGAGAATTTCTTCATTGCCCCCCCCCCCCCCACACACACACAACTGATGTTTTCAGTTTAACCCAGTTTTTCCATTGCTAAATCATCCTCACCCCGCCCCCACCCAATATCTCCGGCTGCTGACAATCTATTTTAGAATGTTGCCAAAAGACGCTAAATCCTCACTCTAATGGAGGGAAGATAGCCATTTTTTCTGGCTCAACAACAGAGAATTACAGGGTGGAATGGTTTTAGACTCCCTCGACGCGTCGACAAAAATCCTTTTAAGAATCCCTGGGCGTGGAAGAGCGAGTACTCCTCATGCTCGGTAACTAGGATCTCTTGTAGCTTCATCATATTTTCTTTTTCACACTTCTTTCTTTCTATATAATTTTTTTTTTTTTTTGCCACACATGTTTGCTGTTATGTTTGCACAGGAATGCTCTTTTGCTCACTTTCCCAATCTCTTTTGTTTATTGTGATTCTGTGGTATCATGTGCTTCGCATTCCCAATCTTGTTACGACATCGAGATTGGTCTCCGCGAACGATTTCGGAGCTTTACTCGAAAGCCGACTGTGACGTGATAGGATAACTTTTAATAGAAGAAGTTAAACAAACTGACCTTTCGAGAAATGGTTACAAACATTTCTTGGGCTCGGACCTATAAAAAAATGCCTTAAATCATAATGAGAGCAGTATTAGTATCAACTGAAATTTGCTCGTAAAAATCATGTAAGTCATATTGCATGGTAACAAAGTCTAGAAATGAGTATGCACTAAAGAAAAACCATGTGGAATCTGACCAAATTATTTAGTGGATGACAGAATGGTCCCTATAGGGCTTTATAACAAAAATGGTTTTGCCAACTTTTCTCTCCATTTTGTCACAGGAGGGGAACAACAACCCCCTTCCCCATTTAAAGAAAAAAAAAAGAAGAAAAAAAAAATCAAACAAAAATTATGCTCTGTCGTCTTTCTTCGTTATACAAATACGTCTTCGCTGACACTGACCGACACTAACCGAGCGAGGTACATAAATGGCCAGAAGAGAGAACAAACTGCAGACCACTCCCTGAAATGTCTTTGTCCCATCTCGGTCTGATTTCTTGACCTTAATCTTGCTGCTGTTGAGGTATATATGGCCATGCCCAGACCAAAATAAACACGCTCCTAAAAACTGTATGTAAACACGAGCCGTGATAAATTGCTTGCTGTGGCCAATAGATATCCTTATTAACCCGTTGAGGACAAGTCCCTAGTATACCCGGGCAGATGTCTATGGCAAATGCGTGTTATAGCAAAATCAGCCCATCCTCAATGGGTTAATAAGAAAGCACTGCTAGAAAGGAGTTTTTTTTTTTTTAGGATAAAGACAAACACAAAAGGGCAAAAAACTGAATTGCTATGACCTCACAAGATCAAGGCTTTGCTCTTTTTTGTAGAAAGGACGGACTCTCTTCATTCTCCCCAGAGTAAATCAAAAGTTATAACTGCCACCACACCTAAAATACTAGACAAAAGATAAAGACTGGTTAAGATTTGGGGCTTTATAGCTGTGATTCCACTTTTGCACTTAATACCCAAGGAATGGCAACCCACATCTGGGTGAGAAATGCGTGCAACCCATTCCTTAGTGCTCGATCGTATCCATAATTTGTCGCTTGATGCAAAACATACAGACCTTCAACTTATGTTTGGCATTTCCCTACCATGCCTCTATTCCTTTCTCTCGCTCTTATATTTCATACCCTTCTCCTTCTATCAATATATCTTTCCTTAAAGCATTCATAGTCTCTAAATGTAGATCATCTTCAAATGAATACCCAGGAAACAAAGTGACAGACATTTAACAAAGTGCTTTACTCTAAATGTGGCATTTCTTCAGTGTCATGGCAGAACAGAAACTCACATTTCTTTTCTTGGTCGGAGACAAGACAAATATACAGGCATCAAAAAAGTGCTAAATATTTACCCTAAACAGACAGACTGTTTGCTAGTTTGCATTCATTCCCGTCCTCTTTATCAATTCTCTAAGATTCAAGGGGGGGGGGGGATTCTACATCTGAGACATTCCACATAAAGGCATCATAGAGGTGGGCAGTGACTTATTTATAATTCTCGCCAAAAACCTGTGACGTTGAGACGATCAAAATATACTGCCAACTTGTGTGCGCAGACACTATGAATCACTCTTGAGCGCTTCTAAAAAAGTGGCACGGAGCACTTTCGGAATGGAAGATGCACAGAGAGGCATTAAACTTTCGGAAACTGAAACTTGGGGGCACGAAGAATGCCACAAAAGGCGAAGAGGAAACAAACATTGGTGCAAAAATACTGAACATCGAGTTATCTTTAGAAAAGAGAATCCAGTAACTTAAAAGAAATTGGCAACAACGAACTATGAAGAAGCTCCTCATCTTACAAAGAGACAAATGGAGAATTAGACAAATCTTAAAAAAAAAAGAAGAGAAGAGCGCCACCAAGATGTCCAGTTTAGAAAGAGAGATGCATAGAATGAGCTTGAGAGACAGAGAGTGAGAGAGGACCTACTGTGATATATGGGTTGGCGTATATGACAAACCAAATCCATTTTCGCCCCCGTAAACAAGGGAGGAAGGCGAGATTAATAAACAAGAAACCCTGCGAGATGAAGAATGATACGTGAGAGTCAATAACCCGGGAACAAAACTGTGGCGCCATCTTGAGGACGGACTTTTGTCTGGCGTCTGCGACAGTCCGAAGCTACCCATCAAAGCTCCTGAGAGAATGGGGGGGGGGGGGGGAGGGATGGTTTGTCAGGGTTTAATGTTGTACGTGATTAGATAGGAGCTGGTGAGGTTCAGTGGTTAGGACCATAGACCCTCAATCCTGAGGCTCTAGGTTCAATTCCCCTTTCTGCTTGCTAACAGACAATAACCACTTCCTCAGTGGACATGATACGTAAAGCATAACTAAAATTCAAATTGATAATTCAAATCACAAAAATCTACCTGCAGTACAATCTTCATCACGATTAGAGAGACATAAGACGTTGATGATGGTATGTGGGGAACGAAATGGTTGACTGGGTGCTGTTCATTTCTTGGGTAGCGGCAAGAGTTGAAAGAGTGATCAACTCCATCATTTCAACTGGTGACCTGTTTATATGACAATGCTGATGGTATTCTGAGATGGTGTTTTCCGTAGAGGAGAGTTTTGAAAATCATTCCTGGACTCCGCTGGATGTTGTTGAAGAGGGTCAAAGCCCGGGGTCTTTGGACGATGTAAATAATTCTGGAGATGTTTGGTGAGAGACTGGTAGTCATTTGAATCGTAAGCAACGACTTGTGACTGCCCCCACGGTATGTGTGAAGGAAAATAGATGTCTATACACTGATGCCAACTCAGCTTAAACTGTGTTTAAGACTGACTTCTATTGGAGAGGAGTGACATGCCCAGGATTTCTCTGCCACTGATACCAGTCCAAACTGGGTTATCCTCCACCTCCTCCTGCTCCTGCTCCTCTTCCTATCAACAAGGGCAGAGGAGTTGACATGTTGTACTCCACTGGTTTTTCTTGTGGCATTTGAACTTATAAGGTTGGCTGTCCCTCATCGCTGGGGTCAGAATGAAGCGGCCCAGCGCTAAAGGACGGGAGAGTGACGGGCTGTGTATTTGTGGAAGAGCGACTCCGAAGGGGGTCTGGACGTGATGCGCTCATCAGACACCGGTCGTTTGTCAGCGTAGAAGTTTGTTATCTTCTGCCCGAATTTTTACGGCTTCCTCAGAATTTCCCGGAGCTGGATAATGTCATTGACCATTTCCTTAATGCATGTTCACAGTCATCAATATCTCCAGCTAATACTATGCCGCCACATTAATTATCCTTGCAAAGATTCCGTATTTCAAACAAAACTTCAGAGGCAACTTTCTGTAAGGCCTGCTACTTAGTATGGTATGTGTCATGTGATCACTTTTGAGTGTTTGAATCAGTGAATTAGCAGCGATCTTTTAAGTCCGCGATCACTTTCTCTATCTTATAACAAGAAATTATATGAATATTCTGATTTGCAGACAATGGTGCTGTCCTTGTGTTGATTCTATCTCAACATCATTCTATATCATGTTGTTTGCATTGGTATGTGTTGTATTCCAAAATTATCACCACAATCATCATTATCTCTAAACATGTCATTATTACCACCACCATCACCATCATAATCATCACATGCATATCATTAGCAATCGTCCATACCATCACCATCATCATCATCATTACCATCAACATCATTGCCAACATCTGTATCATCAGCATCATCACCACCACCACCACCACCATCATCACCACCACCACCACCATCATCACCACCACCATCACTATCACCGTCATCGCCATCATCACCATCACCATCACCACCATCACCATAACCATTATGACTACAGCTGTATCATCACCATCATCATAAAAAAACAACACACAAGCACTATAATCAATTGATGCCTGCATTTCCATACCAATCATTCATCCTATACTAGTAATCACTGTTACTGTACCAACCATTTCTCATCCATCTCCTCCTCATAGATGGAGTGCTACAAACAAACTTGTCCACTTGCCCAAGGACAACTAAAAGACCCCTTGTGGCAAGTAAAATTGTAGAACGGACACTTGTCCTTTGATTCTGAAGCCAGAACATCCATTCAGGTGAGAGAAATATATAGAAATATATCTTATTTTTTTGCGTGAACTTCCATTCAGGTGAGAGACATATATAGAAATATAATATGATGATAATATATCTATTTCCCTTGCCTGCACATCCATTCAGGTGAGAGAAATATATAGAAATTTTATATCTTATTTCTCTTGCGTGAACTTCCATTCAGGTGAGAGAAATATATAGAAATATATAATGATAATAATATATATGTATATATCTTATTTCCCTTGCCTGAACATCCATTCAGGTGAGAGAAATATATATGTATATATCTTATTTCTTGTAATACCCTGTAGTGTCTGTTGAAAGATGCCAGCCGCTTTTCCCTGCAACAACCATCAAAAGGAGACAGTCTCTCCTCTCGCCTACACAAAGACTAAACAAAAATTTCAGAGCAAATGGCTGCTCTTGATACTGTTAATGAAAAGGCTTGCCAAAAAAAAAAAAAATCATGCAGTCCCAACCACTGTTGTAACTCACTGAGATACCTACAATACTTAGAAATCTAGCCATTAAGAAAAAAAAGAAGAAAAAATGTGAGTCATTTCACAACTGAGTTAACCCAAACTCCTTAGAAGTCTCAAAGATGTAAACATATCATCCTCCCATAAATACCTCCCTCTTTTATGGAGCATTTTATCAATTGATTCCGAACCCCCCCCCCCCCAAGTCCAAGGACATCTTGATGGCCCTCTCTAGCCGAGTCCGTGTTCCATCAGAGGCAATATAAAGCTGTCACCTCGGTAGCCAAGAGATGGGGCTCCCTCTTTCCAGTTTATGTCTTTGATGTCAAAGCGGGTCACTCGTACCCCACCCCCCCCCCCCCATCCTCTGGGTAAACAAACAAATTTTCATATGGCCGGCCGGTACACCTTTTATTTATTGATGGATTAATGAATAACGGAGAACTGAAGTCGTCAGAAGCCGAAATTTGCTTCTTCCGCCATCGTCTTTGATGTGGCTTGATGGAAATCAACCTAAAGTGCACTTGAAGAAAACTTCTTTTTTTCTTTCTTCTTCTTCTTCTCGTCCGTCCGTCCTCTCGACTTCATCCTTCCACTTCTGTTTATTTATCCCCACCAAATGTCCCGGGTTAGCCAAGTCAGTTTCCCTCCGCTTTCCATATTTCAGTCTAAGTCAATCTGTGGCCCACTTTAACACCCGAGTTTCAATTATAGTTTATGCTTAACGTACAGGAACAGACAGCCCACAAATCAAGCTTGTCATAACCGCATCTCGCCATCGCGAGAAAACATGTCTGTTTTCCATCTTGCGGCGGGGTGGAATGATGCACTCCGTATGAAAGCAACATCCCATTTCCTCCCCAAATTGCAAGTGTCAAGAAATCACACACACGGAAAGTGGCTGCCAGTTTCGCGTGACATCGGCATCAATTTAAAAATTGCGAAATGGCAATTTTTCGCAAATGGTTTAAGAATTGTTCAGTGATAGCTGCTAAATGAAAATGACAGATTTATACCAAATATCTAAACATCAAATTGCGTTTTGGAGAATACCAACCGAGCATTATAGCCATTGACACACATTGTAAAATTACTGTAAAAAACATTCTGCTACAATTATAGCTTGTCTCTTTATATTACTTCTGTTGAACAATTCAAAGCTACATGCTGAACACTTCACTCTGCATCTATCTATCTCTCTTTCACTCTTTTTATCATTCTATCTATCCACAATGTATTCTGATAGTTAATATCGTGATCCAGATTAAAAATCAGTACTATGGCTTTATCGCATTCTCTTCAAAACGCTGTATCAACACACGTTACTCTGTTAACATACTTCTGAAAATGTTAACTCACTTTAATCACAGATTACCAATCAAATTACCGCAAACATTCCACTGACATTTAGAGCAATTTTAATCTCCTTTTCCACTAAAAACGTTACTCTAGCTCTCTCTCTCTGCACAAATCTCATCTGTATCCTCACATCCCTAAAAACATATTCTGCATTTCAATAATCTTTCCGTCGCTTTCTTTCTCTTCCTCGCTTGCTTTATACAAGTACCTGAATACAATTTCAACATTTTCGGTAATCAAAAGGTATATATATATATATATATAAGAGAGGGTGTGAAGTCTTCGGGTATTGTACGTAAAAATTCCATCTATGATATAACACGTCAGGCAACATCTCACACATAAGGAGGAGGCAACCATCAGGGGGAAATGACATAAAGCAGGGAAAGAAGAAATAAAAACAATCCCGAGCAATCATCTCTCCGAGCGCAGAGAAAAATATTGAAGACAAATATCAAACTGGGACAATTGTATTGCATTACGAGAGGCACTCCGGTCAACTCGAGAGGAAAGAAAAAAAAAAAAAAATCGCAAGTCTGATTTGACCCAACCAGAGAAGAAAATCAATCTGAATATATATACGCATGCAGGAAGTATGTATATGAACTCAACTGTATGTGCGCGTGTTTGTTCGTTGTTTACGTTTGTCTCCCCTTTGTCTACCTTACTTCCGAAACATGGCTACATTTTTTGGTTTTGCTTTGTTTCCTTCTGCTTGGCTGGGTTGGGTTTGTGGTAGGACCAAATAAGGTACTGTGTTAAGATCCGATACACAACAGTAACTCAGGAAAATGAACACAAGATCTATATTACATAGTGTCCATCTGAAGAAAGTGATGATAAAATCCCCTTCTCTTCCATAAGGTCAAATTACACAGGGGCAAAATGAATAGTACAAGTCAGTTTAGTGTTGCCTAATATATTCAAGTCATTAAATATATGGGTATCAGTCACTCAAACTATTTACATTCAAATTGACAGTTGTTTCTCTGCAATATTACTTGTTCTTATCATATCTTTAATGGGAGTTTTAGTTTAAAATGTTTGGTAATCTATGCAAATGTGGCAAAAGCATCCTCATTTTCGGTCAGAGAAGGCAGTGCACCGGAGATACAAAATCTTCTTTGGCCTGGCTAGAGGAATAATAATAGCTGGTTTTTATATAGCATATTTCACTCTTGTTAAGTATCTCAATGCGCTTTACAGACTATTATTAATATTAGCGGAAAATGGTAACCACAAAGTTTTCTTTCCAAATTAATAGACACTCTGCCTCCTGATAACAATTGCTACGTGAAATGTGAAAAGGTACATTATTCCATCCTTTCTGACTACACACATGGCTTAAAAAAGAGGCTGTCCAAAATAATTCTCTTCATACACTAGAATATGCTCCCTCTTATGGACACAGGGGTATTCATCTTGAAAGTCTAGATAAATTGGAGAAACCAGTAATACAAGATGAAAGAGAAAAGAGTGAATGCATGTGATGGGGGCAGAGTGGATGAAAACTGTCATAAATGAAAGAAAGATTCAGAATACACTGAGTTCTTTTCCACATCAACTGTCAAAAATATCCACTGCCAAAGAATATCTGGAGAATAGATGCCAGCATTGAATTATTGGTTGCCGTGGCAATTGAGAGCGAGTCCCTCATCCATCAGAGAGTGAGAAAAAAAACCACACACACACACCAATGTTGTTCATTTCTTAAAAATCGTTCCACATTCTTCCTCTCTCCGTTCCTATTCTTTCTTTCTTTTTTTCATTCTACCTCCTTGGCGTTACTCTAACTGCTTCATCTGCTTGACTTAGGGTGCATTTTAGTGCAGCGGACATTTCATGCTGCAAGGTCCCCACAGACTCAGGCTAACGCAACAAAATCCCTCAATAAGCATTGCATGTGCTACAAGAGCTCGTAGCATCGAATAGACTGTGGCCTGACCAAAATTCCAACAATCGGATTTCCCAGCTTTAACTTGTCAGCATTGGCACAAATATTGTAGCTCTGTTTTCCTTTAGTTTTTGTCTTTTGGTGAGATATCCAGGAATGAGTGAAGAAGTTGTATTTTGATTGTAATAGTACAAGTGCTCTCAAACAGAATAGATATACGTATGTGTTGCCAAAGAGAGATTTGAAGTACTGTAAGATCTTGGTCACTGGGAATTTAATCCTCTGTAAGTCAATTTGACAAAAATACATATGATTCTTTCGTGAGCCTTCCAAACTTCAACCAAAATCTCTAGTACAGATTGGGATGAATCCAGAACAATGTCCTCCATGCTCCAGGCTTGGAGGTTTACTGATGATCTATAGCATCATAGAAAGATAGTTTTTTTTTTGTTCTTAAAATTCAAATGACAGCATAAAGTCACCTCGTTACAAAGTGCCTAATTCTCCTGAAACAATTCATATTTGTATTGCAAACGTAAACTTAAGTGTGTCATTTACTATGTGACATTTAGCGAAATCCACTTCCAGACACAAACTCCTTCAAAGCTGTGCAAATGATAACTTCTACCTAAACCAAGCATTTCCACTTGTGACAACATTGTGACAACGTTGCAACATTGTGCACATGTCTATAAACAACATGCATGTGTTAACATGCTGTCCATCATCTATGGAGATAACAGAGCTGACAATGTCGAATGTCGCAATGCACACTGCCATTAATGCCCATGAAAATCATTAGTTCAACTTGTATTCGATGCATCCAAAACTTGTTTTTCTTTGTCGGCGATGGCGAACAAATTCTCTCGGCGTCGAGGCTAACACATTCATTCACACCCTGTACATGGGATGGGTGTATATACCGGTACTGATGCCTATGTGGGGTGCAGCTTATCGCTATAGCGACACCCTCCTCCTCCCGGAGTCAGACATCCTGACAAGATTCATTAGCTTTACCTTGATCATCAGCATGTGATTATGATAAGTAGCGAGGAGGGAGAAACGTGTCGGTCGGTCCCGGCACACACACACACGCACGCATGGGGCGCTAAAAAACATGTGTACGACTGCTTGTAAACTCCTGCCAAAACATCGGAGGGGTGCCGGAGACGGGATGCTAAAGCCATCACCGACGGATGGGTTGGGGGGAGGACGCCATTCTCCACTTTGTGCCCCGCTGTCGGAGAAGAATTCTGAACGAACTTCCCCTCCGATGGGAGGAGGGGGGTGAGAAAGGGGGAAATAGGCATCAACTGCTTTTCTTCTCTCTGCTCTCCCGTTTTCTCACGTCTGCGGTTCATTCACGTACGAAGAAAAATCGTAGGCCCTAACTTCCGCTGTCTCTCTGATGATACAAGCGGAGCTTTCTTTTCTTGTTTATGGACCGGCGTACATGTATTTAGCTTTAGTTTTCAGTCTGTCAATCAGCCCATTATTAATCCATTTCGTCTGCATATCTGTCTCCCAACATATTGCCCTATGTCATCACGGTTGCCATGGCGACATACGTCAGTCTCATCTTTTGATCTCCTGTGCACATCGGACTGCCATCAGCTATTTGTGTGACACATTAGAGCTCTAGCCTAGTTTCAAGGCTCTGCTTACTTCCACTCTCATTACCTTCTACGCCGACATATTTGAAAATGTTGCAATGTGGATTCAATTTGTCAATCTCATCTCTGCTGCTAGCCTCGACTCCAGATTCTCACGACACCATATTACAATACTTTCTTTCTTTCACAGTGCTCATCATAGAAGAAGACACTTGTGCAAATTGGCATCATCAGACGAACATACCGACATTAATGTGTGCTTTCATACTTAAAGAGGGAAGAGTATTACCCCCTCCCACGAAAACTCTTGAGGTGAAGGACTCTATTGGAACTTGTCACGTTCATCTTGTTCGCAGACCAAATCCTGGCGGCGTTTTTCTCTCCCCAATAAATTCGAGGACCGTGCATGGAGTTCCACTGGGCCTGGTATACTCATTTTCTTTCTTTCTTTTTTTTTTCAGGGGAAAAGGGGTAATTTTTGTGTGCTCAAAGTCAAGGCGGAGAGAGAGCCGAGCGAGTTAGCAGGCGAGCGGGGAGGTCGGCCGGTCGTGGTTCAACACCAATCCCTTGATCCCAGGGTGTCACTTCCAATGAAAATCATCCTTATCCTCCCTGACACAGAATTTGGTGAAGGGACCCTTATTCCTGTGGTCTCTCTCCCCTCCCACTTCTCACCACTACAGAATGCAAGCTACGCTTCAAGTCAGCTTTCCTGCACCAAAAATATAGCGCAGAGGACCATGGTCTCATTCATTCTTCTTCTCAATGTTTTTCTCTCTCACTATGCTTATCTGTCTATCAATTCATTTTGTCAATCTCCAGCTGTATTTACCTTCCATTTTTCTATCTACAAAAGTCTACATATCTCTCTACTCCTTTGCTTGTACATGTACCCTGCTTGTGTTTCTCTAAATCTGCTTGCCTGTGTGTAGCAAGCTGGTGTGTGGAATTATTTCAATGTTCAGCTACTCTATCTTCCATATTGTGCATGTCATTTTATACTCATCCTGATGAATCCATTTCTTCCATCAATCTACCAGGTATTCATTTATCAGTTTTATCTCTTAATCTTTACCATCAATCGATAGATCTGAACAACAGATCTTCATTTTCTTCATAAACATCTATAAATTTGTTTTCTTCAACAATTAAAGTCATTCCTTGCAGAATTCCATTATAAACTTGAAGAAAAACACCATACCACATTATTGCAAAGGATCTTCAACTGCAATCCTTGGCAAAGCCAAAGTTTGGTTCCGTCATGAAAATTTCATTCTCATATCTACTCCATTATTTGAATTCTACTTTTTGTGGGATTTCTTCTTTCCTCAGAATGTTATAATGTCCCCTAGACCAAATCATAACCACTAAAAACTTTTTATCATTACAAAAGTGCTTGTTACTGACTTGAGCAAGGATTGAACGTTCATCTCAAGAGAGAGAGAAAAACATTGCAATAAGCATTAATGAAATTCGATCAATTTTCCATGACACCAACACATTAGTCTTGCATTGTTGCCGCTCTGCGAATTCACGAGTGCATCGCCGACATCACCATGACGACGACTATGAATGAATCGGGGGCACGGGTGACTGAGGACTGTGAAGCATGTGTTAAATGAAAGCCCGTCAGAGCATCTACCGATTCCTCGGACAACGTCATTCATGTGCTTTAAACATGTTTGATTAGTAATCAACATGTTAGATTCCCCCCCCTTCCTACCAATACTGTACCCACGCCAAATCAGCTAGTCACTACAATACGCCACAGCTTTTTCATTTTTTTCCTGCCCCCTCCCCGAGTAAGTGCGAGGATCCTCCTAGCTCTTAATGGCGAGATTTCCTGCCAATAAGACCTCTGCAACATGCACTTCAAACACACGAGGGGGCTAAACAGCCATTGATTGGCCGTAATGGTTGTGTATATTGACATAGGCTCACCGCCGGGACGATTACGAGAGTGAGAGAATCATATTCCTATCCAATCAGACTCAAAAAAAAAAAAAAGAGAAAAAAAGCCCAAATAAAACATCTCTTTTGCTGGCAAGGCATGATGTGGAATGTGGAATGAATAGCTCATTCTCTTTATAATTGAGCTGTACTCTGTATTTAGATAAGAGGTGACATTTGAGTACATTTTTGAACACTTTCAACTTGCTCATTATCAAAACCATTTCTGACGTTACTGTAACATTGCTGTATTTATCACCATCCACCTTTCCCTAGCCAAATAACATGTGAACTTAACTTGCAAGTTACAAACTCTCTTCTTTAATTGGACAAAGGAAGTAAGACACTTTGGTATTTGAGAAAAAAAAAGACACCCTCAAATCAGGTTAATACCACAAAGTGAAATGGATGGTTCAAGCATTCTGACATTTATATTCGTAACCCCCAAGGCATACTTTCAGATACCCAACATCCTTGTTGAGGGTGATACTTACGATCCCATTGAACCTCAAGTGGCTGTTGTCTGTGATGGACAACTGCCGATATGAGCAGACATGAGCATCTCCACGGCCATCCAATCCACCACGCCCGTTTCTTGCGCCCCCCACGCCCACTCAAACTCTCAACAACTGCATCCCTCTTACATTCTTCCGGTAGAGTGCACGGGAGGATGAAAGAAAGAAACAAGAGTTTGGTGGGGGGTGGGGTGGGGGGTGGGGAGAGGAGGTATATAAAGTTCACAAGCATCTTTCTGAAAACTTACACTCCTCTTCTCCAACTCCCATCTCGCATATTTCTCACATGAGCTATCTCTCAACGTTCAAGGCCCCGACGACGACGGTGGTATTGTGTTCCCCGGTTTTGCATGCCTCGCAAAATGCTTGGCGGAAACTGGAGGAGACCAGAGCTAAAAAGGAATGGCAGAAACCGATTCGGAAACTACTCCCACCAGTTTTCCCCCTGGTATAGAACCGAGCTGATCCCTTCCTACCGGGCAGCCGGACAACCTTCTCATTGAAACATCTGGGGCACTGGGGAGCATGTAAAAATGCTAGTTTTGATTGGGGGGGGGGGGGATGTTGGCAAGATGATGACGATGATGAAATGTTGAGTCTTTCAACCATTTGAGGAAAGGAATTTGATGATAATCATGACACCATAATGCAAGAAAAGAAGAAACAGGATTGAAATGACAGATGAATGAAATCGGAAGGAACAATATGAAAGGAAAGTAAGACAGAGAAACAGAGAGAGAAAAAAAGATAGATTTTGAAGTAGAAATAAGGAGAAAAGACCAGCAAAAGAGAAGGGCAGAATAGATAAGACAGAGAAAGAAGAGTGAGAAAAGAAGAGTTGAAAGTGTATCTACAGTAACACGATCTTAACCTGTCGCGGATGAGCTGATTTTGGTGTAGTGTAATATGTTTTCAATAGACACAAGCCCAAGTAGACTCAAGACTTGGCATTCAATGGGTTAAAGGGTGTGTACAGTTCTGATTGAGGTGAGGATTTAGCTTTTAGCGTTTTGCGAGATATTAAAAAACCACTCTATGAGATGTCAAAGAGCATGCAGTTCTAAGGGGTATCAAAAGTTTATTTGATGAAAATCGGTTTTGAAATGGCTGAGATATCCAAAAACAAGGCGAAACAAAGAGATCCTAATAAAGTTGTGGCATGTCGCCTTTTATTATTAGCACTTTTTGGGATATCTCAGCCATTTGAAAAACAATTTTCATCAAATAAACGTTGAATCCTTCTTAAAATTACATGCTCTTTCATATTTCATAAGAGGCTTTTCATTATCTCACTTAGGAATGTTCAAAACATGAATCCCCGCCTCAACCAGTACTGTACAGTCCCTTTAAATGATAGTGCAACAATGAGCACCCTAAACTCATCATGGAATCCACTCTAAATGGTCAAGTATTAAAAAAGAAACATAAACAAGGAACAAAGTATTTAATATGTGCAATTTGACACACAGGGACATTTGTAAAGTCATTTTCTAGAATTCCCAATTGTACACATTGTAGTCTTATATGATATCCAGGGAGATTTTGAATGTAATACCTACACTGTACACCCCATTGAAAGAAGGTGCCTGGAATGGGCAGGGTGTATAAACCTATTACTCCACAAACTCGGGAGTGATACATAATGTGATTCTTCAAGATGAGAACATTGGTGTGAATACCCCCCGAGAGAAAAAGCAGAAACTTTTGCTGCACATCAATCTTTATGATGACTTGTGAGGCATCAGCGCTTGGAAGATGTAAGTAGGAGTGGTGTAAGGGGCTTGAGTGGCGGGGGGGGGGGGGGGGAGTGTAGAGGGGTGATGTTGATAATGATAGTTTGATGAGTATAGGTAGCAGTGCCCGCCGGTAAGCAGATCTGGTAACAACGAAGTTACCCCCCCCCCCCCTTCACAACTCTACGATGATAGCGCAAGCCCCTCTGGCTATCGCTCTGCCACAGTTACCCCTCCGTCGTCTCCCTTCCCCAGAGGAACCCTAGGATACCACTCCACTGGGGCCTCCGATAGTTCGGCTCCTGCCCCTTTTGCATCACTTTTCCCCCGCTCTTCCTCCTTCTCTTCTATACCTCTCTCGCATCCATTTTCTCTCCCTCTCTTTTGCTCAGCTGAGAGATGGAGGGAGAGAGAGAGTGGTGCTGCAGGTATTTCGACCCTCTTTCCTCTTATCTGGGAAAGGATCAATTACACTCACCTAGAGGTGGACACGAGAAAGGATGATGTTGGGGGTGAAGCGGGGGAGAAAAATGGTGTCAATTTGTGAGGGGCAGCGTCGTCGTCGGGGGCTCGGTTTCACCCAGACGAAGAAAAGTTTGGACCTTGAAAGATGACAGGTGCAGCATCTTCTTTCTCTGAAACTCTATTGGTAATTTGTCTCAATTTGCAGGCACTCCTGGTTGTTAGCACACACTGAAGTCCTACAAGATGTAAACATGGTGTGAATCAGGGTCAAAATCTCTCCACAATGAATTGCCAACATCAAAATAAGAATTTCCCTGGTTCACCATCTTGAATTTTGTAGAGAAATGCACAAATTTTCTCTCCCCCCCCCCATGAATAAGAAGGCTGCAGTATCACAGGTTTGCCTTTATCATTACTTTACTTTCTGCAAAACTGTTATTTGACTGGACCCCAAATTCAGTTCATCTATACTTCAAAGCAATACCCATATCTTTCATTCAAAACAAACCGCACGCAATTACTGTGAAAGCTACATGAGGTGACACCGAAAGACTTTGTTGCCCTGAGGAAGAAGCATTTACGTTTTCCCCAGGAGCCCTGGAGAGAATGCAAAGTTGGTGAGATGGAGAGCCAAAGGAGAGAGAAAAATAACTGAACTTTGCGACACGGCGTCTGTTATTACAACTGGATATTGAGTATCGAGATGTGTCGTCACCAGTCAGACGGCATGAGGAGTTGCAACGAAACCGGGTAAACTCCAGCTCGATGCGTTTTCATTTCAGTCTCCAGTAATTTGTTTTATGGATCGCGGGCCTATCGGATGCACCGTCACCTCAAAGGGGGTCTTTCGTTACCCCTCTCCGATCTCTCTTCCGCCCCCATTCTCTCCACATCTTTCTGGTTATCCCTGCAAAGTCTAACTCTCTTCTTTCATAGCCCTCTCTGTGTCTTCCTCAACTCCTGCTTATAATAGTGTCTGTTTCTTTTAGTTTTAATCCTCACTATTTCTGCATCTCATGAAGCAAAAGTTCTTATTCTCCACTTCTCGAAATTTTCTTTCACCTTCTCCTCAAACCCTTTCACACCCTTGCATCTCTTGTTACTCCCCATCTCATTTTCTTTCTACCACATGCATACTGGTATAGTGATACAATGGATTGCCCTAGTCTGCTCTCAAGGCTTGTGCATTTGTGCTCCACGAAATGAACACAGACCCAAGCACAGAGTCTTTCCATTCACAGCACGGTTGAAGTCTGCACCCTCTTGTAAATAGTCTAATCATTGTAGGATCCCTTCCAAAGACCACAGAGTGTAATGTTACTTGTATATATCCATGCAATGCAATCTGATTTTTTTTCTTTTTTTTTTTAATTTAAAATAAACATGGTCTGAAGGTCAGACTAATAAAATGCATTAAAAGAGGAAGTTCTTTCAATGTTAAGTTTCTTGTGCACAAGTCCTGCTACAGTCAAAGCAGCTATTGCACATAATATGAGAAGAAGTTACTACAGACGGGATCCTAAAATTGTTTATCTCTAAGTATTACACTCACAAGTGTGTTTAACACAAGTGCAAATAGACCTTATATGTTTATAAATTGAAAAGATTCAATTAAAACACTTGATGAAACAAATGTGTACATTTGCCACAAGCATTACTTCATAAAGTGAAAAAAATGTCATCTTATTCATCCTATGTCCATATCTACTGAAGCTTTCAGTGCAACAGCCAGTCTGCTTCACTATCATTCATGACCAATCCTAGTCTCCTACCATCAAATCAGTTCTTATTCAATATTCTATCCCCCTTCTTCTATGCCCCCATCACGAAGATACAGTCTATGTACCCTACACACTCTTTTCCCATCCCCACCCCTCCCCCAAATAAAAAGAAACCCATTCTGCATCAAAGGTGTTAGTGTGTCCTATTGATCCCGGTGTAATCCGATCCGCGCAAATTACGTGTTACCCACCATTCCTCGGCTTTGCCGTATTGATTCTGCGTTTCGCTCGCCCCTTGATTTGGTACCGCTCCGCCCCATCCTCAGCCGCCCATCTCACCCCCTAAATGGCCGCAGTAATTACATCAGCACAACATCAATACCACACATTCATGTCCGTCTGATTATGCATTATTGCTTGAGACATGTATGTGAATAAGCAAGGCCCCCGATTTGTGGGTGTTCGACTTACCCAGTTTGATTCCATGCGTGCCGTAATTTTTCCTTTTTTTTTAGGATGACCAGTTTTGACAGACTTGATGCTTTCTAAATCTGGTATTCTCTCTTTCTCGGTCACTGAGTGTGTGTATTCTATTTTCGTGCTGATTTATGATGAAATTGATGCGGGGGTGTAACATTTCTCTTGCTCATTCATATGGGGGCCTTTTTTTTTTTTTTTTTTTTTTTACTAATTTTGCAAAATCAAAACAAAACAACAAACAACAACAACTCAACAATACATTAGCAGGCATATCAGTCAAGTTGCAATGCTCTTAGATATAAAGTTACGGTGGGTAACAGTGCTCGAGGTGACATCGACCCCTGGGACAGACTTCAACTTTATATCGAGTGACTTTGACAGAAAGCTGAACCCACTTTGCTGTCTCACTAAGATATGATACGACAGGCATTTGTTGATTAAATCTTTAGATAAATGCACATTAATGAGTGAATAGTGCAAAATGAATACTTCCATTTTGAAAGATCCACTCCCGAGTTTAGTACTATAAAAATTACTTAATAGTGTAAATGACAAGTGGTAGACTTCTTGAATATGCAAGAAACTAAAAGCTTGTGTATAACATGAAAGAGATAAAATATGTGACAATAACTGCTAAAAAATGCAAGATCAGGAAGAGAAAGAGATCTAGATAGATATATAGTGAGAGATAGAGAACATTTCCTTTTGTAGATTGTTAATTGATATATTCTAATTATTCCTCACTAAATGCTACAAAATTCATCCTGTGCTCTTGCATGACAGGTCAAAGTAGAAGATAGTTATAATTTCTTACATGTTACATTAACTTTTTCAGGGTTAAATCTTATATGTGCCGGGCATGTGATTATATATGCACAGCGCGACACTACATTAATAATGAAGACTTAAAAAAGTTGTGCCGTTTGTTAATGAACCTTTTGAGGGGCAATTCTAATTGATTCTCCTCTTCCAAGGAAAAAAAAAAGAGGTCTAATTACTTCTGTTGAACCAACGGCGGTTAGATCAAATCAATTAGAACATCTCGGATGGATGAAGGGGAAACAGACTACTAATGGAGATACCTAATGAAGAGGGAGATTGGGTGGTGGGAGGGAAGGAGAGAGAGAGAGAGAGAGAGAGAGAGATAGAGAAAGAGAGAGCTGGAATGGCAGTAGCTTTTTTGCAGATTGCAAACGGCTGGTGTATCAGTATGTGCTAACGACATCCTTTTTTTAAATGTGGATGTGAGCCACGCGGACGTTGATTTGGGCACACATTGTTTCGATGATTACCCGCATCCCTCTTTTTTTTAAAAACTCACTAATGAGGAATACGTGGGCCCACCCCATAATTATAATCAACAGTCAATCACTAATAACTTGACTCTCCTCTCTGCCCCTTGGCTGCTATGTCTGAACTGCAACAAGCATTTGGTCCAAGATTCCTTGACCACTCACTACACTTTCATCCGTGACAAGACCCATACCCACGAAGAGCTGGAAAAGACGACAGAGGACACGACTGCTGCTTGTGCGAGGATCACTACGAATAGATGGTCACCAAAACAGACACTGGTTCCCCAAAATTCTTGATCTCCTTAGCAAGATATGGAGTTCCTTAAAGTTTGGATGTATCACATATGACAGGAATGAGTTTCCCTCCCTCCCTCTCTCTCCCATCTGCCTCCAGACTCTTACTATCTCTCCTTCTCTTTTTCTCCAGATATCTTCCTCCACACGTTCTCTAAATTTCGAGATGGCCAGAGCTACCGCAAGAAGAGAAAGAGACAGAACTTGTGGCTCTTTTTAATTTTGCCGCTTTTAAATCATCCATCACGTCTCCCTTCCCACTCTACTCATCTCTCCTCCTGTCTCTGTGTGACCTTCTGCTAATTGATAAGACTAAAAAATTGATGTAACGGAATATGAAAACATAGTGGTTTCAAACTCGAGCTACCATGGCAACCATTCTCCTGCTAGCACTATCTGTCTTTCTTCCATCTCTCACTCATGAACTTATATATTTTCTCTCTGACTCTCTCTAAATCATGAACATATATGTTCATTGAGATAAAGAAAAAAGATATATATCTCTTCTCTCTCTTAATCATTAACATATATTTTCTCTTTCTCTCACTCACGAACATATAATATATCCTCTCTCTCTCACACTCATGAACATATATATCTTATCTCTCACTCTCTCCATCAAACAAATGCATTATTACCCTCACTATCCCTCTCATACACATTTCCCTCTTTCTTTCACTTTCCAAAGAATATATATTCCCCATATTTCTTTCTCTCACTTTTGCTAATTTACATATATTTATCTCTCACTCGCTCTCTCTTAATTCAAGTATATAATATTCCTCTCACTGTCTCTCTCACTCATATGTTCCCCTCTCTAACTCATAAAGAGTAATATATATCTCTCCCTCACTCATATATCATATTTCCCCCTTCCTCTGCCCCACTCTCCTGTACATTGATTGGCTGCAGAAGAATAACAATGGAAGAAAACAAGAAATCGCGGACTCTGGGGCTACGCGGCATGGATTTATAATTTTTCCCCATTCGGATCGATGCAGAGAAAATATTGAACAGAGCGACAGGTTGTTCAATATCATCAGCAGCATCTCCCAGTGAATGGCAAATCAGTGCATACACACAGACACAGACAGACAGACAAACATGACCACAGACAGACAGATATAAACAAAAACACAGCGACTAGAAAAAAATAAAACAGCAGAAAATATTCCATGTTACCATTTTAAAACTCAGCATAATTTTTTTTCTCTGTTTCAGACAGAACTCTTGAAAATTCCAAGTGAGTCCTGAAAACATCTTGATGATATAAAAACCTTCCAAGCAAACAAGTTTCCTTGATTGACAGTACTTTTTTTTCAGTGAATGGTTAGCAATTAAAGATCACAGCTTACAAAACACTACATCACTTTTGCACAGATTGGTACCTCATTATTAATGGCAGTCACGCAGGCAGCATAACTCAACATACAAATCAATTTATAATGCATGTGTTTATTGGACGACTCTCACCACTCGAAAACATGGCTTGGATGTAAACAACTTTCCTAGCGCTCGAGAATACAATCTGAAATGAAAATGGAGTGGGGAATACATATCCCTACCACCTTTCATCGAATTATCAAGACAGTCGCCATGGCAACTCAACCTTGGAGGCAGTTACGCAAAACAAAGGGAGACGAAGGCATTGTTAATCGAATAGAGGAAAAGAACAAATCAAATTGAACAATTTTCTCCCAGCCGTGCCTGGGACTTTTCATCATCTCCGGGAACAGAAAGAGAACGGGCAGGAAATGGAAGACGACAAATGGTAGAAGGAAGAGAAATATTTTGCATGTGCACAAAATTTCATAAACATGCTTCATCTCTTTTCTCTTGCATTTCAAAGATCATGTCATCTATTTCAAATTATCCATTGTGCAGAAGCGATCCTTGCCATATATCTTTCCCGGCTTGCGCTTAAATTCCTCCTCTCTTGCGTGAATGAGAGAACGGAGGACCCAGGGCCTCACAGGGCCCCTGGCTACTTCACTGCCACCACCGACAATATGACAAACGTTGGGCAGAGAAGGACAGAACAGAGCCACCAAGAAATAAAGTTTGGCTTCTTGTTGCAAAGATGGAAACGAAGAAAGTGGAACAAAAAATAAACAAATAAAAAGAGAGCTGCTCATTTCAAATGTCATCCATGCAATATCTTTTCATCTAGAGCTTGTTTACTATGACTGAGTTGAGGAAAGAAAAAATATATATATATATGCCCTCCGGGAAAAACAGGATAACAAATTCTATTCTATTGACAAGAGAGAAATTTCCGGGTTGGAGGACTAATGTACCATGCATCAAGGTAAGGGTAACCTAGAAAGCTTCATAGATGACTACAAGTCAATGCAGTCCCACATCTAGTTGAACTTTGGCATAGACTGGCAACAAATTTGACTCTACAAAGGCTATCAATGGTTCAATTTTCCACACAACGAATCAGCGTTTTCACTGTTAATAAGTGAAAAGACTCATTCTTTTATCAAATGTAACAGACATGTTTTTAAAACCAAACTTCAGACTGCTTCTAGTTCCTAGAAATCAAGAGGCCAAACAATGAACTGTTCACGAAAAATGCTGCCAGTAAACTTAAAGCTGTTCTCAAACCTGTAATTTATGTATATTGATCATAAATCTGGAAATTTTTACACTCATATAAACTAGTGTATAATGGACCATACTACCATGTTCACTTAGTTGAACAGTCCTCATCAAATACTCTGGATGCATTGCAACATTTTTTTTTTTCTTCCGAACTAAATCATGATTAAGAAGAAATCCGTCACTTCAAGCTTTCCATCAATCCTGGCAATTTGACATTTTTTTCAAATAGAAATCTCGCTGATTAGGATAAACCTGAAGGACAATCTAAAAAAAAAAAAACTGATCAGGGAAACAAACCCATCGTAAATCTGAAAATTAGTTTCATGTTTGACATAGGAATCTTCATCAAAAAGAAAGACAGTGAACCAGTGTACATGATGAAAAAGACAAATTCTGAAAACTGTGAATTTTGCCGATACACTCGCAGTGCGAAACCAAAGCGTGCACTACCAATGCCCACGTCACGGGTACACAGACAACAAGTCTCTCTTTGAAAAATTGGCGGACGCCCCGCAAACCACCCCACCCCCAAGAAAAAAACCAGTGCACTAAACAACAGCGCCCATGGTAGCAACACATTTTATTGACTTCCCAACTTTTGTGTTTCCAGGCAGTATCGGCAACACATCAAAGGCATCAACGAGCGGAAATAATCATCTTTTTTTTTCTGCCCTGAATTTCTCTTTTACCCCCTCTCTCTCTCCAACTCTTTCATCGGTGAAGTTGGCTTAAAGAACAAAATGAAATTTTCCTTCGGCCCTCACACACGCTAAATTAGCCCATAATGCTCGTTTGCACAAATCAGCGCTAGCTGGGCGAACCTGACTTTGCACAGTTATCAAATAAATCACAGAGCATTGCTAAGCGCTGTGACTGGGGAGGGAACGAGATTATTAATATCGTAAATTTTTAATGATTAAGAGATGAAAGTCACTGTGATTTTTTTTTTTGTTCTTTTCCCTCTCATTTAGGTTTAGGTTGGGGGGGGGTGAAATTCCACGAGTATGAGCACTGATTAAGTTTGTGTGCTCAGAGGGGGAAAAAGAAATGGATAAACCAAGTGGCAAAAACAGGGCTGGAATAATAGCAAGAGTTGATAGAATGTTTATAGGTAAACATGTTAAGGGCAATAGAGTCAGGGGGGTGAATCAGGTAGTAATGGTCACACGTTAATCACACCTGACTAAACTAGCTTTGGATCGGGAGATGCCGCTTGGTCACACCAAGGGACGCCCCTCCAGAGACATAGACTGTCCATTAAACACTGAAAGTAGAAATGATTTCACTGATAATGCTAATAATGATAATGATACTACTACTACTAATAATAATGATAATGATAATAATAATGGATACAATAATATTTTTTTGCTATCATTATCAATGACATCAATGATAATAATTTTTTGAAAATACAGATCCCTTGAGGTAACTGTAAACTTCTGTCCTCAATCTGCAATTACTCACTCCATAAAAATCATAATGATCATCACAGGAGAAGGGAGAAATGAATATCACAGAAAAGAAATTAAATATTAAAGAAAATTAATACTAGGATTAAGGGTGCTAACAGTGATGGGGAGATAGGATTTTGACGGTTTGTAACAGCTCAACTTGGTCTGTCTTTAATGCGACAAGGTCTATGTTAAGATATGTTATAGATTTTAAAGCATTTGGACAAAAATTTTCAATTTCTCACAACATATTTTCATATTCGCATAGGTGTAAGTTCCATGATGTTCATGTTGTACAAGGGTATCGAGTAGGATTAAAAGTTTTTGCATCATACCCATACATATATTCTTTTTCCCCACAACCATAAGCAGGCTGGGACAAATACACTGCACATCAAGGGATGAGAATTAGTAAGTGCCATCAAAACAGATCTTGCCAACCAAAGGTTTTTCCCCTAATGAAAGATGCTGGTAATCAATGCTGCAGTGGCAACCTGAAGGAGCATAATTGTTGTTTTCCTCTTTCTATTTTCTTTTTTCTTTTTTTAAATTCTGGATGAACTGCATGATGTGCCTCCGATCGGCAGAATGCCACAAAGAATGGAAACAAAAGGAGACCAGTTAACCTTGGCTCCCATCACAGCCCAGACTCCGAGAGATACTCCACGAACACCATGTGTAACCATGGCAACCCTACAGACCATAGAAACTGGGTAGGTAGAATGCTAGCATCTCGACAGCTCCGCTCTCCACAAGTTTGTTGTCATTCCCTTTTTTAAAATCTTTTTTATTATTATTTGAAATTATTCTGCATGACAGCATGCTTTTTCAAGAGCATAGTGGAAGCTCAAGATTTTTCTTTTTCTTTTTTTTTCTCTTCTAAGGCAAGGCAGCCAATACTAGCTATGCACATTGGATTCTGCTTCTCACGCACATCTGTGTGTGCAAAGCCATATTGCTCCTAGCTTGGAGGTTGGGGGGAAAAAAAGGAAAAAAATATTGATGTACGAATAAATTCGCCACGCAGCTGCAGTAACTCAGCGGCGCATGAATTGCATGCAAAATGCCATACAGGCATCCATGCATTCTGCCACATATACAGTAGGCCTATATTGCAAACAAACAAGTAGACAGATTTCTGCCAATGTGGACATTGGATATATATGTATATAAATACATATATTGTATATATATTCCAGATATGCCGGTAAAATTGGAAGAGTGGGTTCTTTGGTTCTTGTTGATGCTCGTCGCCGCTTTGGCTCTCAGGAAATATTACGCTCCAAGCATCGCAAATTTTAGATTGTAGAATGCAGAATGCACACATCAAAAAGATATAAAATGCTGGAGCGGGGACAGGGGTTCAACATTCATATAATGTGAAGGTTGTATGTATGGCAAAGAGAAAGATATGTATCGTAACTGCTGGCAGATGTTGACCTTCTTCCAGATATTAAATATCGAATATCAATGTTTTATGACATTCTTTCAAGGCATATTTTTGCCTTCAGGCTAGTACTGTAGTTGTTACGCATGCAAACTACAGACCCTTTGTTGGGAAATGAAATAAGAAACAAACTTCATTTTTTGGGGGGAGAAAAAAAAAACGTAAGCCAAGCACAAACTGAAACACCCACGGAAACATGTCAGTAATAACTAGACAGACTGGCTAGGAGATGGAAAGTTGGGGAAACAAGAAGGGTCTAATTTTTCACCCCAATTTCTGCAACTATTGTTCAAAAATGTGTCTAGCAGTCTAAGCAATTTCTGTGAGTGACACAGGGCAAGATGTGGAATTGTTCAATAATCTATTTTGACACCGCAGTCTTCCGAAATGGGAGAACGCGAGCCGACGCAACAGGTACGGTCAAACAGAAAAATACACGGCAATGTTTAATTCAATCCTAATTTAATCCTAATTTAATCCACCCCCTTGATCCGCCCCTTAACATATTCATTACATCCTCGTACGACTGAAGTGCGCTTCAGGCTGGTCTACTTTCTCTGTCTGTCTTTCCATAGTTTCCCCCGTTTCTTTTTCCTTATTTTTGTACAACCATCTTATCCACGCCCCCTCCCCCTTTCCCTCAACAAATCTGGAAACAGTACAATCAATACCCCAAATAAATCGCTAGCGCCCTTATATTAGCCCCTGAGGGGTGATAAGAGTACCGCGGACGCTCATTTCTCTGGCCTGGGGCGTGATCCACCGATCGCTCGCGACAAGAGATGTGGTGGAAATTGAGTAGGGGGTGGGTGGGGGTGGGGCAGAAGAACTTTGACAATAGCTCCACAATATGGGTATCGCTTTACAACTTTGCATATCTATACATGCTACTTTGGTGTTCCTTCAATGGAATTCATATATTGCACTATATTTTTCTCCCCCCCCCCTCACAATCTTGCACAATCACTTGTCTTGAAATACCTCAAAACTATTGCACGCTTGTCTTCTCACTAAGCCTTTAATTTTGAAATGAGAAAGAAATGTGAAGGTCACTCTAAAGGTACATTTCCTCCCCCCCCCCCCCCAAAGCCTACCATGTTCTGGGAGAATTTTGCCATGTTGAAATCATCTTCCTGTCGTTAAATTTCACTGCACATTTTTCACTAGAGAAAAATTATATGAAAAGTAACTGAGATTAACAAACACATTCAAACAAACAAAGAAACAGAAGCTTGAATCATTTAAAACAACAACATGTTGCCAATTTAAGACTGAGTAAAAAAAAAAAAAAATCCAGCAATTACATGTAAGAGGCTTTAAAAATTCCGCAAAGAAAAACACAAAGTGACTACATATGAACAGCAAATTACTAAAATAAAAACAAATATTTGCTCTCCCTAATAAAATGCTAAGATTGAGTTAATAAACTTGATACTTAGCACTTAACGAAGTGAAGAATTAGTCTTGTATCCAGGCACTGAATCAAAATCTTCGACAAATTGCCTTCCTCAGACTGTGAACAGGATGTTATCCTGACCCTTAGTCTGTTTTTGCTAACTACAAAAAGAGAAGAAGTTATTTTGAGAGTGTCTGATTCATCGATTTTCCATTGAACGAAACACAGCTCCCTTTGCCTTTGGGGGATAAGCCCAAAAGTACTCAATAAGCACTTGCAAACCTTTGAATACCTTTTTCTTTTTTGCAACTTGTTTTCTAGCTTAAGCTTCCAGTTGGGGTCCCAGTCACAATCTCCCTGCAACATCCATTCTGGTTCAGAACATCCTACCTACCCTAACCAACTGTAAGGCGTGTGTCCATGCTTTTTTTCCCTCCCCCCTCTTATTCGGTTTTTCTTGTGCAAATTACGTGCGCACGATGAGACTGATTAAACAGTGCTTGTCGTCGGCCGGTTATTTGAAGAGCACGGTGTGGCGTCGTTCTGCACCGCGATTGCGCACAAAGCGCCTTTCTAATTACGCCAATCCCCCACGAGTCCCTCTGGCCAAGTTACCTTTTCCGTGTCCTGTTTGTTTTTGCTGACCCAAAGTTTATCGCCGACAAAGGTAGCCTCAACAAAAAAGGAAATAACACACACATAAAAGAAGAGCAAAATACTGAAACTCAGAGAAAAAAGGCAAAGTGCCTTAAATGGTGGGAGGCCTAGCCGACAGGTTAATTAGACGAAGGGAGCGATTAAGTCGGGCCAAAACAAGGTTTCCATCGTTTATCAGTTAAGTCAGGCGTTAGGACGTCCTTGAGGATAATTAATTTCCACCTAAAAAAGGGTTAAAGTTGGGACCAGAGAGAGGGGATTAAAGCATTACTCATACTTCTCGGTGAAGTCATCATTCAGAAGTAACTCTAGTTTAAAAAGGTTTTGCAAGCCTTTTTTTTTTAAAGTAATGACCCTTCGGAAGCTCATTTGCTAACTTTTTAATCTTGTCTATTTTTGAGTCATCCCCACTTGTAGGATGCTGTGAAGACTGACAGCGGGAGAGTCGAGATGTTGGCGTCCATCTGAGCTGTTAACTTTAGTTACACCTGCAGTGGGCACTCGAGAGTTGCGATCTCAAACCACAGCATGGATGGAGGAGGCACAGGCACGGGGGAAAATACCAAAAAGGTGAGAGAAATCATCCCCGGGAATGGGATCGTCTCTGAAGATGATGGCAAAGCAGGAGGAGGAGGAGGAGGAGGAAGAACATTCCTGGTTTATCAATCCAAATTTGCTCCTGATGATCGTAGAATCGACACTGGGAGCATCTCTCACTCTTTCTCTGTCCTCATCCCCATCTTGGAACGTTCAACAGCCTCTGAACTCTGCTTCAACCCGCTTTACTATGTCATTCTGCCATTTTCTCTTCATTTACTTTTTTTTTTGGAAAACAAACAAACAAACAAACAAACTCTGCATCTCCACAGCTTGATAACTCCTATCGTCTATTTCTGATGACTGGTGATCTTACACCAACTTGGCTACCCATCACATAAAATTGAATTAACGCACTCGAAACTCTGATCTACCAGGTAAATTCAAGTGCAAGGAATGAACATCACCCTCTACCACAACGTCAACATGCACTCCAGAAGCAAGATCTTCCTTGAATTTCGACTACAAGGGAATAAAGTAATGATTTTTTTTTTTCTTGAAGCATCTGCTGGCATCATTGTCTACTCGACAGCCAGAGCAATTAATTGAATTTGAAATTACGGCAGTGAGCCCATGACAGTTCTCTTGGTTTTTACCTTCTTATAGAAATGTACAGTGGTCAACATTGTGTTTTATTTTCTTAGCAGTCAGGCTTTTCAGAGGTATGCATTGATAAATTATGTTAGTCCCAAATTCATTTCTTTTTTTCCCCTCACAAATCTCTATTCACAGACCTGATGTCTATTAGAGTTGGAAATACTGCCTCCGGCACCCTGAAAGGTAAAGTTGTGTTTACCTAAATTCTGTATTACCTCTCTTCCACTGAGCAGTGACAGTTTATTACATGCACAGCCTATCCATTCACTTTTACAGCCACGGAAATTCAGTTCAACTCAATTTGGTACAAGGGGTACCTGAACTTCACGAAAATGACCATGGCTCAGCATGATTTCAGAGATTTACCTTCCAAATGAACAGTTTCAACATCATTGGCAAAGCATTACAAATGTTGTTGTTTTTTTCTCCCACAGGCCAAAATTGGTACTTGCCCAATAGACAGACACCCTGTGCTCATTCATGTTACTTGCTCTACAGCAAGATTTAGTTGCCATAGGCAGGTGGGCTAGGGCATCTGCAGCACCCTGCCATAAGACCCCCCCCCCCCCCATCTAAGTCACCTCTGCAGCCTCTGTAGCCTTCCCACGTTTCTTTCCCTCCCCTCACCCCCTCCTCTCCCCTTCCTCCCCATCCCTCTCCCTGCATCGTCAACGAGGGCTCCCTCCCCACGCCGAGCCTCCCTGTCTACCGATGATGTAAGAGGAGGCCTTACCGTCTCCTCAAGGGGGGAAAGTGGCGGCATGACAGTTGGGATTTATTGGAGCCACCACCAAACGAGAAGTGGGCGGGGCTGGTCATCCCTCCGCATCCTACCGGACTTTATCTCGTCCTCCATCCACATTCTAACATTCTCACCATTAATCCTAGGATTCTTGCATGCATCATAAAATCATTCTTCCTCCTTTTTTGTGTTGGTACAATCTGCATCATCATGTAAACCACTTCTTGTTCCATTCACAGACAGAAATTCTTTTGACTATACCCAAGAACCAATCTACTCTCAGGCAAGATCTGGTATAGTGATGCTGCTCCCAAAAATTGGGATATTTAGCCCTATGCTATCACAGACAGTGAAGCCATCCTAGATATACCACAGAGATTCTTCAAAACATATAGATCTATTCTGATTGTAATATAACCTGTACAAGCCACTACGGTATAATATTACCAGGTGATTCACCTACAGTAGTATCTGCTACGATGGTATTTCGATGAAGCGAATGGTCCCAACAAACTACCGTGGTATTCAATGCCAACAGTAACTCAAATGCAAAATGCAGCTAATGACAATGACCTTGCTATAAAAAAGGACTATCAAATGCTAAAATTTAATAAACAGAGATTTCAATCCTAAAAAAAGATCCTTCATACTCTCACTGCATGTTCAAAAATCATCATCATCAGAAAAAAAAAAGACAGAAAAAAGACAGAAAATGTATGGAATTAAGTCATTACACATTAAAATGCTATCACAAAATCCAAAATCAATACAAAGCCAGTGGTGAGGTCAAATATTGTAGCTGTCAAGCTGCTAACAGCCGTATTATTCATAGTTAATGTTTCTTTCTGCAATCCCCATGTAAAGAAATAAAAAGGAAACTAATTGCTCAACACTCAATATGGAATCAACCTCCAGTACTGTTTGGAGTGGTGTCAAGAATATGGACGCACGCGTGTGAACATATGTTGAGCTCTTTTATCTAATTAATGTTATTAGGCTTAGGGCTTGAAACTGGCCTCGACTTGTCACAAATAATTAGCATTGATTTTTCCCCGTCTCGCTCTGTGCTCGATCTCTGTATCTTTCAGCCCCCTTCCCCCCACGATCGTATTATACTCCCCTTCACATTCCATTCTAAATACATCTCTAAAAGGTTTACAAATGATTGTTACCTTGTTTTGTTTTTCTTTTTTCTTTTTATTTCCTTCAGTGATGCCATTAAAACATTTGTTGACTTGTCAGAAGTACAGGCTTAACATTTGAAGAGGTTCCCCCACCCCCCTCGAGAAATAATGGGCATACTTTTTTTGACTGGCGTCGAGCCATTTGCACTGAATTACAAGCGAGTAATAATTGCTTGAGGATACAGATGTGAAGAACATATCAAAGTGGTTTCACTTTAGATTCATCAAATTTGACAGGTCTTCATCTCAGATGAATTAAATGCCTTTTGGTTGCTCCTTAAATTAGCCAATGTATTTCACTTGAGACAATTACAGAAATCTTGAAGGGTCTTTGCTAAGCCTGTGAAGCAGAAAAAAAAAAAGACGAAGAAAAAATATGAAAGACCTCTGCTGGACCTCGCAATGAGCAAACCGCCTGCCTCCTGTGCAAGCCAGTGGACACACAAAACGATCGAGGGAGAACAACCTCGCTCTGATGAATCGTCGCGGACTGACGTAACCCGTCCCAGCCAATCAATCACTCCCGAAAGTAAATGTAGCGTACGTATATGCAGCTACGAGAAGAAAAAAAAAAAATTGCGCTGAGAACATGCGTACGCAGGCGGGCCAAAAAAACTGTTCGAGATGACTGATGGGCCAGACAAATAAATCTATTAACACATAGACAAAACATTCACTGCATCCACACTGCTTCGAGCTCACAAACACCGCACCGTTGCATGGTAGACGGGGGTTTGGCCGTGAGATTGAGAGAGCGAAAATGGGACTTCACAGGAACACTGGTGATACAGTTTTGCCCCTCAGAAGTATACATACATGGCAACACAGTCTTTGCAAAATTCCTAAAAAGAATTACCACCAAGTTCAAGCCTGTACTAGGTTTAGAATTGTGACTCCAGAAAAGGGGAACAGGCTGTATTCCATTATTTGACTGGCCTGCAAGTATGATACATGTTGTCATTTTTTAGCAGACTTCATAGTGTAGACTTTATAGTGTAAATCATGCTAAGTCCCATACACTCAAAATAATGTCAGGTTAAAAGGCAAGAGGTAAAAGAAAAACAAAAAAATTAAAGAGGACATTCATGCATCATTCCCATTTCTTAAGAAAAACTACAGCAAACAATGCCACAATATTCACAAGTTTGATTTGTAAGGCCACACGCTTCTGTCTCCGAGCTTGCTATAATGTCAGATTCCGCACTGATACAGTCCCCTGGTATCGGAAAGCGACATAAAGTAGAGTTTGGGGCGTTTCAGAGGACAAGGGTCGAAACTCCCATGGTGCAATGCGTGCCTGTCTCCCCCAAGCTACCATCAATCAAAAGCGCAGCACTGCTCAGCTTGCCGACGTTTCTCGCCGATCAAATGCAACAGGTATTTTCTCGTCACCTTCCTTTTCTTTTTTTTTTTGTCCCTTATTTTTCCCACTGTCGTCACTATCTCCCCCGAAAATCACCTCACGAGAATTAACCCCCCCCCCCCCCCCACTCTGTTCACTCAGGGAACAAACACCTATCCAGGTGACTGCAACCCAATAGCTCCCCTTCTACTAATGCTTCTGGATCACATTCCCTCGTCTCTTTCCAAATTTTCCGGCCACAAAAAATGCTCGACAGGGCGCTAAACATCTCATTTCTGATGACCACAGTTGCGCCTCCGTGAGGGCCGTCCGCGGAGTTATCCTTTTGGCATACGATTCATCAATCCCTGTCGTTTAAACCGTAATCGATACGCCTTCCCGTTCGATCACCTTTATCGTTAAAAAACAAAAAGGCAGGAAAAATGGGGGGGGGGGGGGGGGAGAAGAAGGGTGGGTGTGATACCGAGCCCGGGAAACTGCAAAGCATTCGAGATTTGCTACAATCTCGTTTGTTTTCCCACATCGGCGGTAACCAGGCACGCACCCATGAACGAAGTCATCAAACTAGGGATAACGAAAAAAAGCCAAACCCACAAGCACAGTTTTCTTATATATCTTCTTGCTGCTGTTACTTAAGTTCTTCTTTTTCTTCTTCTTCTTCTTTTCCTTTCTCATCCACCCTCTTCTTTTATTCTTCACTCAAACTCATTACCGGGGTTTGATCATTCGATAGTCGAGAGTAGAGTTTGTTCGCGGAAATTTGCGTTGCGCTCGAGACCCTCGCAAGCCCACGCATCAGTCATGCACACTTGGTGTCTCCGCATCAAGGACATCAGCAAATGAGGGGAAAAACTGGCAATACGTCAATTTTGGTGGCAGAAAAACAACAACCAATACATCATACTTTTCCCCCAAACCAGGTGGAATAAGAAAGGAAAGAGAATACTAAGAAGGGGGGGGGGGTGTTTTCACAGTTTTTTTTTTCTTTCTCGAACTGGACATAACATCCAATGCTTGAATCTTAAACATACATTGCTCCTTACCTGACACACATATGTAGCATTAATAAGAGAGTCCGAGAGACCGAACTGGGTTATAATTTGTTTGAGTATCGAATCAGGGCCCTTCAGCTCAGCCAAGGGCAAATTTGCTCTTCGGCTCGGGCAAGTCTTGGGGTATGTCAAGTTCATGTGGAGGTAGAGACATTTCGTCAAATTAAAGGGACTGTTCTTCTCGCAAATTGCTCATGCCATTTGTACCTGTTTCCAACAAATGATTGCAAGATGTGCTAATGCACAATAACTAATGACATATTATCTATGTAATTGTTTCACACTCGGCATTTGCCAGTGCACCTCTTCAATTTGGCATCCAATTTGGGGATATTGCCAATATTCCTTGCAAAAGTCTCAAAATATAATGAAGATGTGCTATAAGTTTGATTTTAAAGATGGCATGGGTGGACTTGATGTCCCTACTCTAACGGATCGATGTGTTCACTGTCACTCCTTGGGGAACCTGTAAGACGGAAATTCAGAATTCCTTGCGTTCTTTGGGACATTGATAAAAACTATCCCTTTAAACTTGGGATACAGTGTAAGTCACTCTGATGTGAGCGTGTCATGATGAAATTAAGCAGGTCAATAATTGTTTCGTTTTACTTTTGTTCAATTTTCTTTTTGAGGGGGGCCTGTCCATTTTGAGATTGATCGTTGGCAGACCATTTCAGGCCTGTTTGCTCTTCATTTTATGGAGACCCTTAGGTTAAGACAACAAGACTGGCCCTATGTGCACAATCAATCAACCAACTTTGGTCAAATTGTTGGTCAATACATTGCCTACCCTATGACTTCACAAAGAATTCAACCAAACAATTAAAAAACAAATTACTTTGAGGGGGAAAGATGAATAAAAAATCCAAAATTGTTGGTCAACACACTGCCTACCCAATGATTTCATACAGAATTCAACCAAAACAATTAAAGAACAAATTACTTTGGTAAAGAAAGATACGAAAACAACAAAAATGACATACCACTGTTATCAAAGAGTTTGAACGAAGACTCTATTCCCTGTTAACATCAAGTGTGCAAGAGATAAACCTTAACCTGTTCCACGTCAAACTTTAAAAACCCGAAGCGGATTTTGTGATGAAACGATGAGGCAGCAGGTTTAAGAACTTAAACTTTGACTCCAAATTACAATATTTATATGTGTAATTACGCATTATTCTTGTCTGCCCTTGCTTTTTATAACCTTGTTTGTTTCATACCTTCCACTATTAAAACTAGATAGCCTCACTGGAGGACAAACCTTTGCTTCTTTCTTCTGGTTTCATCGTACACAAAAGTTAGATGCAGGGTTGCCAACCTCGTAAAAAAAAGGCATATTTTTGTTGAAAATGGTCTTCTTACCTTTCCTGCAACAAAAAAATATACAATACCGGTACTGATAATGCAATTTTGAAAAAAACAAAACAAAACAAAACACATCTTTCTTGAAACCTGCACTACTCATTTAAAAAAAAAAACAACAACAAACAAACAAAAACTATTGACAGTTGGAATCTCTGTACAAGTCTTCATGGAATAGTGTTTGTTTTTCTTCCTTATCACTGCAGCAGTTTCGAATAACTTAACCCAGTGAGGACGGGCTGATTTTGCTACAACACGCATTTCCCACGAACACCTGCCTGAGTATACTCGGGACTCATCCTCAACGGGTTAATATTGTGTTCATTTTGCAATAATCTTATCATGTCAATACATCGGAATATTGAGCAGAACGGAAGAAAAGAAAATATAGATGACAAATGAAATGTCACTAGTAAAGGCATCTCTTGGCATGGT
Source organism: Diadema setosum (assembly GCA_033980235.1). Lineage (NCBI taxonomy): Eukaryota > Metazoa > Echinodermata > Echinoidea > Diadematoida > Diadematidae > Diadema > Diadema setosum. The sequence goes on along the minus strand of CM067070.1, from coordinate 8,335,167 downwards.
CTGTCAATGCTTTTATTTATTTTTTTAATTTTCTTATTTTTTTATTTTTTTATTTTTTTGCTTGGCAAACTGCAAACAAGAATGTTAAACTGTATCTCCAGATTGTGGTACCAAATGTATCATTCCTTTAAGTAAAAAAACAAAACAAAACAAAAAACAAAAACAAAAACAAGGGAAACGCGTTAATCTCATGGGAACAGTCAAGATCCAATTTTGAGGTTCTCTGATCGATTCAATGCAGGAAAAATTTGCATGTCAACACATGCAGCAGCACATTAATTGCATGCAATAGTCCCACTCATTGATCTACACAGACAATGACAATGAGGTTGAATGACCTAACGGTCAGAGCATTGTTAAACTACCACGTCGTCTGCTGCACAATTCCACAAGTCAATAATTAATCATCATACCGCAACAGAAAGGAAAATGTTAATATTTAATTTTGCCGACACATGACCAGCCGCTTGTTTAATATTTCCCCCCGCCGGTACGACCAGCCGCAAGAGTGTGCCCTTCCTTAGCATCTCCTCGTCTTTGCCGTGGCGATGCGAGACCGCATCAGCTGCCGCGCAACCGAAAATCAATACCACCAGCTCCTCACGTTTGGCGAAGATCACGTGTGGCATGTGTAAAGGAAGACGAGGGGGAGTGTTTGGCTCGTAAAAGACACAAAAATCAAATTGAAAATAAGAAAGAAATATCATTAATTTTCCGTCTTCTCACACATGCTTCCTACTGACAAGGCTCCACATTAACCCTTTGTGTATTTTGACTGCCGATTGGAACGGAAAACCCAAAGGCAATGTACACATCGTCCAAAGTCTCTGGCATAGAAACAATTATCAGTCTCAAGGCTTGTGGCTGTTTGGTCCAGAAGTGATTCTCAATTCTACACTTGGAGGATCAACAAAAGTCCCATCCACAGCAATTGGTGTTGGTTTCCTAGGTTAACTAAGGTCATGATAGGGACCCCATGTCTAGTCCTGACAATGGAAATCTACTCTCAGCTTGTACAATGACTGATTCAAACAGAAAGACAAAAAATACACCATAAATGCCTGTGGAAAGAGGGATTTCCCTGTTTCATCTTGTCCTGCTTAACCCGTTGACAATGAGTCCCATGAATACTCTGGCAGGTGTCTATGGGATATGCATGTTATAGCAAAATCAGTCCATCTTCAACAGGTCAAATACAGTAGCCCTAACGGCTTACCCCTCTGGACAAATCAATCTAACCCCTCATCACTTGTTACAAACAACTATACCAAACTTTCTTCCCTATCACATATGGTACACCATCATTTAGAAATGACAGTAAGACTACCGGTAATGAAATTATAGTCACTCTTTTCCTCCCAAGCATACCATTAGCATTTTAAGGCACTCTATCAAGTCGCATTCTTCCTTCAAGTTGTGCTGTGCAACGTGCTTTGCAATTCATTATATTCAAGTGAAATCACCTTCCAGTGTGGCTACAATGCCACTTCTTCCCACCTCTACTAACGGAATTTGAAAGTACTGTACCTTGGGCTTTTGTGAAATTTTTCGCTCGGTGCATATCCTGTCTTGTTGTACTGTTAAAGAAAGGTCGGGGCAAACGAGGAAAAAAGACGAAAAAGGAAGAAAAAGGGTGAGTGTATCTTGTTTCCTGAGCGAAGCTTTATAATTCGTTTTAAAAACATTGGGGGTAGGGTAAGGATGGAGAACCTTTAAAACAGAGTATCGGTTACGGCGTGCCCCTGGGTATTTGTAATTCAAGATTTCAATTAATATCTGCGCCCATTGTACGTCCAAATTTGCTAGGGACTAAAGAGTTCACGCGCGGTGCTAAGCACAGGTAGTGAAAAGGGAGAAATAAGGAACAAACTGCTCCCTTGTTATTAAGTTCAAAGGCGACGGCATTCTTTCGTAACAGTCTGCGTTCCCTCACGCTATGATATTCCCCTCAAGTGTGCAAAAAATTTGCAACAAATAATCGAGAGACGGATACTTTGGCACGGAAAACATCCTCTTTTCGCAAGAACGTTGGCAAAGTTACATTTCTCATTTGAGACCAGTTTGCCATTACTTCACTTCCACATTGAATTCGAGTTTTCATCTGTTTTTTTTTTTTTTCTGATCGTGTAGAGGGTTCATATAACTGTGGACTGATAATGATAATAATAATAATAAACTGTTCAGCTGTTTGAGAATCAGTTATCTTTTCAAAAACCCCTTGTCATCATCCCACAACTTTATACCTATCTTTTTTTTGTGACGCAGAAATAAAATATTAATATTTCATTAATTTTATTGTTTGGCTGCATTTCTGTGGCCAGAGAAAGCAAGTCAAATTTTGACCTACTGATCGCTGTCGACTCTGCTACGACACACCTTTCCCACTGACTTCTGAGCAAAAACTGACTCCGAGAAAATAGTTCTGAGAAGACCGGTTAATGGATGCATCGGGCTGAATGTTCCTCACCACTTTTTTGAGGTATATGTTCTTGGTAGGTGAATCTAGGCAAGACACTAGATAGATATAAACATAATCCAGCAAAAACCCCAAGAACCGCTCAAGAAATTTCATCAAAGAGAAGTCATTATAATGGTAAAAAATTGAGGAAATGTCTTTCAGATCACTCAAGTCTTTGGCGACATACTTTTTTTTTTTTTTTTTTTAAATCATGCTCCCTTCCCCCCCCCCCGACCCCCATGGCGTCCTTCCTTTCAAGAGTCATCCTTGTGTGAAACTCGTGTCTGTCGGCAAACTTTGTTGCAATTTGGAAACCTCTCAAGATCTGGTGGGCCGTACCCCCCATTCTTCTCAGGGGCTTCCCTCGATCAATTGAAGCGCGCCTCTCCGGGGTCCCCGGGAGCTCGGTCGGCCAAGATGGGTCGACAAGTGAATGGGGGAGGAGGAGGAGGGGACGGGAGTAGGGAATTGCATTAAGTGGATTGTGCAAAGGATTTCTTCACTGACGCAGAATAAAGAATGTGGGACTATGAGTGGGGGGGGGGGGGGGGGAGGAGGTACATTTGTACAAGACATAGGCCTATATCAAAGATAAGGAGAGAACAGGTCCAGTTTGTAGGAGAATTGCTTCAAAGATATCATTCGGCAAAAACATGGATCACTGACAGAAATCCTCATTAATTTTTCTTTTTCTTAAAATGAATTCCCAAGTTCTATGAAATCATATCTATCGGATCATATGTGACCCGCTACAACAAAATGATCCTAAAGTCGGGTGAAGTCGATTATTTGAAAATTGCATGATATAATCCCCGAATCTTTCTGCGTTAAATTGATATATAACACATTTTATAAAAATAATCGGCTGCGGAGATATCGATGTTTAAAAGAGAGCATGTCGAGACGTCTGGAAAATCACTGTTTCGAGAAAAGCGCCCTAAAAGTCTTCCTTTCGATGCAATCGCGATCAAGGGACACACAAGTAAGTTTTCACCTCTGGACAATAGAAGGTAAGCCCTAGCAACCCCCGAAGAGTTCATTCAAGCACATCAGCGTCGGCGGTCTCCTCACCAACCAATCAGTGACCAGGATGTGAGAAGCGGCTGAGCATAGCGCACTCCGCTCGCACGCACCAGTCGACTGGGCAGTGTGCGAGCTTCACGCCTCGGTTAGCAGCAAGCGGCAAACTGACCAATGAGATCACTCTGGTCGTTGTTAGGGGCGGAACCTACCTGTGGCGCTCAATCCAAATTTTCAAACCAGTTTCTGCTTCGTTGAAACGCCAAAAAAAACAGGGCTCAGAAAAACGCTATTTTTAAATCTTTCTTTGATCATTTTGCTTCAAAATTTCGACAGAAGATTGAAGACATGTTAGACTCCAATAATATATCAAAATCAGAAAATCGTAAGTTTTGACCAATTTTAATGCTCTGACTTCAAACTCGATTTTCACGGCTTCGACCGTGCGCGACTTTAGGACCTTTTTGTTGTAGCGGGTCACATATATCCTAGACTTATAATATACAGTACTAGCAATGTTGAAATAATCATTACCATATGTAAAACAAGTCAGAGATGAAACTGGTTAAATAAATCATAAGGTCCCCCCCCCCCACATCTCTGTGCACATATTGTAGGAATGCAATAATTAAGAGACCATAAATGGTGACAAGTACACAGGGGTCGCACTTAACTTTTTTTTAAACTAGCCAGGCGGACTACTTAGAATCAATTTTAACACTGAAGCAATACAATACTGTATTTTGCTAGCCAGACGGACTAGTAACTTCAGAATTTTATGATTTTTAGCTGGTCCGACGTGATTTTGGGTGGCCAATGGCCAGCGGACCATCGCCAATTTCGAACCCTGGTACATTTGTATCACTGTATTTTGTATGACTGAAAATATGCTAATTTTTTTTCATCCCTTGTCCAGTTTAAATGAAACTTGAATCAACTTGCACTATGTAACTATTCCATTAGCATGACTTACTGTATTCTGCTACAGTCTCGCTAAACTGGGAAGAGGAGCAAGCAAGGGCTGATTAAACTGAACTCTGCACCCACCTGACTTGTTGCATGAAACAGAATGGTCATCATGACTGACCATTAGCTAAAGGGAATGTTTCAATGAATTTGCATGTCTGTTATTTGTAAAGGTCTTTATTGAAGCATCTGCATCTGAATATGTCTGCATGTCTGTTATTTGTAAAGATCATTATCGGAAACGTTTCGACTCATCTGATGCAACTGGAGCATCTAAAGCTTTCTTTCATCTGGATTTTCTTTTCAGAGGAAAATAATGAAGTGGGGGAAAAACAGTATGAGAGATAGAAAAAGAGAGAGTAGGTGAATGACACAGAACGAAAGAATTTTGGCTGGAGGGAAGAGTGGACCAAGAACTGGACACAAACACCAGGCCATTGTTTTCCAACTTTCATTCCTTGTCCAGCCCACACACACTTCAGCCAGTCCAGGACCAAAGTTCCACTGTTCTTAAAAAATGACAAGTTTTTCATCTGCAGTAGTCTTGCAAATACAGACTTGTGCTTGCAATAACCGCAGCTCTTGCTCACAATGTAATAAGTAGCTAACTACATTTGCATCAGTATCTAGATGGTAACATGAATAATGAACAAACAGGCTCTTGGTATATAATCAGACAATAATCTCTTTTTAAACAAAATCTTATTCTGTTGAGTCACTCAAGTACCATCACAAAAACCTTTTGACAAGTTTTGCCCTACCGTGACCTCGACTGACTTATTACCATTCAGAGTTTGAATATAGAAGACTACTGGTAATAGTCAATGTCCAGTATTGAATGTTCAAGCTACTTAATGCTGTAAAGCTTAGGCGGTGGCACTGGGCACTTAGAGAGGTGTGAGTGGCCGTTGCTATGGCCAGAGGGGTGTGAAGGGGAGTGAGTGGACAGACTGATTGACCGCTCCCGCAGATCCCCCAAAACCTTCGAAACGACGGCGGGGAGTGGACAGGCGAGTAAACAAGCCGCATCATTCGATGTTTGCAGTGATGCAACATGTCAGAATTAGAAGTTTGTCCTGAGAAAGCGATGCAGCCTTCGCTTGACCGGTGTTTGGCTTCATGTGGTCCTACCCCTCTCCGTCTGCCTCCAAAAGCGAACATTCTTCGACGCTTCCTCAATGACACGAACATTTTCTGCAACTCTTCATGAATAGATTAATTCTAATATGTGAATACATGAGAAAACCAAGACTGCTTCAGCTCCTTGTATAAGGAATTACAGTGTAGGTGATAGTTAAGCCCATTCTCTATGATACTCTTAAAGTTCCAAAGACTTTGAATGAAAACCACCAGACTTCTGGTATGGGTAGTAATGCTCTGATTAATAAATAGATCCACTGAACCAGAAAATTTTTAATGATTCAACAAAGACCAATATACATGTACTTTCTTCTTGCCTTTTGTGAGGCAAGAAAGATTTCCTCACAAATCTGGCCAATACAGCACTGTCAGACCTTTTCTAGTCATGGATTGTATTTGGCCAGTGAAAGCAATCAGAAGATAGCACAGAAGAGAATTCTGGATTAAAAGCTCTCATCAAATGTGACTAGGTACCAAATATTTCTGGATCAGACTGAAAATATGGCATCTTCAGTCCACCTTGTACATGCCTTTACAAGCAGAAAGGTGACAAAAGCATATCAATTCCGCCACCCTAGCCTGCGTCAGCTTTAAAAAACCAATATGGACCGATGGCCCATGGAATCTACACAAAGGAGTGTGGCTGACTCAATTTCAATTACTAAGACATCGCTTTGACAAACGTGCCATTTCTAACACCCCTTCAGTTGTCAAGACTCCCTAATACTCGCCACTTCATATTTGCATGATAATGCCAATGTTTGCCGACCGGCTCTTTGTACAGCAAACGAGCACGCTCCTTGTCTTTTCTTCTTTTCTTTTTGTTCTCGGCAAAGAATGGGAGGATGATGGAATCCTATCAAGAATCAGCGCTCATACAGCTGAATTAGATTTAAATAAGCTCAAAACAGAAGGCCCACGAGGCACAAAGAATCCCTCGGAGTTTTCCTCCTGCCGACACCTCTAGAACAAAAGAAAGTTGATGAAAATCTTTTGGCCGGTGGGTTCCATTCATTTAATGCAATCAGGCAGTCAAACAAAACAGAAAGGAAACAAGAAGAAAGTACAGCAGAGGAACAAAACCTGGTGCTGATTCACGAGCAAAGATAAAAGATGCGAGATCTTCGAGGGTGGCGAAAGCGTGCCTCTAACTAGCCAATCAAGAGGAATATTAACGACAAATCATCACTAGCCCCGAAGAATAAAAGACTTCACCTTCTTTTTTTTTCTTGCATCTTCAAGCAGTCACAAATTGGACAGCGACTCATTAGGATGCCATTAACAACCGGTCCAATTGATCGGGATCTAAACCCTCTTTCCGACCGCCTGCCGCTGAGAGATAACAATGCCTCTTCCCCCGTCCTCCTCAAGTCTCAAGGAGGCTGATGACTAGCTCCTCCAGGGCTGGGATGGGGATGGGTGGGGGGGGGGGGGGGGGAGAAGAGGGGGTTGTTTGGGGGTTGTTGGCTTCAGATTAATTGATTATCACTCGCAAGACGGAAAGCGAGCGATAGAACAGTTAACGCGCCACACACACTGGATAAAACTTGCGAGTAGTAATTATTACCGTCACGATGTCACCTGAATTATTGATTTGCACTGGAGTGTGGACACGTCTTCAAGACCCTCCCAACACAAAATGAATGAATTGGTTTGGTACAGAAAAGAGAAGAAAAGAACATGCAAAATGGGTTTGCGGGTGATGACAAATGCAATGACATATCCCTCTAAAATGGAACTCCTTCATACTATGAATACAGATGTCATTTCAACTTAAAAAATTAAATGTTCTAAGTCGAGTCTTTGGGTTTGCCTAATCATGCTATGGCATGTAAGACTGTAGTCACTAATGTAGCACGTACATGTACCACAAGCTTGTACACTGGTCCTTGACAATGACTGCCCGACACAGACTCTAATTTGTGTGGCATTGTGTGTGAACCAAGATATACTAATGACTGAAATTTCACTAGAAGTCTAAGAAAACAAAATATACCAGGTGAAAACATGGCTCTTGGCTTTATTGTGATTGTCAAGATAAAGTATGCATTAATTTGAATACATCACATACCACTTCCACAATGCATTAAAAGTGAACCACGTCAAATGCCTGTATTGTGAAAATTAAACTACAAATGTATTGGAAAGTTGATCTATAGGGGTGCTTAGAACTATACATACTGATAAGACTGTTTTATCCAAATACAGTAAAAAAAATTTGCAGAATGTTCAGAAATTTCAAATAATTAAAAGTGCATCGCTCATCCTCAAACAATATACTTGTCTCAAATGTGCACGGATGTGGTTTAGTCTAAACACTACTTAATGTACTTGCATACCACAAGAGCATCTGCGGAATGTTTGTTGATATCACATGGCAGAAACAATACATTCCACCTGCTAGTTACAAAGCAGTGAGAGCTACAATGTATGCCACTGGTGTAGATTTCAGAGCCCCACATTCTCCAATGACATCATCATGGTTAGGATTGTTATCTTGTTGGGGAATTAGGCGAGATTTTGGGAGTCGGCGAGTCTCCCAAAACAAGAATGCTTCATTAGCGGAAAGTTCATTACCATAATCTGCGAAAAATACTCCGGTAAGTTTGTGGGAAGCAAGACGAAAAACACAAAAGACAATCCAGAGTGGTAATTCCATTTCCCATATAGCACCCCAGATATCTTGCCATGAGATCAAAAGACTTGTCTTCTACCTAATTCACCATTTTGTTTGGCAATGGCAATGATTAAGAACTGCACATACTTCAAAGAACTGAGTGAGAGGGACTGTAGAAGACACATCATGTGCTGCCATGACACAGTTCTAAATGGGGCGGGGTGGGGTTTGGAAGAGACAAGTAAGCATGGATACGATGAAGGGCCTGGAGTAGATCCTGAGCCTATATCTCCCGGTTTTAACTGAGGCATGATATGAAAATAAGTTTTGCAATCTGCGGGATATGTATGCAGTCGTTGCGACATCAGTTATCCCACCTGGGGCTTGGAGGAGCAACTGTGACCCTTGTGCCAAGATAAAGGTGCATGTCTGTACCTCCTATTACCCCCCTCCCACCATTCCCCTTCCAACAAAGACAGAGTAACCAGGGGGAAAAAAAGGGGGGGGGGGGGGAAGAGGAGGAGATTTGTAGGAACCAGGAGAAAGGGCATTGATATTGTGACGTGGACAGATACAATAGTTTTCATGGCACTTTACAGAATTTCATTAAAAAATATTGCAGGAAACTAAAACAAAAAGGAAAACTGTTCCATAGAATAAGATTAGAATATATCAAGTAGATATGGAAAAGGCGCTTTAACAGCAGATGTGAGAAAGAAAAAAATCAATGGTGGTGTAGGTAGGTTTTCACGAGGGGGTGGGGCATTCTGTCTAAATTGAGTTTAATACGGCTAGTAAGAGAGCCGCTGGATGCCAATTGATGTGTGAGCTTTTTTTTTTTCCCCCCTTCAAACTGAGCGATAGTGTAAATCGGTTGGGGGGCTCCAACCCGATTTCACCCATCACAGACAGTTCAGTGTAAATGTCCAAGTGTGTGTCTGTCTCCTTGTGTCTGAGTGTGTGTTTCAAAGACACCTACATTGTACTATGGAGTTCCATGGTTGTACCAAGGTTGTACTTTGCTTGCTTCTTTTGTCAAGTGCTGGATTAAGAAAAAAAAATGGCATCCAATTTACAGCATGTTGTGCGGGTGCTGACAGAACCCACATCATCCGTTCTTTGTCTTTGGTCCCACTGCAAAGCAAAACATTAGAGAGGGAGCAAGAAAAAGGATGGCTACCCATACGAGGTTTGGGAGAGCTAGTGCTTGCAGCTGAGCTGTAAAAGTTCCCTGCTGTATCGGGTTTGGGGTTTGTCTCTCCTTTTGTACAAGATACCTGATCTTTAGCTCCACTCACTGTTTATATTCATGCATATAATATGTATAACATATAGACACACACATACAAACGTATGTATTTCAGATGTTAGTGAATATATCATGGTGTAGAAACATTGATGAAACCTCATCCAGAGAAAAGAAGAAGGGACTGAAACTGATATTTTTCTCATACTTTTCAAGACTTTAGAACATGAGCAAACTGACACAAGTTGAGTTCTAGACCTCAGCCTCACTTTCACCCCCCCCCATCCCTCCACACCGCTCTTCATGCACCCATTTGAGAAGACAAGCATCTTACAGGGGCCACTGGCCAAAAATGTCCTCCGCGATCGCCAACGTGGGGAAGGTTTTTCTCGGACGATATGGTAGGCCCTTGCACTCTTGCGGTGCGGCACTAATATCCAAATGGGCTGCGATGTACATTTATGAGCGAAACCAAACGACAGAGGTGGGTAATATCGCACAGAGCTTTGGCGATGGCACATACACGTTTGGACGTCGTAACAAGTACATATTGTTAATGTAATAGTCAAGATATTATTGCGACAAGAGATATTACAACACAGTCTTCGCAAATGTTTAGAGAGGATATTTTTGTACTCCTTTAATCATCTGCAACAAGAGGAATATAAGCTACTAATGTCATATATTTCAGATATGTTTGATACACGTGTCCTCGGCACATATTACTAGCAATGTGATATCTTCATATATGTATTTAATGCTGACAATAATGATATTGAAAAGCACAATCTCAAATGGTGCTGGGAAAGTGCTGATAGTATGAAACCCCACTGTCTGTGCACAGCCTACATATTTGGTTTATTGTGGAAAGGAATGCATTAACATAAACATATCATTTGGTAGCTTGTTGCTAATAAACTTGAGGTTTGACTCCTGACGAACTTGGCTGAAGCAAGAAGGAATAGGGTGCATGTGATCGCTTGCTCTTTTTACAACCCAAACTAAAACTCCATAAACACGATTTACATTCTGGTGGTTCTTATACAAGAGCGGAAATAAGAGCGGAACTGGACGCGTAACGAAAAAAAAACAAAATATATTCTGTAGGCCCTAAATCTACAGCAGCAACAAACTCAAGAGTCAGGCTACATGTAAAGAAATTCTCCCCACTTTTTTTTTTCTCCCCCGAGAAGGGTCAGGGAAAACTTAACCTCCAATTATTTACGGAATTTCCCCATGTTTAGCCAACAACTGTGAATTTCCTTTGGTTGGGAAATCTGCCGAGATAACACTGCAGCCTCCTGAAATGTTGTGATTATCCTGTTTTGCTTCACGACTTCACGATGTCCCTCTTTCGTCCTCCCCTTGTTTTCTTTTTTCCCCTCCTCTTCCTTCTTCCTCTACAACATCGACGTTGTCGTCCTTTCCACTCTCGTGAATTCTCCCAACAAACTTATCGCCCCACACTTCCTTATTGCATCAGCAGCTCAAGCTAAAAAATGGTAAAAAGGGGGATGGGGAGGGGGTATATCAGGGGGTGGGGACGGAGTTATCGCAAGATTCAGATAAACATGTCGCTCTCTCCTCCAAAATGTCGGAGAAAAGAGTTTTTATCAGTATTCTATAGAGAGGAAATGAACCAAAAATACCAATGCTGTCATATACAATCTCATAAGATCTCTTCTTCGCAGAGACGCATGATAAGTTGATCGAAATTCGTTCCAATTCCATGAAAATATTTGGGTTGTAAACAGAGAATGAAATCATTGCAGAGATCACAGGGGTCAGGACACATGGTGTACTTGTACAAACATAATCACCTTATAATAGCAAAACATACTTTTCCCACTGATGAAATCACATTCAGATGGTGTAACAATTGATCTTCAAAGCGTAGAGACACAAATATGTGAGAGTGTGGGCTCAGCTAAGACTGATCATGTTATTATTATATGCTACATGTATACGGCATTATGTACAACGGTACGACTGGCTACATATAAATCAGCTTCCCTGAAGCCCTACTTCACTGTATCTTGCCGCTACCGAATATATCTCTAGTATTTGTTTGAAAACCCCTGATAACACGATCCTCATCGGGGGTTGCCGAGATGTCCTCAACATAAAAATCTCCCGTCCTCACCTTGTGATATCGCCGCCTCTGTATCGCCACGGCGACGACCCAGAGTCCCATTATCACGGAGCGATGACGAGACTTCAAACAAGCTGCCTGGGCCTGCTGTCTGCAGGTAGCCCCGGTGATAAGACGTTTTTTCTTCTCTTTTTTTAATGCTACCCACTCCCTGCTTTCGTTCTTTTCCTTCACTTGCCAAGGAGAGAGAGAGGAACAAGTAACTGATAACAATTTACCCCAGACGAGCCAGCGTTGGATTTCAAAACATCCATCTCCCTCTAAACCAGCCTGATACCATTACAAATGTGTATAGTTCCAACAGCAAACGGAGTATGTGCTGTTTGGGCTACACAGATGTCTGAGAAGATGCATAAAAAAAATACTGCTGTATTCTACCATCATAAGCTGTCAAATCCCTTCCTTGTACTGAATTTTATACCAATCACACAATCACTCATTCCCACATCTGCATCACAATTCACAGACATGTCTTGTATCCAGTCACAGGTGTTGTTTTGCTGACCATTTGTGACAAATAAAAAAAAAAATCAGTACTATTTTCAATATTAGTCCTCAATCAGGTTCTAGAGTTTATTTGAGTACATTTTTCTTAAAAACCTCACTGAATGTTTACAGTTGTTCAGAACAATCATGATAAACCAACTCCCCTCCAATGAAATGGAACAACCACAACAAAAAATGAACAGAACACCTGAACAATCAACCAAATAAGATATGCAAATACTAATTTCTGTTTTGTGATTTAAAAAAAAAAATATTCTGAATCTGATGTTTGCTACCCTAGTGTGATCACATTCAAACGCAAAGATTAACCAACATGATGGAAGAGCCCCTAACTAACAGGATTAAACACCTTCCCATCTTGTTTAACACACTTTTGCTAATTTCTGTTGCCACGGGGACAACACCACACCCCGCCCTTGTGGTTTCGCTGTCCACACACTCTTCTCACTCTTATTATCACTCGTGTAATCGCACCAGGAATAGCAAATAATGGCACGCTTGTCATGGAACAATGACTTTGCACTACCCGGGAGAAGAACACTGAAGAATAGAGGGATGGGAAGGCAGCGAGTGAGAGATAGAACGAGTGAAAGAAAGATAGAAATAAAGAGAGAGAGAGAGAGAGATTGATAGACAAATGGATATAGAGAGAGAAAGAGAGAGAGAGACTGTAGAGAGAGATGTCAAGTAAACATGGCTTTTTCAGATAAGTCCAAACCAAAAACGTGTCAATCTCTGTTGAATTATGCCGCGGACCTGTTAATCGACCACTGGTCCCGCTCTCCGCGCCCATAGAGGGGAAACAAAACAAGCCATTAGGGCCATCAAACACGGCCCTGATCACCCAGCGATGGGCGAATTGGTTCAACAATTGGGTACACAAACTCTGCGAAATGTTGCCTGCACTTTGGGTTACATTTCTTCCATGCAATACAGTGTGCTGTGGTACATGGCTCCCGAAGATGCCAACAAGCATGTCCTGTAAAAAGGACAAGACGCACAAGTCAAATGAAAGCCCTGGTTCAACGTACATCCATACCACTAATGCCTTTTCAAAGCAGAGTCTTCAGGAAACATGAATGATTGATAACACATCCAATATGATACCCTGCATATATCAATTATTGGATTTGTCTAGACAATTCATGCATTATCTCTGAAAATGAAAATGTTTAAGATTTTTAACTGTACACATTCATGGGAAGTATGGGTATATGAACTCTCTTTAAAACAACTTTCTCTGGGGAAAAAGAATGAATAAATCCTTCCATTTGTAAATGTAATCATTCTTGTTGCATCAGTCAACATTTCTCATGGATGGTTCAATATGATCACAGCTGCTGGGACCATTGTGAACAAAAAGCGTGCATTTTCATTTTCTTTAAGTACAGTCTTTAGGCAAGTTCTTTATGAGCATAAACCAACAATTTGGTCAAGGTAGAAAGACTATGCAACAATTAAAAACTTAAATTTGAAAAGAAGTGAATCTAAATGGCTTATGTCACAACCTATACAAACTGCTTATAACTGAATAATGATTGGGTGTTGTGTGAACCCACACTGAGCACAAATTGCACTTGTTGGAAAATAAATTTACTTATTGATATGTCTACAACATACAGCACAGGGGGATGATTGGTAACTGGATGATTGGTTGGTTTTAACACCGGGCTCTGTTTGATGATACAAGTGCTCTGTTTGCAAGCAAATTGTCCGAGGCATGAGTGAATAAATACCTCTCAATGTTTGTTTCTTGGGACATACTGCTAATTGTGGTCAAACATCAATGCAAACATTTGATTGGAACATGAGGGGGAGGGGGGGGGGGGGGGAGAGGGGAGGGGGGGGGGGGGAGGGGAGGGGGGGGGGGAGGGGAGGGGAGGGGAGGGGAGGGGAGGGGAGGGGGGGGGGGGGGAGGGGAGGGGAGCGGGAGGGGACTAAACATTGATATTCTGATCAACTCTTTTGGTCCGAACAGGAGCCTCGTTCACATCGTGTGTGAATCTCACTGTGTAAAAGCGTCTTCACAGACACACACTCCCATTCATTCTCTCTCTTTGTCTATTCTCAATTGTTTTCACTTTTATTTTCTTCCTTCAAACTTTCTTCTTCTGCACTATTCTTCCCTCTTTCCTATCGCTGCCCAAATCGCGCTGCGACATCACCCCGGCCAAGATCTTACTGGATCATCTTCACTGGCTCGATCCCCCGAGTGACGTTTGACTTTGTTTGCCCGCCGAAAACCCCCGAATAGGATGGGCTCTACTGCCAACGAGAAACTTCCCACTTCCACTTACACGATCTGTTGGCCGCCCCTGTTTGCTCGGCAAATAACTGCCCCACTACGTACAAAGACCCAGAGTGCGAATGAATAAGCTGAAGAGGTGTTGCTAAGTCGTTGGGCGACAATACCAAGGGCCCCAGACCGGACGGACCCTTCTGATGGGTCCAACTTTTTGCCCACTCCAATCGACTCCACCTGTCTCCCGGTGGACAAGAGAGGGGTGTGGCTTGAGGCAGATGGGTAAATGAGTTGACCAAAGAAAAGAGCGAAGCAAATCAACTTTGTGAGAGTAAATGGGAGTTGAGACAGCAAGAGAAATTCTTCCTCCCCTTGGAAAATGATGAACGATGCGTGCTGCTTAATCAATGCAGGACCGAAATAACTCTGAGACATGGTATAATATGCTCTTAAAGCACTACAAAAACACTTGCTCTCTTTGACGTTTGTCCAATATTCGACGAAAAAGTATTGACTAATATTAGAGATGATGACATAAAAACATAAGTTTGCTTACAATGACATGTTTTACCTTCTTCAATACACAATATGTAACAAAACTATGGGACATGACGATTTGTATCTGAAACATTAAACACATAAGAGGCAACTGTAGTACCTATCAAACCTTTGTTTCTCCACATTACATTAACAATCTCATTTCAGCATTGCACAATTGGCATCTATGAAGTCATAGAAATGTATATCTTTAATCACATGTATAGAAACATGAGAGGCATTATAAGCAAGATATGTTTTATCCACCTCAGTGCCATATGCACACTTGAGTAGTCACTGTTTCTGCTCAGTTTAGCAACGCATGTAAGGTATATCTACTGGGGTGACACAACTAAAACATTAACAGGCATATGTAACAAGTCTCCATTATAGTAGAGTCATCAAACACGACAGAGCATTCCTCAATGGGGTTTGGTATATTACATGTATGTTATGTGTCCATGCAGAGTTGAGGTCGGAAATGGGTGCAACAAAATACACCTGTACCAGTGCATGGGGGTGAAGAACAAGACCAGTTTACAATCACAGAGGGGTGCGGGAGACAAAAGGGAGGGGTAGGGTAAGAAGGGGGACAATAGATTTGAGGTCACACCCTCATCTGGACCCACAGTGAAGAGTGGTGGATTGTTTGGTTTCCTAATTAGCAAAACTATGGTGAAGAGACCCTGTGGTTTGCATGAAATCACGTCCGCACACTGATTATAAGGGTAAAATCCCGTTAGACTACTGGGCAGGGACTGCGTAAGGGGGGAAAGGGTTGGCTGGTCAGAAGTGATTAAAATGCATGGTTTGGCTTCGTCCACACCAGCTGGTGCAATCTCGGCAAACTTTCCCTCTCTCTCTCTCTCTCGCAGGACAAAGTACAGTACATGTATGTTCCGTACCACAAAAGGGCCAACAGCTGTTCCAAGTTTCCTTTTTGTTTTACAGGAGGACCATTTTCATTGGAATCTTAAAACACACAGAGTGAATAAAAAAAAAAAAGATTCAATGTAAAGATTAAATTTGCATAGCAACTGTGCCAAATTCTGCAGGAAATTTTACACACAAACTTATAAGAATCTCAAAAGGTCAGTTTAAAGAAGTGTATAAGTACAGGATGGGGAGGTATACCCTGGCAGTATTTTGGATCTTATTTTGACTGCTCTTTAAGCTTCCAAGCAACAATTATCATGATCGTCGCACTTTGCATAAAAACGATAGCACAAAATCAAAATAAAAACTTGATGTGCACTCTGGCAATACTACTACTATATAGGTTACTTTTTCATATTTGCATAACTGCAGAAGTTGCAGCAACTATAGATGAAACATTTCTGGCTTCAGATCCTGAAAATTGTATGTTACTTTGTGGAATCAGAAATTAGTATACAAGTAATTTAAAGATATACCACCATTCTGTTTACAATCTAAATAGATCAATATCATCTCCCCTTTTTTATCTCCTGACATATATGGTGCCAGTAGAAGGCCAAAAAGTAACTGAATTTTTTCCTTTTCTTTTCATTCGTTTCTCGCTTGCGAAAGAGCCCACCTTTGCATGGCGCCCTCACTGGGACTGTTCGGGATGAATTATTCAGGACTCTGAGAGGGGCTTAGACTCCGATTTGCCCCCGCCCCAATTTCTGCCCCCATCTAATCGTCCCTCCCATCCCCCATCCTCTCTACTGAGAGTTGGGTGATTACCCCCTTGGTTAATTCATGAGAAATGGAAAAAGGATAGCCTCTGGTCAAGTCTCAAATGGTCAAATAATACTTTCATAAAATGTAAAGAGGATAAAAAGATAAGATTCAGACTACTTGATGCCAAGATTTAATGCGGAAGGGAATTCAACATTACTTCACGAACCCTTTTAAAGTTGAGGTGAGGTTTGGAATAACTTGAAAAAGTTCTGACTTCTCTGTTTCCATCAAGAGTTGTATCAGATTTTGTGATATTCATATATAGTTTAATGGGATCAAGGTGGTTACATTGAAATGTAAATCTTTCCAAAATTTCTCAGGGAGGTAGACTTGAGTGACTTACGCAGATCACTTCTTCCTCTAGATTGTGCTGATGCATACTGATAGGAAAAATTCGATTTCAGCTGTAGGTGTTCAATGCAACATAATATAAAGAGCTGAAAACTTGCTTTGCAAGAACAGAGGCTGCAAGCTAGACTACCACATATCCCTTTCTTTCGTTCTACTAGATCGGGTTGGATCCAGAGACACCATGAAGAAAACTTAAAAGTACAATATCCTTCCTGATCACTTTATCTGATCTCTATAACATTATTATGATCATTATCATTATCATTACTATCATCATCATCATCATCATCATCATCATCATCATCATCATCATCATCATTATTGTTGTCATTATCATTATTATCCACAGCTTTATCCAGGATTTGGCGAACTTCCTGTTTCATCTTCATGCCACACTTGTCACGTTATCCTCCCAGCTAACTCCCGGGTACACTGTAAGTGTGTCAACTTTAAACATTTGAATGCACACTACAATTTGTGCAGAGGACAGCTAACGCTGCAAAACATTGTCAGGAAAATTAAAGGGGCGGTCTGCTGTCACCACAAATGATTTAGTTTTTTCCCCCGACTTGAAAGCAAGCCGCAAACCTTAATATGTATTCAAGGATGTAGTCTATAGAGAGGTGAAAGTGTTCTTTTCATTGCAAAATATAGGAGGGATGCACGCAAAAAGAGGGGATAATTGATTGATGAAATCATTGGCGCGGAACTGGGTTTTAATATCCATCCTTGGCGAAACATTCATGCCAGCTATAGAGGCGATTTAGGCGGCATCTGATCCCACAGAAGATGCAACAGCCCGCTCGGATTAGGGCAATTTCTGGACAATAGTTGGGGCGATACTCTTTGCCAGGTCTTGCATTGGCGCTATTTTGGAACCTTTTTTCGGTTGCTCCGCACAAAGACAGTTGAAGAAAACAAAACTGGGATTGGAGAATTTAATCCAACAAAAAAGAAAGTAAGTAAATACAACATCTGATTAAATCACAATGCTCCTCCTTTTCTTCTCTCATGGAGTTCTTTTTGCAGGTGAAAATAAGAAAAAAAAGACTTCAAATCTTGTTATTTCCTCTTATAAATTCTAAGGTTGCAGAAGTAAGCCCCTGAAAAAAACGGAAAAAAGAATCACCATTAAAAAAACTCCGCAAAGGATCCTTGAGGGAATAGTTTTGATGTCACAAAACGTCATTGAGCGAAGCTTCGCAAAGCGGTACCTTTCAATTCCAATTAGGCGGAGGAATGTGGATATTTTCTTACTATTAGGATGTAAATTTCCAATCTCCACCAAGCAAAGACCTTTCTTGATAGTACCACCCCCTCCCCTCCTCCCTCCTCAGACACTCCCCCCCCCCCCCCCATCCGCCCCACACCCCCCTTGTCCCCATTCATCTCAAGGAATAAGCTAGCATTTGGGTTGAGCGAAGTCATGTAAATTTCATTAGTATATTTCTCCTCATCGGGAATTTATCCCCGCGCTTTTGAAATGTACAAGCAGTTACCAGGCTGCTGTGTAAATATCATCGGTGAACAAACAAGTGCCAAAGACGAGAACGACGTTGCAGATGCCAGGGCAGACAGCTTACCACTAGCACAATTCCTGCGCTAAAAGGGGGATTAGAATATAAACACATTGTAACGGAATGGGGGTCTTCCAGTAATTGAAAAGGGAAAGATAGTGGTTTCTAAGGCTTACACAGCAAAACACCACACAGTCATGGAGAAGTAGAAATAGTAAAAGATAACCCACAGACCCATTTACGAATATTCCTTGCATGACATTTCAAAGACATATGGTTGTAATTATCTGGTCAGAAACTGCAGTATTAACTGTCCATTAAATAATTCAGTTTGACAAACAGCAATAAAGAATGTACTTTTATGAAATGAAATTATTTCTCATCCATTATGTAACAAAGCACTCCTCACTGCACATTTATTACCGGGATCTTTTTTAATTGTAGCAAGCATCAAAAAGACAATACAAAACAATTGGATACACTCATGTGTTGGTATGCCATAAAAATATTTGGAGTACAAAGTGCAGAGCACCACTTCTTGTCAAATTTAATATGGGCGGCATGTTTGCCCCCCCCCCCCCCCCAAAAAAAAAAAAAAAAAGAATGAAGAAGATAGAAGCAAATTCCTTGAAACTGACCCAATAATCATGCTGCTCATCCGAGTTCATTGCTTAAACAAACTGTGGTCATGTTTGAGAATCAAAGTTGGTCTTACGGTGCATCCAAGAGAGAGAGAAAAAAAAAGGGGAAAGTGCACAGACTTTGTCGAGGGGTTCTCAAACTCTCAAAAGGGCCGTGGAGGTGGAAAATGACAACCCTGTATGCGGAGATCGGATTCATTAGGCCGCTGATGAAAATTAGCTCTGCGATTTAATTAAGCACCCCCTACTCCACTCATCAGTGCTAATAAGGGATCTGCCATAAATAGCGAGTTTGAGCAAGGGACCGTTGCCGATTGCACTTTGGGCGGCCCGGGACTAGCAACGAGACCAGGCATCTCGATCTGGAGACATCCCCCTTTTTACAAAGGAAACACGTAGGCCCCCGTAATTGGGTTCAATTGGAGATAGACTTCTACGCAGGTCGGCTAAATTGCAATTAGACGGACGGGCCCTTACCAACAGTCTTTCTTTCTTTTTGCAGTTTTGTTTTTGCCCTTTTGCGGCCGCTTCTCGTTTCGCATTCCAGCCCTTCGAGTAAAAGAGGTCACCGTTAAAATCTCTGCTGCCACAGATATTGTAATTGCTGGTACCTTCCCTGTGAGCAGAATGTGCAAACTTTTTGAGATGGTTCATAAGAGTTCTAGCGGGTGTTGCCAATTGATCAAACAATGTACATGTGATCAGAAAACTTTGCTGTTGAATACATATCTGGGACTTTTTTGGGGGGATTGTACAGCTGCAAGGACAGCTCATGACTCTTTTGTATAAATCTTTTAAAGTGGTTGTACCAAAGAAACACAGACCATGGATACCTAAATGTTTGGTATAGTTTTACTCAGTGGGGCATGAGAAATCCAAAAGGATAGTTACCAAATCATGTTGAATGTTTATTCTTTAATCATATTCTTCCTGAAATATCATCCACTCTTTTGACATTGTCAACAACATCTTCTGGACAGAGATGATACTCTAAGCATCTTTTTGCTTCTTGCAAGCACAGTTGTATTTACCAGTTGAAAGCCTCAAATGATCTTGATTTAAACAATGCCTCGGGCACCCTTTGGGCGGGGGCATATAAAAAAAGAAATCTTAACCTCACACAAATGAGATTAGTTCAACACGTATGATGCCAAAAGACAAACCTTTATCTACACAATGCATCAATTTTGCCAAGTGCATGGTGATATTACTATTAAACAACATGCAAACTGGCTGCATACAAAGCAACTGAACATCTACAAGTACCAGTATTTTTAGCCTAAAGACGATGAGTCATCCAGAACTATCCCAGCACTTCCAAACCACTAAAACCTGAACCGAATGACAACAATGGCACAGTTTTAACTTTTTCTCAAGTTTATTCAGCTACGTGAAACTTTTGAAATTTGTCATAGATGACAAACAATAAAGACAGCATGCCCTACCTCTTGTCTTTGACTTCGCAACATAAGAAAACAGAACTTAGGAGGAGTGGGGGTAGGGGGTAGGGGAGGTGGTAGAGGAGAACAGAGTAAAAGGAACAAAATTATATCGTTCTAAGTGGATATTTGGATACTACCCCAATTTAGGGGGATTTTCCTTCCTGCTGAAGACAGGGTGAGAAAAAGAGAGGATGGAGGTAAAAGAGTGAGATTTTTTAAGCCTGATGGACACGATAGAACACAATGCACACGCACCCCATGAAATATCTGCCGCTCGCTCTCCGCTCCGTATGGGAGCATGCTGGGATACGCCCAGTGGCAGCTGGGTGCAGCCAGCACTATTGGTGGAACTCGACCTCTCCGGCAAAGAAAACACGGAAAATTGGGGCAAAAAATTTGTAATTTGGTTGTCTCCTGTTGCACCCCCTCTTCTCCGTAATTTCATGCAAGAGTTTTAAAGTCTATTGGTGTATTATCAGAGAGGACATAGAATCTTGCTCTGTTGGAATATCGAGCAGCTTCCGACTGCAGCAACACGCAGACAAGAGAAGTCACCAGTTGTAATGAGTGGCTCGGCGGTCGCGTGTTTTCGCAAGTGACGGCCACGCTGGTCCTTTTGGGCTGGAGGATGGACACAAAGATGGCGATCTCACGCTGTGCGAGAATTCGTGACGAAACATCCGCACCCCGCTGTCCCCTTCCCGGTCCACCCCCAACACCACCATCCTGTCCCCCCCCCCCCCCACCCCACCCCCATCCAATACCTATTTACCACCAATCTGTCCCCTCCCTATCCTTCTACCACTAACGAACACGGCGTTCCTGCCCCCTCCCTCCCAGCTCATCCACCAAGCAAATGCCAGCTTGAGTCTGATGCATTTCAATTTTTTTTTCCACATCCACCAACTTAAAATATGCTTTTTCTTATATTCTCTTTCAAGCACAATAAGAACAATGCCATTCTTGCATTTCTACTTTTCTTCCTAATTTCTCATCTGTCTGAACTATTGAAATATCGCTTGTTCCCCTATACAACTTGTAGATGGTACAAGAGAGAGAGAGAGAGAGAGAACGAGGTATCAGAAAGAAAAAAATTGTCATCAATTCAACATAAACCTTCTCACTTAATCGCATAACAAAACAAACTGTTTCATCAATGTCAGACAAGGATAAGGGAAAACTGTCCTCTCTCTCTCTCTTTCGTTCTCCTTATTGAGAAAAAAACACTGACAATTTCATGAAAACATAACCACAACTTTACTGATTTCTGCCACCTCTGCATGTAATTTCTGCGAACACAGTTCATTGCCTTGTTCCTTCTGTCATTCCATCATATTTAATGGCGTCCATTTTTGCCAATATGGCCGGATAAAAGGACTTTATGAAATTCTGCGGCAGACCCCTTGCCAGGCTAAAGTGCGAACGGGGTGGCTTCGAATTAATCCGAGCCTTTGTCGAGCTTTTTGCATTTGCACCCCGCTCATTTCCTGTACGGTTCATTCCTTCTCTCTCGCTCTCTCAAATACAAAGTCAAAAGTTCCTATCAAAATACCACTCAGATAATCAATTTTGCTCACATGTCACTTAAGGAGTACAAAGAGATGTATACAAGCATCGCTGATCGTCTCTCTCTCTCAGAAAATTGTTGGTTGCTCCCGAAGCGAACGACAATTTGCTAAGGGAATTACTTTTGTGAAACTGTGAGAAGCTTTTAGTTCTTGGGGCAAGACATTTCCATGCTTCATCTGTCTGCCAACATCCTCCTTAGCCTGTAAATCTAATTCAATTTACATAAATCTAAATAATGACGAAAAAATTTAATTCATAGCAAAGACAGACACATAGAGGAAATGTTAGACAGCCAATGAAAAAAAGAGTATCATGGTCACATGACCACACAGTGCAATTTTGAGGATTTCTTTCAGCTTCTTTTTTTTTGTATAAAAATCATAATCTCAACTTCTAAAAGAATGACATCATTTTTCTTTTTTTTTTAAATTTCAATTCATCTTTATATTTCTAAATATAGGATATGGCAAAATAGAATAAACTCTCATAACCAGTGATATATAACTAATATATATAAGATGATGGTCAACTTATCGAAATGAAAATCAAAGTGAAAATGCAAGATGATGGGACCTACTTCACAGCGAGCATTGTACTCGCTACTATTCATAAGAAATTACGATGTGAGAGCGTAGCTGGAAATGAGAGTGAGATTGATAATGAGCACCAAGTATGCAAAGTCAAAAGTGAAAAATAAAGAAATGGAGATAAAAACAGACATATATGACAGATATGGCGATGACACAGCGCCATCTCGACAAAAAAATGGGGAAAAAAAGATAACAGAAAGTGATCGCAGATTGCTAACCACAGAAATAAGTGTGCTGCATTCATTTTCACATCAGAGTCTGGCAAAATCATTTCTAACTCTCATCGCTCGCGGCTGTGACAGTTCTCCTAATATGAGCTCGGAAACAGCGAAGAGATGAGGGAGAAAGAGAGAGAGAGAGAGAGAGAAAGAAAGGGAGGATAGGGAACACTTCATAATCATTTAATCGCTTCAACAGATAGCCAAAAAAAAGAAAGAAAAGAAGATTATCTTGAGGTGAGTATACATCACTCACAGCCCCTTAAAAAATGAGATGCATTAATCGCCAAAACACACACCGTTACTCTCTTCTTCCTACACGGGTTAACGCGAAAAATCTCCTCATTGTGCGACTGTGTACGGCGAGCTCTGCTCAGGACTCGTACCGTACGCTATATACACTACACACATGATTGCAAATCTCGTCACGTAAATATTGCTGTATCAAATGACCATTTCCGTGCCGGAGTATCACTCTGAATAGGAAAACGTGGCATGTTGACAACACCTCCCAAGAAAACAGGAAACAGATCTGAAATCCTGATTCAAGTCATGCACTGCACCAATTGATAGAGGCGCCTTTATTAGCATGAGCCACAATTCCTCAGTGGCGGATGTTTTGCTTATGAATATATTCAGAAGGATGTACATTTGTACTTCTTCTGAAATAATAACTGTTACTGATTTGAGAGAATCTCTGCCTTTATTGTTATTTTCTTATACATTCCTACAACAAGGTTCCACAGATAATGAACAATTAGCTATCAAGTTGTAACCTACAGCAGTTTCATCGCAATTAACCCCTTGAGAACGGACTGATTTTGCTAGAACACACATTTCCCATACACACCTGCCTGTGTATACTCGCAACTCATCCTAAACAGGTTAAAACTTCTGATAAACACTATTTTGAGTCGAATTAAAAAAAAAAACCAACAACCAACAACCAAAAATGGTTCAACTCTGTTAACCAAGTGTAATATGGATGAAAAAACTCTCAGAAGCATGAATACAGTTTTGAAAAATCATGCTGTTACTATCAAGATCTACACACAAACATCTCCACATTTTAGTAAACAAGAGGTACCGGTACTGAAATGGTTTACTCTGACACTACCTTTCCCGAGGAGATATTAAAAATCATTGTGTTGCTTAAAGGCTTGGTCAAAAAAGAGAAAAAAGAATAACTTTGTTTCATACATCTAATCTATTCGATTTTTGTAATATTGTAACTTCATTTTGACACAACATCAGAAACAGTGGTAGCATGTAGGCCCAATGCAGCTCAGATTTTACAAACTTGTGAAGGGTACCTTTAACAGGGCAGTTTTTCCCACTGACAGTAGACATGACAATGGTCAAGGCTATCTAGAGCAAATAGGGGATTATCCCCCCCTCCTCAATCTAAGGGGGAAGTCTATGGAAGCTGCTCACCAGTCACCTTAGCTTGCAATTCTGAGACTCAATTTGAGAGTTCATCCCACAACAATGACACTATAGGCAGAAGCCATGTTCATTACTAACAGCTGATCCAATTTGGGAGACAATAAAACCCTCCCAAGAAGTGTGCTACAGTCTCTTTTACCACCATCATGACTAGGGGTCAAAAGAATTGGAGGAAGTTAATGGAATAAACCCCCCACCCCCAGGCAATTGATTTTCACAGGCTTATCCAGGATGATGGCTGGGGAATAGCATCCAGAACAGGTGGGGGATTAAGATTATCTAAAGACCACTGAGAGTGTTTTTTTCCTTGTGTACATAGCAGCTTCTTCCTCTTTCTTTGATCTTTGAACTTGGGCCCAGGAAGAGCCAGCGGGTTCATCCTCTCCATTTCCTGGATGAATCTTCAGGTGTACTCCACCAGGATTGGACCAAGCATATTTGCCATTTTCTATCAATTTTCACAAACTAAATGCCCGACTACTAGTTCCAACACCAGCAGAAAAATCTGGTTTTTTACTCATCAGCTACAGTAGAAAACTTTCTAGAGTCCTCAACTCACACTCAGAAATATAACATCATTTTTATTGTCTACAGATGATCAACAAATATAAGCATATAACAAAGTCTGTAACAGCACAGTCTATTAAATATTGACCCAATTATCTACTGACTACCTTTCTTCCTCGCAATCCCAATAGTTCACCCTTGAATAAAGACTGTAGCTGAATATCAACTAGCCTTTTCTAACTTTTAACTTCTAACATATTCAAGGAAAACAAAACATCCACAAACAAACTGAAGTTTTGAAGGGTGGATTCTTTCTTTGTTTTGTTACAACCATGGACCTATTCGTTGTAGGTCCATGTTACAACTTACATCATGAAACTGCTGACACATCAGAGCTATGGGGGGGGGGGGGGCAACCACTTGCATACACTGAATTTTCACTGAAATTTTATCCATGGAAGAGGCATACCCTGTTTGGAGAGTGAAGGGATTGGGGTCTGGTGGAAATACAGTTAAACTCGCCTAAGTCGACGTCGCATATGTCGAATAATCGCGTAAGTCGATGATTTTAAAAAGTCCCGATTTTTCCCCATTGACGTACGTGTATTAATTCACTCACAAGTCGAATTTTGTAAGTCGAATACTCGCCTAAGTCGATGAAATTCCAAGAACACTTTCACGGAAAAACCATTGAATTCACTGTGCCTAAGTCGAATAAGATTTTATTGTATGATAAATCACTGTCATTTATTATTCATTATTTATTACTCATCATTATTTTGTTTGTCAGATGAGTTTGAGGTGACAAAAAAAGAATGATCTAAAATCAAAATTCAAAGCGATCGCATGGGATCGTTTAACTCTCTTCGTATTTGGAGGTCCGCTGGTACAGCCCTATCAGCTGTCGCGCTACGTACGTACAGCGTTCGTACAAATACACAAGCGTTCATTTACATGTATACAGTATTGAGCTTGCAGTGTACATGTAGCTTGGCATTTGCAGCGCTGTGCAGTGGAGTGGTATAATGGATGAAGCTGCTGAGTTTTCAAAGCGGAAAGTACGGGGAAAAGTTACGGGCACGGGTAAATCAGAATTGCACCTCTACACGCATTTCAAGCCACGGTATGGTAAACTGGAATCAATCACTGCTCAAATATCGTTCATATTCACTTCCCCAAGGTTTAACAAGGGTGTAAAGTAATCGGACCTGTGCCAATACTAATGCACTGTCCATGCAAAGTTAGCCGCGGCCCTGCTGGGCGACCCGTGCTGCAGCGGCACACCGCTCCAGCTCTCGGCTCCAGAGTAGACAACATACATGTATGTTCCTGTGGTGAAACTGTAAGTCGATTTTTTTCGACTTACGCACAAGTCGAAAATCGCCTAAGTCGATGTGTTTTGCTCAGTCCCGAGAAGATCGACTTATGCGAGTTTAACTGTAGCACCAAAGCCTTGTTTATTTGTTGGAAGAATGTTTTGTTTGGGGAGGGGTGATAAGACTTACCCTGTTGCTTCCTTTTCAAAAGGATTAAAATGCAGGGGTTTGCTCTTTCCTTTCCTGGGATAGGCAAAGTACACATAAACTTGGGGGTGTAGATTGTAGGCCTATACAGGAAAAGAGTAAAGGAGCAGTACTATCTTTTTTTTCTTCAAAATCTGAATTCTGAAGTTCTCGCAAATACTTCATTGAGGGTTGAGGATATGGGTGAACTAAAGTAGAGCAAGGATACATTCTTGAGTAGATCAACCCTTGACTATGGAAAACATTCTTTCAGATTCACTTGTATTTCCATCTGCAACCTATTGATTTAACAATAACAATGGCATTTTCGGAAAAGAGGTGCTCAGGAAGTTACATCTTTGGACTGCTGACATTGAACACATGTGGATTGCTACTTGACACCACTAATGGCCCCTACTAATAATTGGCCACATGAAAAAACAACAACTAAACAACAAGATAATTTAACAGATTTTCCTTTTCCCCCTCTGTCACACTTCAAATTCAAGAGCATGCACCCAATTCAATCATTTTCATAATTTCAGTCAATTTCAAACTGCAACTTTCCCATCATACCCCTACCTATTGCACATCACACAGCCCTGAAAGAGAGACTGAATACATCTTACTAGAAATTGACAGAGCTAGTAATCTCATCTTTCACAAAGTTTCAAAGTTTCACAAGAAATCAACCCCCTCCTCCCCCTACAAGGGAGTATACAAGATCAATACTTTTGGTACTGACAGATGTATACTTCAAATACTCTCCAATACTGCACTACAGATACAACTACAGGTAGAACAACAACAAGAATCATTCTCATGTGAATGTACACTGCAATAAACAGGAGTTCTTTGGCATACCCCAAATATTTTGAGTGCCAACCCAATTGATACTTTCCATGAAGTTTCACATTCCAGACTGTTAATTTTGCTTTGTGTGTGGATGTCTGCCAGACTGTAAGTGGGTCCATACATTTTGTACTGTAACTGAATAATTCCTACAGTATATACAGTAAATAACAGTAGAGCGTAACAAGCCGTTGGATGGAACCA
The DNA here is from genome assembly GCA_033980235.1 of Diadema setosum. Classification (NCBI taxonomy): domain Eukaryota; kingdom Metazoa; phylum Echinodermata; class Echinoidea; order Diadematoida; family Diadematidae; genus Diadema; species Diadema setosum. The sequence goes on along the minus strand of CM067070.1, from coordinate 8,307,739 downwards.
AAATCTGTGACGCACTCCTTTGAATCCCATACTCTCAGATTAATTCAGTAATCTTCTGATATTTCCATCACCATGTTGAATTGCATCCTTAGCAATTTGACTCAGTGATTACCGTGTGTATTTGATTGATATTTCACTGTGACTTTGTTATGACAAAGCTTTCTTGGAGGGATTTTTGGGGACTACCATTGCATATTTGCAGCATGCCATAAACCAAACAAATGCAGGAAAATAAGTTTTCAATGACCGTATGGAAGATTAAGTCCGCAACCAGAATATGAGAATGATGGTTTAAAAAAAAGAGAGAAAAAAGGAAGGGGTAAAAGAGGAGACGCAAGGTTCTTGTTACTAATCTTGTCTACTCCTCCAGCAAGCGTGAGCTCGACACTCAACTCGATGGTCTAACAAACCGGGACCGAGAGGCTGCATTGTGTTATCTTCTGTGTGGCTACCGAAACTTGGCTAATTGTTGGGCGATAACAACAGATCAATACCGACACCTCCCTGAATTTAAAAGTTTTTTTTTAAAAAAGAGAGAGATCCGCGATCAAAAGGTTTATGTCCAATGAACGGCTCGACAAGCATACCAAAGTCTGGGGACAAAAGAAGAAGAGTAAAAAGAAGAAGAAAAAAAAAAACAAAAAACCACCCAAGTTGGATGTAGTGGTATTTTCTGACATGGTCAATCTAGGCCTACAAGTAGTACTCAAAAGCCTATTTGCTTGCATGAGATATACAGTACAGTGTACTAGGCACAGGCTTTCTGTACATACATTTATAAATACATGTACATATCTCACACGAACTGTTTTCAACATCTGGTGCAAAAAAAAATCCCTTTTCGGCAAATGGAGAAAGAAAAGGACAATTGTCACGGGTAATTTGTCGGATGTTAGGACGTGGAATCGGGTCCCAACTCTTTGGGAAGCCACTCACCCAGCTCATCTGAGCAATTACATGCCTTTTTTTTTCCCCTTTCCCGCAAAATCACCACCCCGATTCTCTTAAAGGCTCCTCCCCCATGCTGAAATCATGTACATTTTATAGCCGCTTCTCTAATTGCTCGTAGTGCTGTTCTCGACAAAATTCCAAAGGTTGATAACCTGCAATTTCAGACTATTATCATGTAAGCGACAACACTTCTCTTCTCGAGTTAAATTCCTCAAAAATGGGACAACAACACGGACGGCAATTTTTTTTTCCACTTCCAATGGCTTGTTATTACATTACCTACAATACCCTAAATTGCCTCTGATGCATACGAACTATAGGTTTGATTTTAGCACATGCAGTTTAGGATTCATTATTCCTAGTACGCCAAGCTGTGCAAAGGAAATGGCAGCGAATTGATAGCTTGCTGTGTCTTCATTCTATGAAACTGTCATGAGAAGTTGATGTTTTTAAGCAAAGAAATGTTGCTAGCTCTTGTTCCCATAGATGCTAGAAAATATGAATAGTGTAAGTTTGTGGGAATATGAAAATGTCACGAGAAGTCGATGTTTTTAAGCAAAGAAATGTCGCTAGCTCTTGTTCCAATAGATGCTAGAAAACATATTGAGTATAAGTTTGTGGGAATATGGAAAGAGACAATGGAAAAATAACTTGTATGTAGACTTTATAGCAAGCCCAAACAACAAAACCATATGGGATACGCACACTGAATAAAAATAGCTGCTGAATATCATTCTTTATGAACATATAATGAACAAAGGTAAACAGTCACAGAGTTTAGACGGGAATAACCGTTTGTTACACTGTTGCCAATTTGATGCATTCGGGTTCAAGAGGATTTTGGAAAGGCCAACATCGGAATTGGATAAATTTGCCAGGTCTGTTGGGCCGACTGAGAGACAAGAGACCCCCGCGTATCCTCCCCAATCTCGGGATTCGGGCAGAAAGGATAAACCTGCGCACTTCAAACGGGACCCCGCCGACGCAATGTTACTCCTTTGTCAGGTGGCAGTCTCCTGTAGCGGAAAGTCGCAAAGGCACCACCGTACGAAACTACAGCTTCGAAATGATGTCACTTAAGGTCTTACGTATCTTCTCTCTGAGATTTGCAAAGATCCGACGGGAGCTAAGATGAAGGAATTATTTTGTCCCCCCTAAAATGACTCTCTGATATACGCACAACGACATAAATCATTCCCCTCTTGCACTGAACGAAGAGAGGGTGGAGAGACGAGGGAAAAAAAGAAAACAAAAACAACAACCAAAAAACGGGGGATGTTGAGAGCGATCCCGGGGAATTCTCCTAAAGCAAATTCTACAATCTCCAGGAATGCATCTAACAGAAAGATGATAAATTATCGAGCATAAATACTCTCCATATTTCCTTACCGTCTCTCTTCTCTCTCTCTCTCTTTCTCGCTTCTTTCTTTTACTGCCTGATTTATTTCCTTGCAATCTCGCCGTTTTCAGTCTCAATTTAGAATGCTCTTATTCTCGCGCATGCCACAGAAGCAAAGTCTTCTCCGATCGGGAGTTCCAAGACAACGTGGGGCCCCATGTCACAAAGGAGTCCATGACAATGATGAAGGGTAGATTAAAAAAAAGTGCACATGATACAGCATTATTGCATAAACTTCTTGTCGATAATCGAATAATCAAATTAGCGGGGAAATGGTTTTCGAAAATACATCCAAAATGTCATGCACCCCTTTTGGAACATACTGCCACTACATTCGTACTCTCCCCATCTCTCTAACTATATCTTTCTATCTATCTATTCCTTCATCTGCCTAGCTAGATCTATAAAGTGAATATATCTATCCAATAAAAAAGATATTCCAGTATATTAATCCAATGCTTCTTGTACCTTCATCATCACCTTCACATTTTGGATTTTAAAAATAATTCCAATAATTCTGCCACAACATTTTTTTTGTCCCAAAACAAGATAAAGTAAACATAAGCAAATGTTAGCCTGGAATGAAGCAATTCTGTGGCAAACATAATGGTATTATTTCTGTGTACTCTTCATTCATTAGTTTAAATATTTAAAACCATATCATTACTTATTACAATTATTACTACATTCTGCGAAAGAGAATAAACTCTACAAATATATAATCTCATCCATATTCCTCCATAGATCTAAATCACCCTTGAAAAAGAGTGATTACATACACATTGACTATCCAAATGATCAGAATGAAAGAAATTGAATTGACTTTTTTTTTTCTTTTAATTCTAATGATATGAAATTCTATGGCTTCACATATTAGGGAAACAGTTACATTGGTCAAACAAACAGCATAAATCCTGGAAATTTTTTTGTTCCCTAAAACATTTCCCATTTCAATACCTGTGTCAATGTGGTGAATTTCTCCTTTCTATGAAATGAATAATAAAGGAATAAATTAGAATCATTGCAGAGTTACAATAACTTATAAATTGTGACTGCTATGAGCAAGAAATTGTGCTTTAAACATCATAGTATTCATATTCCATTATATATTTTCTGTGATGATTTGAGGCTTAAAACCAAAGGAAGAATAGGGAGGCAATTATGTATCTGTCACATCTAATTTGCATATATGCAGTTGAGACTGTTGCCACTGTTTTGTAATAACATGTGACACCAATAACACCAGTTTCCTACTTTATGTCTGATTTTGGCAGAACTTTAACAGGTCTGCTTGTTCGATTTTACCTGTGTATAAAGCGAACATGAACACACAATTGTACTTTTCACTGCAACATTTCAAGCAGCGAAGATGCCCCTGTTGTTGTTTTTGTTTTCTTCCGAGTTGGGGGAGTTCAAGTCACTATTAGCCTGCCCATTTTCCCTCTCGCAAAGCCATATAAAAAGGCACCACGAATAGGTTAACGGCCCTTCTGCTAGTGATAAGTAGTCGGCCATAAAGGCTTTTACAACTTCACATAACACATTTTACCCCTTCCCTAGGCAAGGACAAGTACAGCTTGTCGTAACCAAGACATGCTTGCATCCCGGATAAGAGAGGGAAAAGGCACAACATCGCAGCTATGGATTGGCTACACACGGGGGTTTTTGAAATAGGCCCAGGCTCATAGACATAATGTGATTGAGCGGCTTGCCTAGATGAGATGTGGGAACGTTGCGAGGAAAGTTGCGTCTGTTATTGTAATTGCATTTAGGCAGCGCAAAATTAGGCGGTGGGGGTGGGGGTTACCGGGTTTGGGGGGAGAGAAAGTGTGGGAGAGGGGGAGAGGGGAAAGAATGAGAATGGTACAGGTGAAAGACTATTTTTTTTTTCTTCATCTCCTCTCGTAACGAAGTGTGTTTTTCATGTGCCGATAATAGTCATCGTATTGTACTGTTCATATGCCTGGGCCACTCTGTGCAAATCAGAATTCATACAGGAGTACGATTTGAGATCTCGAGAACAAGGGGTGCTTTTGTCGATCAACTGTTCTGGGATTAACCAATTTCCCCCCCCCCCCCCCTCCCCTTTCCCCATCCACCTACCCCTTGATTTGAGAATAATTTGCCTCCATCAGTGATATATTCATATATTTGCCATATATGACAGTTACCATGGATGCCTTTTTAATGCTCCACCCCATTTACTCACAATTTGACTCAGGAGTAACAGTACTGACCACCAAAAGTAAATCACAAAACCATGGTCCACAATAAAACTACAAAATAAAAACTGAAGCCAATTTGTGACAGACTTTCATATGAGCTGGCCAATTGGTCTAAAAATACCAACATCAACTGGCCGGGGACCAGTGTGACCGTGAAAAAGTGATGATGATGATGATGATGATGATGCTGTTGATGGCTTTGGTGACAGGCAGTCTCAATCAAGTGCCAATGCGGAGCAATCTCCAACTTCCTGGAAACGCGCGAGGATTTGTTCATGCGATTATAAACCTGCCTTACAAATTGAGCAAAATTAGCATTGGTTGGTGGATGGAGGGGGAGGGGTGGGTGAGGGGGTGGGGTGTAGATTATTAGGAAGGGCAGGGAGCCGAAGCGAGAGAGAACAAGTTTTAAAGGATGATGACGACAGACAGTCAAATAACATTGCGAATGTATGACTGCCATCGCTTGGTACTCACCAACAAATAGGGCGACAATTAGCCAGCGCAGGATGAATGATATTCCGAATGCCATTTTTCCCAGATAAGCAACCTTGGTTGTGGGACCATCTAGGTATAGCCAATTATAACACCTCCGCGGTGTATTGCCGCCGTGCAGTTAACCATTCACCTCCGCCGGTGCGAGAGAAAAAAAATATATATATATAGATCTATATGTATATGTAATATATTCCTCTAGTGCTCAGCCGGTAGTACATCGGTGTCTTTGTAATCCTGTTGTGCAGAATTGGAGTTGATCAGTTGTACAATGCAGTAATCCTGGTTCAAAATTATGCGCCCACATAAGTAAGTAGCAGGTCGATGGTGTTCATAAGATCACACAAATAATATATTCCTCAATGTGTGAGCGAGTGTCTGTTTCCCCTTCTCTCAAGAATTTCTGGTCTATTTCCTCAAATTCATTCCTTCAAGAGTTCGGCTTCCTGATGGAAGAAAGACTGGTGTTGTTCTCTAGTCCAGTCTCTAGAGTCTTTCCCCTGCAATCCCTTTTTTTTTCCTGCTGGAGAAAAGGACAAACAAAGAAATGTAGCATCTCAGAAGTAACACAGCTGGGCCTTGTCACAGGTTTCCACTCTACACTGGTCGTCTTCCCACCATTCCTTCATCGCCTCCTCGATTTCCACTACTGGGGCTAGCTGACTTGATGGGGATCCAGTTCAGCTTACCCCAAAACAGAAACACAACCAAAAGGGAGAGTTTTGCAGATTCTTCCCGAGATTGTCAAGACAGGAGTGGAGAATAGAGTAAGCCTGGCCCCAGCTAAGAAGATGACTTCGTCCTCACGTCTGAAAGAATTCGCAAAAACATCCACGAAGACTCCACCAGCACTAGCTCCAGCGCGAAACTCTTAAATTAGGGGGCTGGTGATGCTCTGTGAAAAACAATTCCAGCGTAATAGCATGGGAGTTTAATTTCTAAGTCTTCAGGCTCTGTCACCGAAGACGAATATTTGTTCCCTTTCCTTACTTTCTTCTCTCCTTTATTTCAAGCAAGGCTTCCACCCTCCCTGATGAAAGGGGATCAGGGGAAGAGTGGGAGGGGGGTGAAAAAGGAGAAAACAAAAATAGTCCAGTGACGATGCAGAGTCCTTCTAATCTTTGGAGTGGTGTCGCCGAGTCTGGCTTCGTTCTGCCGATAGGGACTGGATCACTGGTCTGTGTCCCCAGCTAAAAGAGAGAGACGGATGAGACAAAAGTCAGCCGTCCTTCTTTTCTTGCTGTCTCTCTCTCTACCACTACGCTGCGGAGGAGAGCTCGAGAGTCACTTGGGGGCAGAGGGGGGCTGCGTTCGGTTCCTCGGCGGCTGCGTGGCGACCGGAGGAGCTGCTCGCCGGGGCCTGGTCAGTGTACGCAGCTGATCGGCACTGACACGTCCTTTTCATCGAACTCCACTATCTTTCCCCCTCTCCTTCGATCTCGTTCACTCTCTTTTCTCCCTCCGTCTCTACCCTATCTTCTCTGGATATTATGGAGGAGTTTAGTTTGCTACGCCCAGGATGAAAAAAGTACAGTGGATTGGCTGAGGGGTGAGAGACTGAAATACGCCAGTGGTTTCAGTCCAAATTCCAAGCGTTAAAGGTCCAACATGACTCGGTGATCTGACTGAAAAGCCACTGAAAATAGGTGAAGAGACGTATCTGGGTTCCTTGTGTTTGCTTTAATAGTTCAGTTAAACTCCTCTTCTATAAATAAATCCCATGCGTGCCGATATGATCACAGCCGATAAATCCTTCGGTAGTACCGTAATAGTTGTCAACTAATGAAAGGTGAGCATAGAAAGCTCAGCAAGTGAAGAAAACATCAAGAAATGTCTCTGAAGTTTCCAATCGCCGTAAAAGAGTCCATTCATCACATTTGCAATCCATAAATTCAGATATTTTCTCACAGCGCAGATTAAATTGATCCCAAAAGTTATCCTTTCGAAAGTAATGTCCAATTCATGGAAAGGAAAATAAAAGTGATAAGCATTTCCAGAAGATGAAGGCTGCGGAGATGAAATCACAGATCCATTCAAAACTTTCCTCAGGATCAAAAGAGAAGTAAGAAGTCTCCAGAGAGTAGATGCTGAAATACAACACGCTGCAACTAGCTGTACTATAAAGATTCCGGTCGCAGAGCTAAAAGAGTGCAAGCTGAAATACAGCAGCTACTGTACCACGCAATGACAAGTAGGTGGTGGTGTTCCGACCAGAGCGCTCCCCAGAAGTTCAGGCAGGGAAGATTGCTGCTTTACCCATGCAACTGCAGCGGCCTACCACTGCATCGCACAGAGCTGACCACCAAATGATGTGCATTGGGAACTGAGCGCCTCCGCTCCTCCAAAAATTTTACCTCACTTCTTTTTTACTCTTTCTCTTCCCCTCATAGTCCTCTCTCTTTCCCTCTCTCTCCTGCCTATACTTGGAATACAATCACCCACCAATGCCTGCGAACACACACAGTGCAATTTACATGCAAAAACTCTGCACAGCCAATTACATCGCACACACATACATTAGCTCGAACTTGCTGGGAGAGAGTGTGTGGACACACATACACAGTGTATAAACACATGGCCACACATAGGGATTAGTGCTCTTGGCTTATAATACCCTTCAATGCCGGTATACACACACACTCACACACAGATACACTCGATGCTGGGCATTTGCACATGCTGTGAAATCTCAGTTGCTTGGAACTGTTTAGTCTATTCAGTCAGACCTGTTGCAGCAGTTTTTCCAACATATGGATTCTTTTAGTGCTATATTTTCATATTTATACCCTAAAGACAGTCTACTGGTAGTATTTTTGATAGTAATGCTAGTTTTATTTCCCAAATGCAAAAATAGTGGATTATTAGAGCTCCAAAAAGTACTAGTGCCTTATTTATCAGACTAACATCCTCCAACCTGACTTGCTGATAAGTACCCTTCATGTATATTCATGAGGGTTTGTTCCCACTGCCAAGTAGGGGTGACTGGTTTGCACAAACTCCCTGAGGGACCCGTGCAGCTGGCAATTCTGGTTCATCGGTCGAAGGCCGCATTTCCATTTTCGTTCGTCCGGCGCCCGCCTGCTCGCGAGCAAATTTTGCAGTGTCCCTCTCCTCAACCACCGCAAACATTTGCGAAAACTCTCTGCGTTCATCGAGGAACGTTTTTCCCCTACCCTGTAAAGGATACAGCCTTTTCCCTTTTAACTCTTACTATCTTTCTTTGCATAGCTAATTGTTTTGGCGGTGGATGGGGGGGGGGGCATTTATTGGAAGGAGCTGAATACACTGTGGTTTGTTTGATTACCCACAATGCACTGGATGGTTGGGGGGGGTGGATAGAGGGAGAGAAGAGAGAGTTTAAACTAGCCACGATTTGTTTACCTCTTGAATAATTAATGCATCCAAAATTTGATGCATTTCTTTGTCAATCCAAGATTAGAAACTCAGACTAAAACTAATATTGCAAAACCACATTCACAGGCAACAAGCATTATTTTTATCCATCCATCTAAATTCAGGCTTTGGGAATGTGAACCTGTTTTCCTCAACTTTGTCTATCATCCACTGTTTTTCGAGTCATAAACATCACACAATTTTAACAGCCTGTACTCAGGAAATGTTTACAGGGTGCTTTTTACAAGGAGATATCTTCCTTTGTTAGAAATCAGTAGTTTATGGTGATATTATCCACCCCATATTCCCTGAATATCAATATCTAAATGCATAATATCCACAACCCCCTCTTGATAGAAGACTAATATTCTTGATATTTGTACAGATAGATTTTAATTCATTTGCATAATATATCTGCTACAATATAGTCATCATTACAATGTTTGTCATAATTTGAATATTACGATCTACCTACACATGAAATATAAGGTACAATAAGCCCACAAAAAAAGGGGGGGGGGGGGGAGAAGTATCACGTGCATTGTTTGTGGAAAGAAAGTGTGTACAGAGTGATTTGATCTGTGACAGATTTTTTTTTCTTTCTGTCCCTCAGTAAGAATGCATGCTGCCTCTCCTCTTTTGTGGAGTCAGAATGGATCAGTCCAAAACTATCTCTCTCCACCTGCCCTGTGTGTGCGAACAGTGAGCAGTGCTCTCGTAGAATGTGATATACTCTTCCTTCGATCTATGTTTCACTCACACCTATGCATGGTTCTGCCTAGACACACATGTTAGAAATAAACAAAGATCATAATCTTCTTTTTTTTTAAGGGGAATTCCAGATCTGTTAAAAATTAGTCTGAAAAGAAAAAAGTAAAATATGACATGCACAACAGTGAAAAATCTTATCAAAATCAGATTACGAGGTAATGACATTTCCAAGATCTGCTTTTTTTTTTTTAAACAGTTCTTGAACATTTAATATGAATATGTAAATGAGTGAGCTGATGATGTCATCACCTAACAATTTTCTATTGATCATGCATGAAAAAAAAAATAATGGTGAAAATTCAATTTTTCTAGTCTAAAAGTATAAAACATAATATTATCCCTGTTTGAATAACTTCAAAATAATGATCAGTCAGATACGTCAGGATTTGAGACTGGGGCATAATTGCATTTGATTGAAAAACTGAATATTGCATGGTTTTGTGCGTATACTGTATGGCAAATTGTGAGGGGATGACAACATCAATTCACTATTTTGCAAATTCATATTGGAAACATCATTTCAAAACCATGTTTCTAGGCAGAAAAGCTAATTGCCATAAATGCACCCTTACAAAACAAAAGAAGTGATTTAATCAATTAGTGCTCTGCTCAAAGTTCTGCTGTAAATGACCGAGGTCCAGTGAAATGTCACAGAAAAAAGTGACAAGGACGAGGGTTAACACTGGACAAAGGACTTTCCCTTCTGTAAAAAAAATAATAATAATAAAAAAAAAATGATCTCATGGTCAGATATTTTAGGAATGAACTCTCAGTGACTGAAGAAATTGGCAATTTTTTTGCCACTTCCTGTACAACTTGCTCTCTTAAATTGCTATTTGATTGCACATTGAAATCCCTGACATTAACCCTGAATGGTAATTCGCTGTGCCTTCAACATTTTTCATGCAATCAAGAGCAATGTCCTTTGCCTTACTGTGTGCGTGTTCATATATTTACACCTTAATACTGGTGCAAGTTTTGCATATGTTTGGTGCTATGATGTAAAACATGACAGTGACAGATTAAATGTATCTGCATAAAATGTTAAGTCACACGACGAAGACATTTTAGTGATTAAAAAAAAAAGTATCAACATAGCTAAAAAAAAGAGCATCAACATAGCTAAAAAAAAAAAAGATATCACAAATGACCCCAATGTGATTTTTCCAATCCAAAACCCCTCCCCACCCTCATCCTCATCTCCACCATATATCACTTGAAGATAAGATTTATGAAGCAACCATTCTTTTCTCCGGTATATTAACATGGTTCCAAGTCAATATGGCAACAGACTATATTCAAGTTGCAGTCTCTTACTCCTAGATCCAGACTGATGAAACATCCAATGTCTGACTGGTAGAGGAAGAAGAAGAAGAAGAAAAAAAAAGACTAGTCGGTCCGTAAGGCTGATGTTAGATACATATGTACATGCATACCACTGACCCTGTGGGCGCAGGGGAGAAAAGTACAGGCCACCCTCCGGACGTTAATTTTCATCGATCCTGGTGAATAAATTTGGCCGGCTTTACGGCAAAAAACTAAAGCAATACTTTCATTCTCTTATCTGCTCTCTTTTCTCTCCTCTCCCCTCTCTTTCTCTCAATCTCTCATTTCTGTTTTTCTCTCTCTCCGTCTCTCTGTCTCTGCATCTAGCTCCCCAGATTAGATTCTACGATGAAATTACATTTTTATATCAAAATTTGCTGCGGTCCGTAATGAATTTCTTATTCACCTAATGCCAAGAGACATGTTGACATATTGTGTGCGGAGAGTGCACGCTGGTCCAGTCTCCACAACATATAAATCTCTTCTCTTTCTTTTATATTCATGTTTGAAATACAATGTCTGAGGTCTGCAAATATACATAAATGTATATATATATATATATATATATGTATATATATATATATATATATATGAAGAGTTTGTTTGCAAAAACGGATAAGTCCATTTTTGAAGATTTTGAAATAGGGTCTTTGTCAAAATGTACAAAATAATACCTTTTAAATGATATATTGATCACTACATATAAAGGTATATTTTTGAAGTTATTATCAAAAGAAGCAAAAACTCTTATTATTCTCTTTGTTTTTCTTGACCTTTAATCGCAAATATCTCCATTTGACAAATATGGACTTATCGGTTTTTGCAAACAAACTCTTCATATATATATATATATATATATATATATACTCAATATGTATTAACTATATAGCTGAACTACATACCAGCCGAGCTATATGATTGAATATCTTTTTTTTTCTTCATTTTAGTGTAAAACGAGGAATGTTCGCGTGCATTTTGATTTTGCGAGAGCCAAGATTCGTGATATTAAAATGCACGCAAAAGTTCTTGTTAACACTATATGCATTGAAAGTTTAGAGACAACTCGTGAAAATTTCATGCGGCGAAAAAGGGGGTTGGCTCCAATTCGCGAAAATTTTATGCCGTGAAAATATAGTGTTTTGCAGTATTCGTTACAGCAGTTACACTTAATTTTCAAAAGTATCAAAATTATTTTTCAAATACATAAACTTGTTGAAAGTGTACTTAAGACTTTCATTGACATATTCATAAAGGAAGAAGAAGTGAACTTTGACCCAACAGTGGAGGAATCATCAAAACCGACAAAAAAAACTTAAAACTTATTTTGATTGATTGGTGCTAAGCAAATAAATGTCAGTTGGAATTCCTCATCTTTATGTAAATACACATTCTACCAATTGGCAAAAGACTTTATACAAACTGCATTGCAAAAGTGCATGTGACTTTTCCCTTTAATCTTCATTCTGAAGAAAAAAGTGTCTTTGAAAAACTTGACTGGATTCATAGCCTCCCAGCAACTCCTTTTCTTTGAAGACGAACAAATATCTCAATGCAAGCACGGTGGTGTAGATAAAAAGAGAATATGGAAGAGATACAAATTTAGTGAGCAAATCTCGGTCTGCCATACAGACGTGTTTCTTGTGTGTATATCAACGACCCAATTCAATGTCCGTCCTTTCGTCGGAACTTTGTCGGGGGGGACAGAGATGGCAGACGGCTTGCCCCGAAAAAGTCTCCCTCCCAGAAGTCGGTCTGATCGACATTCCTCTGTCGTTGTGAGGGGGCAATTTTCGTTTCATCTCGTGGCATTTCTTTTTCTTCATTGTCGTAGGGGCAATATGCACACAGACGAAACGGTAAATGTCGCAAAGAAAGAAAGAAAGAAACTAAACTCAGAAGATGGCTGGGGGGGGGGGGGGGAGGGGGAATCTCTATGTCAGACGCACAAATGCAAAGACAGGAAGAACACCGCCACAATAGTTTGGAAATTGAATATTCGGAGCAACGACATCAACTTCGGACGATTTAATGATACTCAAAAAGACCCTGCAGCACATGGGATACGCACCCCCTTATTTCTTTCCTCTCTCTCTCTCTCTCTCTCTTCCCCTCGCTCTGTCCCATTCTGTTTGTGGTGGGCTCCCGGTCACTGTTTTCGATAGAAATGACATCGTTTCAGGATCAAAACACGTCTTCCTCTTAATTGGCAGCGCCGTCTGAGGTGCAGATTATGAGGGGAAACACTGTACACTACGAGGGGTGGGGTGCGGCGTGGGGCTGTTGAATGGAGTGATGGCAGTTATGATATTCATATTTTTCGTCTGTCCTAACTACCATGCCTTTGGGGCTTAATTTAGTTTTTATGGTTTCTTCTTTTCAGGCAGCTTCCTACTTCTTTTCATCTCCACATATTCATCCTCCTCTCTTTTTTTTTTTACCAAAATTGGCCAAAATGGGAGAAAAAATATGGACACAATGGGATTACAGATAGCAAAAAAATGAGGGCCAGGATTGTAAGCGATCGCGGAGGTATATATACACTCTGGTTACGGCACACGAAGGCAGATGCTTCAGCCCCGCCTTAAACTGCCGAGGCCGTCTTGATTAAAACGATGGGAGATTATGTCTATGATAAGGGCGGAGGAATATATATCTATATATTCCAATCTAATTTCTGTCTTGGGGGTGATTCTGCCAATGGTTCACACGAAGTCAACATCCAATCTTTTGTGTGAGATGAAGACGAGAGAGAGAGAGCGCATCCCCCTCCCTCTCCCCCCCCCCCCCCCGAAAAAAAAAAAAATCAACAAAACAAAACAGGAAATTCTCCAAGATGTCTCGGATACTGTATTTAAAAAAAAGAAGAACTGCATTACTCAACAAAAGATCTGTAATGGGCGGGCTGCGGTTTATGCGTTATTGGACACGCTGAATTAGATACGAGATAAATTTGACGTTTTGCATAGTGGCACGGATTTGACCCCTTGCAAAAAGAGTCATGGAAGTTTTTTTTTTTTTTTTCCTTTTTTTAAGGGGAGGTGGGGTAGAGTCAAAGACTCATGCCTGAGTGACAAATACAAGATATTCACCATACATATATATCTATGCATATTGACTAACCTTTTGCTTTTCATCGACGTATGAAAAGTGCGGCTGGGAAAGTGATGTAGATGTGACACTTAAAGTGCATTCTCCTCGCTGCTGTTTTCCTCTTTAAGTTAAGCCCATCAAGTTCAAGACACATCATTTTTGCAGGTTGCTGATGTAACTTATCATGTTGGTTTAAAAAAAAAATCATTATTTATTGTTAGTATCTAATAAGATTTGTTTTTCACAATTGAACCCTTGTTTTTTTTATATACTTATGTTTGTATACAATTGTTTGTTTCGGTTATGTAACTTTCAAAAGCCTCCTAGTTGTTTTTTATTTCTTTTAGATATCCTTCTTTTGAAGAAATTTAATGAATTATAAAATTTCCATCAATTCTTTCTCTGATATGAGACATGCAGTGAAATTTCAAATGTTCATGCCTACTAGTAAGGTTAATTATTGGCCGGCTTTTTGTATTCATGTTACTGAAAGGATTTTGGTTGTTGTTGATATCAAATCTAATATTCTATTCATCCAAAGGGAGACAGACCATAAAGTTGCCAGTTATGTGATCTGGAATACCTTATGATTGGTTGTGACGACATCTGAATAACGAATGTCCGTACACCTCCTTTTGACCGAACTCCCCATAAATCTGCATTAGAAGGGGCTGCCTCTCTCATTTCATGTTGAAATTTGGTATGATTTTGCATGAAAAGTGCCTTTTCCTGTGTGACAAAATCAACTGTTTCAGTGGGATGGTTAGATGCTTCAACACTCACACCTTAATGGATGAAGATATTTGGACTAAATGTAGCTCCGGGATCGAGAGGGCATCATTTCATTCCTCTCTTTCTCTTCAGGAAATGGTGGTTTTGGGGAAGGAGATTTGCAGAGAATGAAAGGTACAGAGGGGTAGAGAATAAGTCTGTAGATACCGAGGAACATGTATGATATTTACCAATTTTTCATACACAACTTACGAATGGAATAACATTTTTCTCCTTCTTCTGCTTTTCTGGAACTTTGCTGGAGGGGATGCCATTAACAGCACAGAGGGATGAGCGAGAAAAAAAAGAAAGGAAGAATTTGAGACCATTCAACAATCCTTGCAATCATCCTCAAACCACCGCCTACCAGGCCATCCGGTCCCTCCCTGCCTCTTTTTAATAGCTCTATGACAACCAAAGATCACAAAAAAATAAAAATTGGATGCATTATATTGCTGAGATTGGCTTGCCTGGGGAAAAACTGAGAAGGATGGAAAAAAAGAAAGAAAGAAAAGAAAATGCCATTATGCGATACTGTCATTCTTGGCTCATTTATCATTTTTCTCGTAAGGACGCCATCTCTCTTTCCTTACCATGGCGACCGACCGACCGCGAGAACAGGCCATCCTCCCTTGTCATTTTAAAAAAGAACGACAGAAAAATCGTGGGAAAAATTTTTCATCTATCTCAATGAAGTACAAAACATCTTTAAATATCTCTTTGAAAGGATTGACTCCCTTGCTCCCCCAAGGAAAAAAAAAATAGGAGATATGACTGAAGAAAAATTTGTTCTTTCTAATTTTTGCCATTTGTTATGATTACCATCTGTCTGTAGTCAGATAGGATTGGATGCTGGAAGGGGTAATAGAGGGGGTTTGATAGTTTATTGCTTGTAAATTGCACAAGGATATGAACCCTGACTTGTGTCACAATCTGCAGCCTTTTAGTCAGGATGATCCGAACGAACGGGGAACTCTACATTCAAATCTCCGGTAGGTCGACTTTTCCTTTTTATCTTGAGTTAAATGGATATTACTTTGGGGAAAAAATGACTTGAGACTATTGAAAATTGTTCATGGGGCATTAAAAACCTAAACTAATTTATAATGAAATCATAAAAAAGGAAACCAACTCTGAATGTGCCAGAATTTGTAGACAGGAAAATAAATATGTCAGCCAAAGAAGGACCCAAAAGAATAAATACGGAATACAATCAGAAATCTGACTGTGAAATTTTGTTCCACAAATTATATTTTATTAAATGATGCCTCACAATTTCATTTCCTGCATCCTTTTATTTGAGAGTGGAATGCACAGTTTCAGAAATTATTTTGAAGGATTAAAAAAAAAAAACAACACCAACAAAACAAAAACAAAAACAAAGACGGACTGAAAGTGTGTGTAACGTCAGAGTCGGCTTTGATAAACAGTGTACACGCAAACAAACAAATCGGAAGAGGTTTAATCAAAATTAGATCTTAACTAAGGGAGATACCAATTTCTAAAGATTCAAGTTTTTTAGAAACAGTAACATTAGTACAGAGGAACCTTGTTATAACAAGGATCTTTAAGACTATGGCAATGACCTTATTACATAGGGTTTCTCATTTTACTTTAGGGTACAAAAACAACAAAATAGAACTATAAAGAGTTGGGACCTGCAAAGTCACCTTGTTATATAAAAAGGTTTTGTTATATCTGACCTCTTTAGAATGAGGATCCACTGTTACCGTAGCAACTGAACATTCAAAAGTTGGCGAGGCAGTGATGTCATGACCCCACTGGTCTCCAATGGACCTATACACACAAAGATTGTCACTAAATTTCTTTCTTTTTTTTTTCGACGAAAAATCAAATGAAAGTACCCCAGAACTTCACACTGTCAGTGTGTTAACTAACATTTTACAATGATGACTTTTACAAGGTGGGAAGGGTTGTAGCTTGTTAAAGTTATTGACCAAATATAAATTTTTCATTATACATCTGAGCACATAAACACGCAGGAGAGATGTAAAGTGGTGACACGGTCACTCCAGCTAATTTCATTTGAAACTGTCAACAAGGTCAATATCCCCTGATTTTTTTTTTTTAAATCTAGTTTACTTTTATGAAACTTCACCTGTTCCACACATATGATTCATATGAATTTATTTATAAAATCTCACTTTGATTTGAGAAAAATGAAGGAAATTAAAGGCATCTTTTGATTTGCTGGAATAAAAAAACAAGAAATAACTCTTACAGGTTAAACTACCAGTCAGCTTATGAATGCTAAAAGTCAGCTGAGTTCGATAAATTCTATTCTTGTACATGCAGAGGAGGTGCACACAAATTCAAACTGATATTCTCTTGGAGCAGTGATACTTTTGGAATATATTCAGGTATTTAATACATTCCTCTAACCGTTGGCTTCTAGCTCTACCTTTTCCCCCCTTCTACGAAAACTCCCTTTTTGTGTTTGATTTATGCCACCTCAAACAAAATATCGTGTCGGAACACCGTGTCATAGCACCCTTGTCCCTCGCAAATGACAGGAAACACGAGTCAATTGGACTCAGTTTGATTTGATCCAATTCAAGCAGGAACAGAGAGAGAGAATGTGATGAAAATAGCGCACGGCGTAGCGTAAAGGACCGCACCGTAGAGTGGTATTGTTGGGTCAAATTATAGGAGGATAGAGGCAACGAGAGAGAAGGAGAGAGGGAGGGATTTTTTTTTATATACATATCGCAGTAACGATCTTTTGCAAATATGCACTTGTGCCATGGAAAATATTGTGATATCTTTTTATGGGGTGGCGAAATTGGATGGGGGGTGGGGAGGGGGGTTGGGCTGATAAAATAAGAGCCAGGAAAAACAGAAAGAGAAAACACACAATATGGGAGGAATGACAGAAACCCACTGAAAAAGGGTAATTCTTTTTTTTTCAATCTTCTTCGTTTTTCTGTTTCTTTACATATCTTCTCCCTGCATTTTTTCCCCTTTTCTCTATCTCTCTCTCACCCCCCTCCCACCCGCCCTCTTTAAGGTGAAGTGAATGTAACCCGCCCCGAGCAGTTCAATTTGTAGCCAACTTTGTTTGCGGCTTTCGGCGAGCGTTGCATCAACAAGATGCGACAATGGCCGTCCGTAAAGCCCCCCATTCACAGGCTCATTTCAAACCTGTGTATCCTCTGCCCCTCTTTCTAAAAAGAAATAAAAAAACAACAACAACTAAAATGAGAAGAACAAACATACAGGAAGGGGGGCGTTTGGGAAGTTTGATTCTATGAAACATTTGCCCCCCAAAAAAGTGAGAATGTAGGTGAAATGAATCAACGAAACTTTCCCTCCACTTTAAAAGAATCTCGTTTTCTCTTTTAACTGCATCACATCATGCTCTGTTCTTATTGCTAGCCTTCTGCCAGATTGCTCCAAGCATTATGCTGAAGAGGGTGTTATTTCAATGGCTTTTCCCTCCTTCCTCAAAAATCAGCGCGGATCCCTCTCTCTCCTCGATACTTAACGTTCGGATGGAGGGAAAATATTCACGTTTCTGCGTGTGTGTGAGTGTACCTACAGACTCTTCGCACAAAACTTTTTGAGTAGTTATCTTCTCAATTTCCATCCCCAATCAAGACCCGTTTTCTTCTGAGCACAGAAGTATATAAAAAAAGTGTTCACCTATCCGCAGGCACCGGACCGATTCTGTCTATCAAGTTGGGAAGGATTCTCGCTTACTGAGGGGGAGTGCTATTATCGATTTCTCTTTTCCTTTAGTGCATTCCTCGTGTAACATTTGTGACAGCGTGTGAAAACAAACTCCGGCGTAAAAAAGGAGCTCTAATTGATTCTGTATTCCGAGGCTGCTGCTTTTCTTGCCAGGGCAAACCGAGCTGAGAAGTTTGTGCAAGATATTATCAGAAGAAACATTCCCCATTTGCGAGAGTGCCATGTTTTCGTCGAAAAACTTCATCGCGCTCGCCACCTAATTGGACGGTAATGATGTTGACTTGGCATTAAATAAGGAAGGTAATTTGCTCAGGAGTTGAAACATCTATGCAGCTTTAAGGCCTCATGCCTTCACCTCTTTAAGTGAAAATCTGCTACATCATGAAGTGTACATAGAAATTAAATCAAGTAGAGCAATCTAAATGTCATTAGAATTGGACAGAAACTTATGTAATTTGACTGTATTACAAATTTGTTAGGAATCAGTATAGTCAACTGCAGTTGCATATTTAATTAGACAAGTTGATACTACCACTTCCAGCCTGTAATCTTTACATCAACCAGCACAAATAACTATACTAAATTTTCTCTCCTTTAAAAAACAAAACAGACCAATACGATGCAGAAACAACTGTGTTCCTTGCATCTGATTATCTCCAGTTAGTCACAAAAACTTACCACTGATGATTTTTTTTTTTTTTTTTTTGGGGGGGGGGGGACTTGCACTTTCTCAATCATTGACTACGGACACAATTTTGGAGTAAACTTGAATGAGGATTAGCTTCTCAGTTTGAATTTATCTCCTGTAAAACTCAGAGATAATGTTCGCATGCATTTTGATTTCACAACTATCGTGAGAGCCAAGATTTGCGAACTCAAAATGCACGCAAAACTTCTTGTCTACACTCCATGCATTGAATGGCAGTGACAACACCCTGAAAATTTCATGCCGCAAAAAGATTGTGGTTGGCTCCAATTTGTGAAAATTTCAGGCGGCAAAAATATTTTGTTATAGGAGCCAGGGCCTACCTTCTCACTTTGATTTTTTTTAATGATGCTTTTGTGTCTTCTGTTCCATTTTTGTTTTTTTTTTTCTTTTTTTTTTCTTTTGTTCTTGTCAGGTGACCTCTATTCTCTCCTCATAGCTCTCTTGGCTTTCTAGGAAAATCCCTCCCCAAATATTATTATGAAAGTTAAATAAGAATATTAAACTCGAATAAACTTGATTTCTCCTTCACCCCTTTTGTTTTGCCAGTGTGTAACATGAATATAATGAGATCAGATAACATGGGACATGAATGTGATGGTAGTTTCAAAACGGTGCTTCGGGATTAAATATCTCAATGATCGCGCAAATCAAGACAACGTTTTCTATGAAAAGGGGGAAAATCGATAAATGTTTCATCAATTGCTCCGTATATCTTTGTTTTTCGTCAGCCCTTTATGTTGGCAAGCCTGAGAAAGTAAAAAAAATATGTATGGATATTTGTGTATCTTTATGGATGTGATAGGGGTAAACAACCTCCATGATTTATGGGAATCATATTTTGTACTTCACGGAGCGCTCACACGTGTTTATGCATAGGCAAATGTGGTTTAACCTGAATCTCGGGCACACATTTATTGGATTAGCACATAAAATATACTGCTGATGGTTGCTGTAGTTTGAAAACCCTGCAGATGATGTAAGCCACTCAACTTTCACCGCAAATTGCATGATTTTTGTTGTTGTTAAAGATCTTTAAAAAAAAGAAATAAATATAAAATCTTTCATAACATCCATTATTCTGCCTTGTTTTACCCACAGATATGTGAAGCAAATATGAAAAATATAGATGGGATCGGCCCATCAAAAATATATTACTGATGGTGGCTATATTCTGGAAAACCTGGAGATGACGCAGATCTCTTAATTTTCATTGTAAGTTGCATAAACCCTTTCATTAAAGATCTTTGCAAAGAATAAAATCTTTCATAAAATCCATCATTCTGCTTCATTTTGCAATAGAAATGTTGAGTGAAAGTATAAAAGAGAGATAATTGTGAAGTTTGGGTCCTAAAGAGGAGAAAAGGCTGGGACAAAAAGAAAAGAAACCCCTTCCCAAAGATTTTACAATATCCTTGCAGTTTGTAGAAAACCTATTTAATGTATGTTATTTTACTTACAATGTATGTGTTAAGTTAACCCTTTCAGTGTCATAGAAATTTGGACAGTGTGTACAATGCTATGGAATTCTCTGTGTGCCAATCAGCACTCAAAGTACACACGTAGGGCTATAGGGAACTCAAAGACTACGAGATTAGTGCTTAATGATTACGGGTAACGCTCTGTCGGAATTCGCTGTTCATTTTGCGCGCGACCGCATGGTCGTCTGAGAAGCGGCCGTTCATCGGTTAATCTTTCGCGGCAGCTCCTCCGTCGACACTTCCGAGGCATATCTTTGGGCGCTATAGAGGAGATGTATCGCGTTGATGGATCTCTTTCGATCCAATCCCCGTACATCCCACTTCCTCCTCGGCTAAAGAGCGTCGGCGACAAGTGAGTTTTCCTGCCCACGGAGTCCAAACTCCTCCAACATTCCAACAGAAAGGGAGAAGCATTTGTTCTCCTTACCCCCTCATTTCTCCACCCCCCCCCCCCCATCTGTCTTTCTTCTTGAAAAGGTATTGTCTACTATTGGAAGCAGTGATTTAAAAATGTTGGATTTATCACATTTGATGCATATGTGTGTAGGTTAGTTGTATCACAAAAATCCCACCATATAAAAAATTTGCAATAAAGCCTAAAATATAAGATATCACTATTTTTCTCACTAAACCGTAACTGTAGAGGGTTTAGTCTAGAAACATTTTTATTATAACTATTGTTCACATTTTGTATATTATACTGATTCAAATCTTTACATTGGTTGTTTCTATCCCTAAGTCACATTTTGGAACTATTTCGAAGCACTAAAGCTGGATTTTTGTTTCATCTGCAAATGGTAGGCCTAAATGATGCCTTTAAGATTTCAGCAGTCACTGCCTTGGGGATCATTCACCCTTCCTTTAATCTCAGAACACTTTATAATGTTCTGAAATAATTATAGTAAAATTGCCCAGCTTGATTTAGGAAAAAAAAAATGTATGTATGTAAAAATGTATGGGTTTTGAGTCTGGCTGCTGCAATGGCTCTGAATGAAGCACTAAAGAATGTTTTAGTCTTGTTTAGACCAATAGTAAAGTGCTATACCAAAACTGGCAAAATCTGAGAAAACAAACCAAGACAACCATCATCTATCTTGGATGAAATTCCATTAGGTTTCATGAATATGTAAATATACTGATGAATATTCATAAAGCTCTGACATCAAATATGTTTTCCATTAATTAGAAATTCTTGCACAGCTTATCAGGCAGTCTAGTACTAGTACTACATGGTTTAGACTGGACAACTTTGGAGTTTGTCTCTCACACCAAGTTTCCTGGTTTCTCAACTTTGTTGGGGTGCTTGGGGGCGGGGATCTGTGTAGGATAAACCAACAGGAAATGTTAAATTGCACTGAGACAAAAAAAAAATGGGATTATGTCTGTATTCTGATCATGGATGACATATTCTTTCAGGTGTTGATTAGTTTGGGCTGTTTAACAAAGCGGATAAACTTTCCAGCTAGGTTTTGGCGGGAGCTTGCAGATTGGCGCACATCCCAAAACTTGAACAGAAGAACAGTTTACGTGCTGCCTTGTTCTTTGCTCTAATCTTGAATGAATACTATGGAAAATTCTTAAGAAATTAACTTCAAAGGATACTAGAAACATGATGTATATGATTTCAAGATGTAAAACTATTGAATTAACCAGATGTCTGTCCATTAGCAACCATGGGAACTATTTAGTCTACTCTGAAGTACTAGGTAATAAGGATGAAGTACCTGGCAGACGGACATTAGATGACATCTTCTTCACGTAATAGACCATTTCGTAATTAACCCACGTGCACGTTTTGGAAAATTACCTTTCTTTTTTTTTTTTTCTCTCTCAGTTGGGTCAGTACTTCACTCATTTTCATATGGACAGAATGCGTAGGCTTGCCCGATGATACAATCAATGAAATTCATGTTCAAACAAAGATTGTACATTACTTGCATAAACACGAAGCTGACCAATGGCAAGCATCCATTTATTGCTTTCCACTGAATGTATAAACAAAATGTTTCTGTCATTAGTGCCAAATAGAATCCCACAAACACTTTGTTAGGTGGATGTGTTGGCAAGCACAATCTATAAGGATTATGTGAATTATCATGACATCACAGATGCTTACCTCAGTGAATTTAAAAAACCTAAATGGCTGTTATGGCAAGCAACTCTTTTTCTGCCCATGTGCGAAATGGAACTACGAAGTGCCTTATGAACTTGGCAATGCCCTAATCATGTTGCCATGGCAAATGGAAACTGTCTGAAAAAAAAAAAAACATTATTAACTATCCAATGGTCAATTCCTTCAGTGATTATTCACTTTGACTGTGAAAGATGGGGTGGGGGTGGGTAAAACCTGCATCCACCTTGACCATCTGTATATACCAGATGCCACTGAGATAAGAAACCAGCAAAGATTCAGGAGGACCATTCCAGGCAGGTGAGAATGGGAGATTTGGTGCCAAGATTACCCCCTCCTCCCCGCTCCCCCCCCCCCCCCAAAAAAAAAGAAAAAAGAAAAGAAAAAAGAAAGGAGTCTAATTAAACGAACAGGCTCAGCTCTGCATACCAGGCAACAGCAGTTGCGAGTAAAGCTCACCTTTAAAAAAAGTTTGTAGCGTGGGAAAGTAACCACTTTGCTTGCTTTCTTCTTCCTCCTCCTCCTCTTCCTCCCCCCCCCCCCCCCCGATCCACCTCTCTGGATTTAGAGGAAGGAAGATGCAAGGAAGAAAGTGTTAAGGTAAATCCTGCGTGGATAAAGAGAGATTGACAGAAAGTACCATGGACTTCATGCAACTGAAAGATTATCTTTTCATACCCGTATCACAACCAGAAATACAGAAAGAACAGAAAATGTGATAATTTTGAAGTGATCCTGGCATTCTTTCTGTGTTCAAAACTCACAAAATATTCATGTTCAAATGCAAACTTTATAATTTTCTTGATTTGTCTTTAACACTATGATCCAGTATCAAATGTAAATTTAGAATATTCTTGATTTGTCTTTAACACCTTGACCCAGTCCTAGAAATTAAGTTTATGAAATACAACTTTGTATCAGATGCCATGGGAAATAAGACATTATGAAAATTTGTTGTTGTAGTTGTTGTTGTTGTTGTTGTTGCAATGACCAAAGTAAAACAACAGAACGCATGACTTTTAATTCTGTAGGCTTCATATGCAGGGTTGAAAAAAACAACAACAACAAAAATCTCCAAGTATCAAAGTGATATGGATGTTTTTAAAGAATTCTCATATGGTATGAATCCGCTGCACACCATTGGGGTTCACGAAAAGCTGCTGATTCCAGTTTGCAAAGTGGAAGGATGAACGACGGAATGATGATCGAAATTGTCAGCATTATATCCTCGCTTCATCCGCAAAAACCATGCTTTTGAAATTGACTGACAGGCAACTGAACAGTGCAAGGTGATAGGGAGAGGGTTTGGAGGGATGAGAGTTGTAGCCAAGGTGGCATAAAGGTAGATTTATCGAGATCCTCTCCTAGATTTTCTCACACTAAACGGCTTGGTTGTGGCGAGTTCTAGCCTCAATTCAGTCCCGACCAGCAATATTGATGTTTCTTTCTTTTTTTCTTCTGTTAGTTTACAAGTGCTGTCTCCACAAAAACAAAACAAAACACAACAACAAACAAACAAACTTCAATCAAAGCAAAACAATCAAAGTGTCACTTCACATCCATTTCAAATTCACTGAAATTCGAGCTGGTATGATGAGTAGTTCTGTAATACTTCAATACATCAGGGCAAATTTTGCTGACCATAATATAAAAACAAAGAGCTTATGACCAAGACTACCACAATTCCAGGTGTTGGTGAATGAATGGGGAAGGGGGTGGGGGTTGTGGGGGAGATACCAGGTACTATTATTACCTGGCGAGAATTCTTTGGGAGCGACTGATAAAGATGAGGCAGAAAGATAAGACTCAACACCTTGCAGGTAAGTGGTGCTAATTAGTGAAAACATCATGGTGGGCCTACAGTACAGGGCAAGGGACAGGTGTATGGTAGCTGTAAAATGACAAATCTTGTGGCCAAAAAACTTTGACTCCACCGATGGTTCTTGTGTGGCATATGACTCACAAATAAGACCATAGCAAACTACTTCATGAGAAAAAGAGAAAGAGTGAAAGCATGCAAGAGAGAGAGATTTAGAAAGACACAGGGAAATAAAGACCTAGAGATAAATAGGGAAAGAGAGGGAAAGTTATGTTATCAAGTTTACAAGGACAGTGACGATCAATGAACATCTAGAATTCAACAAAACAAAAAGCTTATTACAAGATGTAGTCCGGTATGAGATGTACACACATAGGTGACCACCCGAGACAATAAAAATATAAATAAATAGAAGCTCGAATTTTTGTCACATAAGATGTGACGAGCTGATCATCAGACAGTAAGATGGATACTCAAAGACTTTTCATGAGTGCCAGAAGATCCTCATTGCAATCTGTACTGGGAGTGGAAAGCTCTAACATTGCAATCTTTAGAGCTGCCTCATATCCTCTTGATTTCCTTTCTTCATTGAATTCGAACATACCTCTACTTGCAAGATCCTCCCCACCCCTTACCCCATTGAAAATAAAAACAAAAATAACATCTTCAAGGTCTGTATGATGATTATCTGCGCTGTAGTCCTGATGTCTGATAAGGGAACCATGGTTGATTTGGTTGTCTAATGAGAAAATTTCACAGAAGTCTGAACTTTCTTGAGGGCTACATAATTCCACGCAAGTAACATGGCAGAAGACATAATTAACAACAGCAACAACCAGTACACATGGGTCATGATTAATGAGATTAGAACTGGGGGGGGGGGGGGAGGGGGTGGGGGTGGGGGGTAAACAAAATGGTGCAAAGTGAATGAAGGAACTGTGGGAGAAGGAATATTAAAGGCAAAAATCAATTCTATCTTTAAGTTGACTTGAGCAGCAAATCGGTACACAGTAAAAGGAAGCACAGTCAAGCATACAAAACTGTGAAAGTTGTCATTAAAGCAGAATAAGAATATGTCTTGGGAAATTTGTCATGTCCTATCCCAATATGAGATACTTGACATCTCTTCTCAAGCTGAAAAGTTTGTGAACAATGGGGTGGGGTAAGGGAAGGGGGTGATGGAGGGGGGCATGCCTACTGATGGGAGTTCCTATCTCCCCAAAAAACAAGAAAGACTCACAATATTGCTAGCATGGACCACACCTTGCACAACACATAACAAGACATCACAATTTACCTGTAGAGTGATGAATCGTCATCCGCATCCAGGTCAAAGGTCAAAGGGGGACACATTGGCGGAGAGTAGACACATCATGGTGATGCAGAGGAGAAGAAAATGGAGGAAAAGAGAAGAAAAAAACATGTGATTAACATGTGCACCATGTGACGAAAATACAGCATCACGAGCATGCAGGGATCACAACAACTGGTCAGTTATAATTCCATAGGATGAGGCCTTTGCAAATCATCTTCATAGATTGCGAAATAAGTTCATAAGGATGGTTGATGAATTTAGATAAAGAGTTCTCTAAACACATCCCATAGTTGTATCTACCTGTGACAGTTTTGACGAATAGCCATCGTTTGAGAAAGAGGACAGCCTGCTGTCGACACTGTCACAGGTAAATAAAACAATTGAATGTGTTTAGAGCACTCTTTATCTACATCTCCATAGATTTTGAAAACAAGCAATTTATGACATCACCTATCTACCCGGTCCTGCAATGGCAGCATGGGAATTCGTGGATGGCTCGATTCATTCACTGTCCTCCGGGATACATTATCAAACCATGAATAGCTGGGGTCAGCGAAAAACGTGCATCAAAGCGTATGCTCATCGGTAATGATCGACTTCAGTCAAGATTCACTTTAGCTTTGTGTGAACAGTAGAGAATTTGTTAGGGGGATTCTCTAATACATGTATATCCGAGTCAGGACAGCCTTTCCACTTCATAGCATCCCCACACTATCAGGGCTCCGTTTTATCAAAAGATATCATCGATTACAAATTTCCTTACCACACAGGCTGCCATAGACTAATCAACTATATAATCAATTATAACTCTTCACAAAACAGAACCCAGGGGTTTTTAAACCCTTTACTGTGCATGGTTTGCCAACTGGTACATCCACTGGAGTACTTCTCTTCCTAATTTGCATAGATGCCTGGGTATGAACTTCCAATAGATGGAGATTACCTAGACTCTCTACTGAGGTATGATCTTCCTCCTGGATGGTTTGTTGTCGAACTTAAAGGTAGGGAATCCCATTTGCATGCCTTAAACGAAGAGTTGTGTAAACACAGTGGTATGTTGAAGAGAGTATCATTTTAGAAACTCCCATAAAGTATTGAAAGTGGAAGGTAACATTTAGTACATTTTTATTGACCGTTAGATTTTGAATTGAATTTTTTTTCGGGGCTCACCGTAAATTCCAGTACATTACTAGGCTACCTTTGCAGATCTATGCACTGCATGTGTGTCCATCATGTATATTTTGTGAATGAAGTTCATCAAAACTTACAAACATTTCTATATACATTCTTGCCACACACTCTATATGTTATTACATCAGCTCTTATACTTTTAGATTTGTGTTTATAGATAAAAAATACAGAAGACTGCAACAAACAGGCTTAAGTGTGGCTGACACACATAACTACTGAGTAGTTGAGTTTTGTGCATTATTCAAATTGTAGATAACTGTTGACCTCCAAATTTCTAAGCAGTGGCCTAAAGAAGTCCCCTGAGGTTCATATTTAATGTTTTGCTGCATTTTGGGAGTTCTGTAAAAGGTACCCCCTACCTTTAAGGTCAATTTTTTTTGGTAAAATTAATAGAATAATGATTAAAAGAGCTTGCCGAGTACCAGCTAACTGCCCGAGCATGTAAGGGATCAATGAGAAAGAAAGAGAAAAAGAGATTTGAAAGTGGCATGTGAAGGGTTAACTGGCGTAATAGCTCGAGTCTGCCCGCCGTGATTCTCCACGTCTCGATGGCCTCCGATGAATATCATCAGTCTTGTCGTGCGATTGCGGCGGCAAGTCTTCCCGTTGAACTCGAGAACATTTCGATAAACCTGAAATACATCTTCGTCTTCGTCTATCTTTATCCACGGCGCTCTCGGCAATATGCTCACACGAACATATCAATGTCTCTCTTCCTTTATGTCTTTCTCTCACTCCGTTCGCAGTTGTTTGCAATCTCTTTATATTTAGGGTGGTCGTTGTTGTTGTTTTTTTCCCCTCCATGTCGGCACAGCAACGTAGCCGTGAGCAATGGCAACGCGAGATTAAAACTATATATCTCCAGGCTACAGTGTGTCGCGCGGCGAGGTTCAAAAGAGGTGATAGGGAAATTTGTAATATTAATCAACTCCTTTCGCTTGATACACACGCTTGACTAGGGGAATGAGAAGATAGGAGCATGTAAAGAAAAGAATGCTGGTATTAAAGAAGACCATGAAAAAAAAAAAGAAGAAGAAGGGGGTTGGGCGGGAGAGAAGGAAAAAAAAAAATTGGGGGAGATTTGAAGTAGAAATGGGGGCAAAGATTGGTGGGTGGGATGGGCCGAGCTGGAATTAGAAAACAGATACCCCTCTTTGCGACAAATTAGTGGGTATCATTTGTCATTTGAGTGGTGATTGTGTTTGAAGGATAGGGGAGATCAAAGAGAACAAATTCCAGCGGACGGACAGAGGAGGGAAAAACGGCGGAAGATGCAATGATTCTTTGGGGTGCCAGATGGTCAGTCATCATAAAAAAGAAAGATCTTGGGTCTCCCCGTTTAACTCACTGTCCCCCAAGGTTTAGTTTTCCCCCATAGCTTGAGTACACAGCAGACCAGAGTTCCAGAAAGAATTGGGTTAAGGATTTTCAGCTTGTATACTCTAATACCGAGGGTTGAGGGGTCCATTCATTCTAATGGCAGATCACCACTTCATCAAAAAATCAAGACAGCTTTTGAATAGTGGAAGGTAATCTGTGAGCTGGGGACAGAAATTAAGAGAGTGCTTAATATTTCATTCAAGGCAGTTGAAGTGTATTATCCAATTAAGATGAATATAATAATCATAATACATTCAGGTTACAGAGGGCTGTCTTGCAGACATGCTTAGTCTCTTATCAAGTCTGATGTAACTGAATTGAGGATATTTTACTGTGGATATATGTGTACCATCTCTTTTCAAATCTGACTTTTACTGTACACAGTAAATGAAAAATGGAAGGAGGAAAAATTGTTAAACCAGAAACATTCACGGCATGAAACTTTCCAGCTGACGGCGTTACTTTGCGACATGAAACTTCTATGAATTGTCACTGGCACTGTATGCACTGTGTAGGCCTATACAAAACATTTTGCATGCACTTTACTTTTGCGAATCCCAGCCCCTCGCAAAATTCTCAAAAGAAAAAAGTTTTATGCAGGCAAAAAGTTCTGTTTTACAGTCGTCTGGAATTGATGACTTTGCATCTGGGCACATCAGCACTTTTAATAGCTCAATGCAGAAAGGTGGCTCTATCTTTAGAAGCAGATATAAAGTGCAGCCATACACTGGACTAGCTAGCGTAACACAATGCTTACAAATATGTCCTTTGCAAATGTGAAAGCAGTGATTATTTGCAAGATGATCCTGTTATTTTTTTTTTATTTTTATTTTTTTTTAGCTGTCTGTGCATGTCTGTTTCTTTTTCTCTTTCTTCAATTCTGTATTTCTGTGTCTGTCTGTCTGTGTGTCTGTTTCTATCCTTTTTCTCTTCCTTCAATTCTTTATTTCTCTGTCTGTCTGTCTATGTATCTGTTTATATATTTTTTTTTCTCTTCCTTCAATTCTTTATTTCTCTGTCTGTCTGTCTGCCTGTGTATCTGTTTATATTTTTTCTCTTCCTTCAATTCTTTATTTCTCTGTCTGTCTGTCTGTCTATGTATCTGTTTATATATTTTTTTCTCTTCCTTCAATTCTTTATTTGTCTGTCTGTCTGTCTGCCTGTGTATCTGTTTATATTTTTTCTCTTCCTTCAATTCTTTATTTCTCTGTCTGTCTGTGTATCTGTTTCTATTTTTTCTCTTTCTTCAATTCTCTATTTCTCTGTCTGTCTGTGTGTCTGTTTCTATCTTTTTCTCATTCTTTAATTCTTTATTTCTGTATGTTTGTCTTTCTGTGTCTATTTCTATATTTTTCTCTTTCTTCAATTCTTTATTTCTCTGTCTGTCTATCTGTTTATATATTTTTTTCTCTTCCTTCAATTCTTTATTTCTCTGTCTGTCTGTCTGCCTGTGTATCTGTTTATATTTTTTCTCTTCCTTCAATTCTTTATTTCTCTGTCTGTCTGTCTGTGTATCTGTTTCTATTTTTTCTCTTTCTTCAATTCTCTATTTCTCTGTCTGTCTGTGTGTCTGTTTCTATCTTTTTCTCATTCTTTAATTCTTTATTTCTGTATGTTTGTCTTTCTGTGTCTATTTCTATATTTTTCTCTTTCTTCAATTCTTTATTTCTCTGTCTGTCTGTCTGTCTATCTGTTTATATATTTTTTTCTCTTCCTTCAATTCTTTATTTCTCTGTCTGTCTGTCTGCCTGTGTATCTGTTTATATTTTTTCTCTTCCTTCAATTCTTTATTTCTCTGTCTGTCTGTCTGTGTATCTGTTTCTATTTTTTCTCTTTCTTCAATTCTCTATTTCTCTGTCTGTCTGTGTGTCTGTTTCTATCTTTTTCTCATTCTTTAATTCTTTATTTCTGTATGTTTGTCTTTCTGTGTCTATTTCTATATTTTTCTCTTTCTTCAATTCTTTATTTTTCTGTCCAACAGTCTGTCTGTGTCTGTTTCTATATTTTTTTCTCTTCCTTCAATTCTCTATTTCTCTGTCTGTCTGTCTGCCTGTGTATCTGTTTATATTTTTTCTCTTCCTTCAATTCTTTATTTCTCTGTCTGTCTGTCTGTGTATCTGTTTCTATTTTTTCTCTTCCTTCAATTCTTTATTTCTCTGTCTGTCTGTGTGTCTGTTTCTATCTTTTTCTCATTCGTTAATTCTTTATTTCTGTCTGTTTGTTTTTCTGTGTCTATTTCTATCTTTTTCTCTTTCTTCAATTCTTTATTTTTCTGTCTGTCAGTCTGTCTGTGTCTGTTTCTATTTTTCTCTTCCTTCAATTCTTTACTTCTTCATCTTTCTGTCTATGTATGTGTGTGTGTGTGTGTGTGTGTGTGTGTGTGTGTGTGTCTCTTGCGGAGTGGTCCTGAGCCTCGGCAGCGAACAGTGTTCCATTTACTGGATTCAGATACCCACTCTCCCCTCAGTGTTTGGAAAATAAATTCTCCCTAAGTTGTCGGGGACAAGGTCGAGCGGCTGAAAATGGGCATTCAGAGGCGTTCGTCCAGCCCAGGCCAGACATTCAGCCTCCGTTTACAAGAAGAAAGTGTCCGATTGTGCCCGATTACTGATTACTGCCGCAAATTTTGCCACATTCGGGGCTTTTGTTGGACAAGCGACATGGTCAAACAGAACATTTACAGAGAGACAAATGAGACAGGAGCACGGAGATTGACAGAAAAACAGAAGTATATGTGATGTCACTTGGAATGTACCACTGAGAAGAGTAGAGAGGGAGATATATAATAGAGTGAGAGAGAGAGAGAGAGAGAAAGATATATATATATATATATATATATATAAAGGAAAATGTATATATATATACATATAATATATATATATATATGTATATATATATATATATATACTCCTAGATGGGTCATTTGGAAGACATTTCCATTTGTTTTATATGCAAATTTTAAAATACATGTTCAATGGCAATTTACGCAATGGAGACACGAAAATTGTCCCCTTAATGACCAGTTGTCTCCCTAATGAAGACACTTCCCCCCAATATGTCTCCCTAAGGTGCCAACTAGGGATATATATATATATATATATATATATATATATATATATATATATATATATATATATATATATATATATAATAGAGTGAGAAAGAGAGATAGAGAGGGAGAGATATATATTATGGGGAAATGGGGAGAGAGAGATAGATAAAGGGAGAAATAAATGAAATATATAAATAGCTAGACAGAATATGTACTGATGGAAAACAAGAGAAAAAAGAGAGCAAGTGCGAGAGGGAGAGAAAGTGGGGAAAAAAGAGAAAGAGAGACAAAGAAAGAACATAAAATACATAGGGCTAGAAAGACCTATGATACACAAGCAAAGAAACATATCGTCAGCTGAGAACCAGAACAACACTATTGCATTCTTTGTTTGGAGTGTAAATAAAAACCAAACAATCAATTTTCATAATATCAAAAGTTTTATTCCACCAAAAGTGGGTAGATTTATAAGCATTGTTCAAAATATTGGATCAAAATGTGCTTTTATTTTTAACATTTAACTGAAAATAAAAAATGAATTAAATTTGACACCATAATGTAGAGGAGATCAAGCTTCTACAAGGTAATACCAAATAACTCAAACTCCCCCCCCCCCCCCCCAAAAAAAAAAAATTGCCATAGAACCTCTCTGGTTCTCAGCCGACGATATAAAGAATAGAAATATTCTGATATAGAGTGGGGGGGGGGGGGGAGGGAAAGAATCAAACAGGATCAGACAGACAGAAAGACGGACAAACAAACAGACAGACAAAGCCTAAAGGGAGAAAAGGAGAGGTCATTATATATTTTTGGACGATGACTCATAATATCATTACATCAATTCACGGCCACTGGGCAAACTTTATACACCAGAGATTAAATGTTTTCATTTCAACAGACTTTAAGGAGCCTCCGCAACTTTTTTGCTGAAAAAAAAAAAAAAACACACACACAAAAGGAAAACACAAAAAGGGGGTTTTATCCAAACATACATGTGGATTGAGCAAATGCAGCAATATAAGTAGAATACATCAGGAAAGTTTGAGGAAAATTGCTCAAACATTCAGTCATTTAAACACAGTCTTTGCCAAATTAGCATAAATATTTGTCTTGATTTTGTGAGTGTGCATGATTGGAAATGCAGAGAAGTTCAATTTTCATTCATCATAAAAAGAACAAGAGCTTCTTCACAATTTTTGTAAAATGAATATTCATCATCATATCTACAGCAACATTTCGATTGTCATATTGGCTGCATTCACCAGGGCCTTGTTTTATTGATGATATAGTTGATTTCTATCATAAGTCTATGACAGGCTGTATGGTAAGGGAATTTACAATCGATTATATCTTTTGATAAAAACGGGGCCCAGAAATGCGATAATGAGAATGGACACATAGACAAGAAAAAAAGGCAGAAGCCTGGAACAAAGACTATGTCAGAGAAGCGAGACTTTTTACTGATAAAAAAAAAAAGGTTCCAAACAAACATCATCATCAAATCAATGATACAAGAGCTTTGAGAAAATACAAAACCATTCATCGAACAAATAATTGATGACAAATCTTTGCAAAATTAAGGGGGATGAGATTTTTTAACAAGAAAGAGAGAAAAAAGTGACACGAAAATTGTGAAAATATGAAAATATAAACGGGAAATCTTACACACAAATTGAGGGTAGGAAGAAGAGAGGGTGATGAATGGGTTGGGAGGGTTCAGAAATCGTAACAACCCCCCAAAAAGGGGGGAAAGTTAAATGCAGCGGAAGAACGTGAAGTGAAAGAGGAAGCGCGAACAGGAAAGGGAGCAGTTTGGGAGCGGAAATTAAGAAATGGTAACGGATGAGGAGGGATGGGCGAGGGGGGAAACGACAAACGGGAGACGGGGGGGAATCGGTAGGGTCGCGGAGCCGAAACCCGACAATGAAATTGATTGGGTGACATAAAAAACTACAAAAAAGAACTGAACGAAATTGCAAGACATAAGAGAAGAGTAAAGGGCTGTAGAGAGATAAAGATGAAATAAAAATTGTATTACCCTCGAGGGAAAAAAAAGGGGGATATTTAATGTTTTAGAATGAAAATCTGGAGTCAAAACAGAAATGAACATCAATGAAAGTGTCTTCAAGTTGTTCCTTACAACAGCACACACATTCACACAAACAGAATAAAAAAGAAAAAAAGTGAATGTCCCCCTTAGGCCCACACTTATCATGAGATGACACGACATTAAAAGTCGCAGTGTTTGAGCATTCCATTCACACTGCAGCAAAAAGTCATGATGTTTGAAATATGTTGCTCAAAGTTCTTGCCCCCTCCTATACTCATTTCGATTTGGCTCAGCAGCAGTCTGCTATGATGCAATTTTTGGTGTGATGCTAGAATAGTCTCAGCGTCTAGCCGCACCTTTTTATTTGTGACTACCGCGAAGGAATTCAAACACAGAGTGGAAGGCACATGACAAATGGTGCAATTCTTTTTGCGGTGTGCATTGTGTTCACATAATGTCACTTCAGATTTGTGAGTTCTCTTGCGATTGTGTTGGGCTTCGCTTGGTAGAGCTGCCAAGCAACTTTCACCCAAATGTCGCGAACTTTCACTGGCCGTGTGAATGCCTCCCCCCCCCCCCCCCCAGACTGTTTATGAATCATCCTTTACTTTCCTTCGGGACCAAATCTTGCATTCCTAGGGCCGAAGTATAGCACCTGCAATACCTTCCTGAATCAACCATGTCTTCTGAGAGAATGTACCTCCCCTACGAGACACATCTGCTCTTGCTAAAAGTTCCTTCAGAAAGAACCCTCTCCCGTCATCATAACAGAAAATAATTGACCACTTGTCTCTGTTAATATTCAGACAAATTTAAAAAAAAAAGTGAGAAAAAACTGTAAAGATCATCCCAGAGGCTAACTGATGACTCCCTTTCACTGTCCAATTCGCTTGGCAGGATGGCAAATCGGGCCAATCAAAGAAGAGACGATGATTTTGGCACTAACGGGTTGTGGTAGGGGAGAGGGTGGGAAGGAGGACATCCTTGGGTTAAAAGAAATCATGTCTTCTTAAAGTTATCTAAACAATAGGCTATTTTCTACCTCTCTTTCTATCCCCCTCTTTTTTTTTTCTCATGCTTTATTTCCAATTCACCTCAGCTCTACTCCCTCCTTGTCCAGAGCCTTGTCCACTTCACCACCGTCATGCTCACTTTGCACTTGTTAGAAACCTCATCTTTAATCTTCACCCCTCCAAAAAAAAAAACAACAAAAAACTCCAAACAAACAAACAAACAAACAAAAAACAACTTTGAATCTTGTGAAATAGAAGATATAAAAAATTATGTAAAAGACACATAAAGGATGAATGAGAGTAGGACAAATCAAGGCACTTTCTGCTATATTGACTCAAGATTTCATAGAAGGAACATATTATGTCATGATTTTCTCTTCATTTTTCATGATACAGCACACCTAACCTTTAAGGTCATGCTTCTGTCTTGGACGAGGAAAAGTCTGAAATGGTGCGCTTATTCCGGCATCTTGTCTCGGATGTTTGCCATCTTCTGCAAACACTCCACATCTACAAAATGACACCTCATATGTGAAGGTGAAGCGGGGATTATCTACTTCATCGCCATGGCAACATCCTCCTCCTGCCCCTCCACCAGCACCTCTACCCCTTCTCCTCACCCCCTTCCTCCTACATTTCTTCTTCCCCAGACAATTACCTCTCCCACTGGTATTGTTGAACCCATTCTACCCTTCGTGGAACAAGATATTTGACATTATTGTTGTAGTTGCTTTTTTTCTTCCATCTCCTCTGCCTCCTCCTCCCCCTTCTCCCTCATTTTCTCCAGACTCAACAACGTCTCCACTTCTTGGACCGGTCCTCCAAAAAGTGCAGGCGTGGTATCGGTTACCGTGCCCTCCCTCCGGTGGACCTCCCCACCGCAGTGGCTACCACCACTACCATTGCTGCCCCCTGATATGGGAGGAGGAGGAGGAAGAGCAGGGGCATATTTCTTCCAGATAAACCAGCAAAAAGAGGAGAACTTTTCTTCTAAATACCCCAGCATCCTTCTGTTTAATATTGTCTCCCAATGAAATTGCTTAAAGGCACAAATATAAACACAAAAGTATTTCCACGGAGCATATCTCTGGAACAGTGGCTGCTATCGACTGCAGTGCACAGACACCCCAGAAAAGTGCAGAGTCCTCTAGTACTATTACTGTTGGGAGGAAGGGGATCAAAACACTTGTTACCATGGTTACCGTGCAAGTAGGACCAAAGATGGCGATGTTGGACTGGTACCATTAATTCACTGGGGCGAAATGTCATGGGTATCTGACTTAAACTGCAAGAATTTGATTTTTTAAAGTAAGTTCTGAGCTATGATCATCTTGCACAACATGCTATTTGATGTCTGAACATATTATGACTATGAAACAAAACTGAACCGAGATGTAGGCTTCAACAAGCATAACAACAACAGAGAAAGAAACAAAGAAGACAAGAGTGTGTGTGTGTGTGTGTGTGTGTGTGTGAGTGGGGGAGTGGGGGGAGAAGGAGAGGAAAAAGGGAGAGAGCCGGGAATTTATTGGAGGAAAGTTGAGACCGAGCAGTTTTATTGAGCGAAGAGGATTTGAAGGAGAGCGGAGGAGGAAGCTGATGGGATGGGTAGATCGGATTTGATGGATTATCGAGCAGTATTTGGAAAACAACAGCGGATTGGGGTTGACTTGCAATCACAGCTAGGAGTTTACGGAGGCCTAAATAAAAGGAGAAGAGGAGACGTGTAATCTTTTCCTCCTGGTGTATGGAATCTTGTTTTGAAGTTCGACTTGAATAGATTTCCAGATCCTGAAATGGCGGAGTTGCAAAATTGTGACTTTCAAATTGCATCTCTGGTTCGTACTTGAGATGACTACCTAATGAAGTCAGAGCTTGTTCGAAGAAATCAATGGTTATGTGAGCATATTCAATATCATCAATGCGTATCTGCATAGAAAATAGGCGTAAGGTAATTAATACCTCCTCTTTTTGAATGGCATATTTCAAATGAATGTTACAATATAGAAATATGAAAGTGTCATTTTTCTTTGACACAACTTCTGAGATTTTCTCGGAAACTGTACATCTTCAGAAGATGTTGTGATACGTCCAAGTAGCCCATGTTGTATTGCAGCTGTGGTTACTACTGGTCAATAAAGAATAGTATAGGCCTATTTTTAGTGTTCACATTTATTTAAGCTTAATGCCTGTGACATTCGCCCAGCTCTCACAAAATACTGGGTCTACATTTTCTGGCAAATACTGCAATAGGAAAGTAAATGGAATGCTGTGTCTTTACTAGGCATACTTCACTTCATGGATATATGAGCAAGATCCTAAGGATATGACAAAACTAAAACTAGAGTTATTTTATGCGGTCATCACATTAGAAAATATAGATTCTCCTTTGATATTTTTATAACATATGATTTGACCATTCAGAGGTCATATTTCGAAACTCTGCATTCTCTAAGCATGTCCAACATTTCAAAGAAACTGTGAAAGTCTGTTTAGAATGGTTGCCAGTGAAATAAGTTTGCTTGCCTATCTTTTTTTTCTATGAGTTAATACATAATCTAATTATTTCACTCTCGACTGCCACAAGTCTTTGTTTTGCGAAAAAAGGGGCTTCATGAAGATGGTGGTATTGTTTTGGTTGGAATGGGGGAATTCAGATTTTAACTTTTTGCGAGATGATTAGAAACCTCTCATGAAATATGAAAGAGCATACAATTCTAGGAGGAATTCAAAGTTTCTTTGATGAAAACTGGTTTTGAAATGGCACAGATATCCAAAAACAAACTCAAAACAAAGTGGTCCTGATAATAGGTGGATCTCCTTTTATTGGGACCTCCTTGTTTTCGGATATCTCAGCCATTTCAAAACCAATTTTCTTCAAATAAACTTTGATTTCCTCTTAGAATTGTATGCTCTTTTATATTTCATAAGAGGATTCTCATTATCTCACAAAGAAAGTTGGAAACTTGAAGCCCCATCTGTACCAAAATCATATCATCTATTTAATTTTATACCAAAGGGATCCCACTCCATACGAACCTGAGAACAACGACAAAAAGAAAACCAGAACAGTTAAGAGTGAAAACGAGAGAGGGGTGCAGATAGCGCAGACATGTGACCTGTTTTGGGCAAACCCGATTCGTCATTCTATATCTCCCACTCTGAATATCTTGTCCTATATCTCGTCCGGTCGTGTCTGGTGGTCCGCATCTCCTCAAACATCTATTTTTTTTCTCCCTTTTTTTTTCTCTCCTCCCTAACTATCATCTGAACATTATGGAGCTTTTTTTTTTTTCATTTATCATTCTGATTTAAAAAAAAAAAAATGTTCATTTTTAAAATTTTCTAACTGCTGCGAGTCTTATGTAAAGAGCATAATAAAACATGAATTATATTGCATTGAATTATATAATGATATTTGATGGTTCTGTCAATTTTTGATGGTAGAGTTTGGGCAGAGAGAGAAGAGGGCAATGCTCAAAATCTAATAAACAGATAACCTTGAACACGCGCCTGCCAAACTTGACAAAACAGGTTAATCGCTCCTAAAAGCCTGGGTTTTTTTTCCCCTTTCTCCCTAAACATTACTGAACCAGGTGTATGTACTGGTATATTGGAATGAGTATGGCTGTTTCTTATGAGGGTTTCTGGCTCCTGCGTTGTTGGTTTTTTTAGCCTCATTCCAGGCTTTGGAGCCTTTTTCCTAAACAGCATTTCATATAAGTAAAACATTTCCTGCAGTCTTGATGAGGAGCTACATGTGATTGAAGCTCTTACAACACCAGACCGAGGGTATGCTTGCCCAATGCACAATCCACTGATATATCAAGATGCTGAAAGGGTACAACATGATGGAGCTATTATGATTTAAGTGAAACTGGTGAGGGGAAAAAGATAACTATGAGCCTGGAAGAAGGCTACCATAAGGAGAAAGTGGGAGGTTCAAAACTCTGTCACTGCTGACAGACTGAACAAGGGGAGATTTGTACTCGGCTACAAGCCGCTTGTCGGGCGACACGGGCGCTGAATGATTTCAGCAGATATCTTGGAAGTGACTGGTATTATCTGACCCGATTGTCTACCGGCGCGGCGCGGCTCGCGCACTTTTTCTTGGGCATTTAAGCGCCACAATTTTCTAGGGGAGAAGATCAAATTTGCTTCCTTATTTGGTCACAAGATGAGGGTATGATCTGGTCCTGGCACACTTACAAGATGTTTCCCTCAATAAAAAAAAAAGTCTGTTACAGAGATGAAGAGTTCAGAAACGTAAACATGGGGGGCTCTGTCACCTGACTGATACAACTGAACTAGCAAAATAAATGGTAAACACTTTTAGAGAGGAATTACAAAATTCACCATTCACTCACTTTTTTTTCTTTTTTTTTGCCACTGCACTGGTTCTTTATTTACTGAATTTTCTCTCTATTTCAACTGTTTCTGCAATATCAAATTCATCATTCACTCACTTTTTTTTCTTTTTTTTTGCCACTGCACTGGTTCTTTATTTACTGAATTTTCTATCTATTTCAACTGTTTCTGCAATATCAACTGATTTTGTTTTCTTTGATTGGTTCTATTATTCCTGTGAAAATAGCTAATTAATGTTCCAAACTTGATGCCAATCTGGAGAAAGCCATTTTTGAGAAGAAACAATAAAACAACAACAAAAACAACAATACCCTACACAATCTAGGCCTATATATTCTTGCACATGTGGTGGCAACTCAATTTGCCACTTTTAAACATACAAACTTCAGAGCTGTAAACTGTAAAACAAGGAATGTTCGCGTGCATTTTAATTTTTGCAAATTTTATGAGAGCCTAAGATTAGCAAAATTAAAGTGCATGTGAAAGTTCTTATCTACACTATACTCATTGGATATTAGAGGCAACTGGTAAAAAATTCATGCCGCAAAAAAAAAAGACAAAAAAGGCCATCTGCTCCAATTCGCAAAAAATTTCATGATGCGAAAATATTGTGTTTTACAGTAGCTTTTCCCATTTTGGTGTAACTTCCACTCCTCTACTTGTCCAATCTTATGACGCTCCTTTACTGTCAGCACAGAGTGGCTGTCATTTCACTTCAGTCTAGTTTCACCTTCACCCAGCCGTGGATGGCTCTAGATGGATGTCCACAGGGGTGCCTTACGCAATCTCTTCTAATATTTGACCTTTCTCATTTTTGGACTGCTACGAAGCACAGAGAGAAGGAGAGTATGTGCATGCTCTACCAAACGACAACACCCAGCCGCGCGATGATGTCTGGCAGAGCGATGCAGGGTAATCGAATTAAGAGACCTACATTGGAGATGCTAAAGATGTGATCTTGGAGCATCCACACCAATTAGGGGGGGGGGGGGGGGAGAAAGAAGACCACACAATGTGCCCGTAAGCTGATGATCTGATGCTGCCTTGGATTCCAGAGAGGAAGCGGCGGACGGGATCTATGTTGGTGCCGGGAGAGGGTCGATGGTTCTCTCGTGACAATGCTGAAGATGATTATAATGAGGGTGACAACAATTTGTAGCTGGTATTGTCTCGACTGTCACCATCTCGCTGGTGAAAAGATGACCACAGACGACGGTGGTGTTGATGATGCTGAAGAGATGGAGATGATGGCAATGGTGACAAAGATGACATTGGAGGCAGTATTGCTGCTGTTGATGATGATGGTGGTAACAAGACTAAAGAAAAAATGGTTGTGATGAGATGATGGCAAATATGACGTTGAAGGGGATACGGTACTGATGGTGATGATGATGATGATGGTGGCATTAGTGATGCTGAAAAGGTATTGATGATGGTGACAAATATGGTGTTGAACGCAGTACTGGTGGTGGTGATGATGATGATGATGATGGTAGTAATGCTGCTAAAGATGTATTGGCATTGGTGATGGTGATGATGATGATGATGATGATGATGATGATGATGATGATGATGTTGGAGGTGGTGTCAATAATGCCAAAGAGGTAGTGATGATGGAGACAAAAATGATGTTGAAAGCAATATTGGTGTTGATGATGCTGATGATAACCCTATGATGATATCAATTATGCCAGAAAGTTCCACCCAATGATAGACTTTACCCAGAGAGGCATATATATGATACCAATGAGTGAGATATGATTTTCGAAACTGCATCCAACTGACACAAGGAAAAAGTTCATGAAGTGGGATACAGTAACCTATCAGAATTTCAAATAGCTGGAATAGTCATCAATGCAGTGCCGGTCATTTACTATCGACATAAAACAAGACATTTTGATTGACAACACATTCAACACAAACTGATTGTTGCACATGAAATTTCACTTTAATTCTGTAGGGCCTATGTCTTACTGCATAACAGTGTGTGTATGTATGATACTTCTTGGTGAAATGCATTTGCGCAAACAGAATCTCCAATAATCAGACAATACACTTAGATGAGCCTATATTGCTGAAAGAAAATATTGCCAAGTGAATTTGTGGCAGAATGTCTTTAAAGAATCGGCCAGGAGGGAACTAATTCTGTCAATACACATGACAAAAAAATATGATAAGGTGTCAGCTTTGTTTAAAGTCCTGGTTTTGAAAGGGTTAAATCTTCAATATCTAAATTCTCTAAGAGAAACAACGGAAAGGGCCCTTTAAGAGCCTTTTCATCGTGGCTATAATTTTTTACTCTCTCTCTTTGCGAAGATGTGGCTTTCAGAGATCTAACGGAGAGGTTATCTAAGTAGAAGTGGCAAGTAACGAAATGAGTCAATTACGGGGGAATCGAATCAGATCCGAGCTACGTCAGAAACAACGCGCATTCATAATTTCTTGCGGCAACAGAATCTTCACAATCTGTGCTCCAAAGTCTCTATGTTCCTTGCTGTTTCCATTACAAAGTGATAGGATTTTTTTTTTTTTAAGCAAAACATATATATATATATATATCTATATATATAGTTTAGTGAGTCTTGTAAGACAAGAAAAAGGCATTCGGAATAGAAACCCACCAGATACAATCTTCCATAACTGCATTTCAAGCAAGAAAATTGGCTATTATAATAGGGGAGGGAAAATATCTTGTAATCTTTCACTGAATGACTCTGTAGAAAATCTATCTTAACTAATGGCCATCTTGTAAATATTCACCTTCTCTTATGATTTTCTACACCTCTTTTAAGAAAACAACTCAAAGACCAATAAAAATGTCAAAATTTCCTAAATTATATGTGAATGAATAAAAAACATAATAAATTACCTGAGAAAACATAAGTTTTTCACAAAGAGAAATATGTTGTTGAAAAAAGTCTATCGTATCAATACTCCTTGTCTATCATGAGGCAGTCGCATTTGTAAATCAGAAAATCAAAAAGAAGACGAAAAAACAAAAACAAAATGGGGCTGACCCCTCTTTCATGTTGGTTCAAAATCAATATAATTAGACCTTGATTTAAAAACAAAACAAAACAAACAAACATTTTATAGCATAATGCCATATTCATGATCAGGAAAATACTCTGGCTTCCATGTCATGGACGATAGTATTTAGCCATTCCCAGCATGCCTTGGCGGTATGTACGAGAGAAAAATTACATTTTAATCAACTATATTAGCCTGCCATCCAGACTACAAGGAATTTCATCGTACCGTCATCACCATTAATCAAACCTATTATCTGTGAACAACACCCTTGATACATCCAACATGAAGTGATCCATGGGTAGATTAGTCTCATCTCAAGACTCATGCAGAGGGTGACGAACAGGGTCAATGGTTGAAAGTGGAGGCATTCTGTAGCCTAGGCTAGCACTAAAATTGGCCATCAATGGTAAGTTTTAATGCTGTCACAATGCCGAAAGTTACAAGAAAGACTCCTGTACTCATAGGGTTCCCACACTATAAAGCTGTTTGGGAATTTTTACTGGACTGTAAGAGCTATTAAAAAAAAGCAGGTAAAACCAGGATAAGGTCAGCAACAGGGGGAATATGTGCCAAATTTACGGCCACGGCCATTTAATGCTGTCAGCTTTATGGCAAGACACATTCCATGTACAATATGTGTGTGTGCCCAGGTTTGATAATGTGCAAAGGTGGGGTGAAGGTAAGCTAGCTAGTCTCTTAAAACAGACTCGATTAAAGGCTTGATGCAAGGGAAACTGTCGATTAGATTTCATTCATTTAATGGTATTGCTTACAATTGGGAACAGTGATTAAAAACAAAATGCCTGAGTTCTCACATTTGATGCATATGTGTCGGTCAGTTGTATCACAAAACATCCTATCATATAAAAAAATTGCAATGAAGTCTAAAATATAAGGAGATATAAATATTTTTCTCAATAAACCATAACTGTAAAAGGTTTATCATAGAAACAATTTTGTTATAACTATTGTTCACATTTTGCATATTTCATGATACTTAGAATTGATTATACAGATTAACATCTTTACATTGGTTGTTTCCACCCCTGACTCATGTTTTAGTACTATTTTGAAAAACAAAACTTGGATTTTGTTTTATCTGCAAATGGTAACTTATAGCTTAAACATCACTATGCTAAACCCCAGCTCATCAAAATGCATGATGCTCTGTAAACAGAAAACATTACTTCAAAATGTGGAAGTACATATATACAAACATTTATATACAATCAAATTTCTATGGTATTTTAGGTGCTTTGCAACTGTTCAGTCAAACATTTTGTTATGTGAACTTCCAAAAATAAATTTTCAGACGGTACCAGTACATTTGACAGGCCCCGTTACATCATCTGATATCGCAAATGCATAATAAAGCTTTTAATGCAACCATTATATATAAAAAAAATAAACGATTTCCTACAATGATATGCCCCTTCTGAGACAAATACCACTAAAGATTAAAAAAAGCATATAGGCTAAATACAATAACAATAACTTCACATCTTACAAGACAGTAGTACGCCGTTGAATACGTTCAGTGTAAGCTATGTGTATACCTTTTATGTCATGACAAAGTTAATGTCTGGTGGATGTAGACTACCTCAAAATGCTTAAAGTGCTTTACTCCCTTTCACAATAAATCACTGAACTATTATCTCCTCCCTTAACAAGTTTATTTTTGTCAACTTCCCCACGCTTGTTTAAAATTTACAGCAATAACAATATTGGAAAAAAATATTAACTTTAACTCATAGCTAAACAACAATTTCCTTCTGAAATGTCACATTCTTTAACTGTATAGAATAGTGAGTCATTGAAACTATAAAACTAGTCTCAATTGCTCAATTCAGCCTGCAACAGCCTCTTACTACAATGTGATGGTCCCTTGGGATATAAAGTGTTATGTATTATGTAAAATGACACTGTTTTATTAATTTCAAGAGATTGCTTTGAGAGAAAAGGGATATCAAATGTATGTTAAACCAGCATTACCATAACTATCAAAGATTTCAGCAAAAAACAGATTTTTGAAGGACATCTGGGATTGATTGATCCAAGTTCAGGTAGCGTCATAAATCTGACATAATTGCGAGTAGCAGTTACCTTTCCGTAAAAACATCCGGAAGAAGAACTGTTTCAAAACAACTCTCTTTGGAGATAACCCCGATTGTATTATCGCTGGGAATCAGGTAAGATTCTTGCAAGATGTCAAGTTTTCTTCTCAGCATCTGAAGTCCGACCCAAAATTCATCTCCTGATTGAGGTTGATTGTTGACATCTAAATCTGAAAGAAACTTGATCATAACTTTGTTTAGTTTTTTCTTATCATCAGTGACAATTTATGTGCTAATTGATAATCAATGCTCAAGGGTACTGTGGAACTTCATGTCTCTCTCAAATTTCTCCTCCTACGGCAGCCATTTACAAGATAACGCACCGACTGCAGCGTAGATTAAGCTGAAGTTCAAACAGTTAATTATTGCCTCATCGTACGTCGTGGAAATGCTCGACTGGCGGCCGACTGGCGCCTGCACCATCTCGAAACCAAATCTCGGCGTCCTCCTTTCAGGTAAGAAATGTGATGCCACTGCTTATGGGCGAATCATGTAAAACTCTGCTACATGTGAGGTCTACCTTGAACACAAGGGGCACTGCACCTTCTTTTATTGTTTTATACTTTCCCATGAAAGGCGGGACAGAAAAACAATTCATCCCCCCTCCAAAATAAAATAAAAAATCCACATAAAACAAAAAGTGGAAGCATGAATCACTCGCAAAATCTGAAAGTGGCATAATTCCATCCCATCGCCTTAATCGCCTGGGAGCTTGCTCAGAGGGACGTGCACGACTCAGAAGATGATTTAATTTGAGGGCGTGGCACTTGATTGGGAAGGAGGGGGGAGTCATATTTGGTATTGGTAGTGGTGGTGATGGTGTTGGTGGTGGTGGTAGTTAGGAGGACAATGATGAAGAAGTGCAAGGAACACTTCGGGGCGTGCCCAAGTGGAGTCAATGGGAGACCGCTGGAGCGCCGCTGCTGCCGCCGCTCTCCTTTTGTTCGGTTAGACTTACGGAACATCGTAAAGAAAAGTGGAACGGGTGGAGGAACAAAACACACAATCGCCGTCTTGAAATAATTGATTATCCGTCAATTGACCTCTTAAAACGGCTCATGTTTCGGTCCAAAAGTAGCCGGGCACTTTTGACCTCAAGGACCTCTTCCCTGTCTAAGCATCTCGTCTCCCTCTTTGACCTCCTTGTTCTGCTCCCCAAGGGTGTGGCAACAACCCCCCCTCCT
The DNA here is from genome assembly GCA_033980235.1 of Diadema setosum. Classification (NCBI taxonomy): domain Eukaryota; kingdom Metazoa; phylum Echinodermata; class Echinoidea; order Diadematoida; family Diadematidae; genus Diadema; species Diadema setosum. The sequence goes on along the minus strand of CM067070.1, from coordinate 8,262,770 downwards.
CCTCCATCCCTCTTCCAACTTTTCTTCCAGCTACTTACCACCAGACACCCTATTCCCTATTCTCTACAATTATTAGCACCAACTGAAGCACATTTTCATCTTTGCATATCCTGCAGTGTCAGCAATTTCTCGCATTGTTTTCAAATGCCCTCATGTAACATTCATATGAGAATAAGTAAAAAACACAAGAGGAAGAAAATACAGAATAGAGACATCCCCATTTAACCTTTCTTTCCTTCATCTCTTTCCCCTTCCGCTAACCTCAGGACCTTTCTTGCCCTGACAGATAATTCCCATGTAAATTTACCCTGAACCCCAAGGACAAAAAATTACCTCAAAAGGCCCCAATTTCTCTAATCTAGATATTTTTCCATTGTTCATCCATGATGCACATCCTGGCAATCTTTAGCAAGCTTTTCTGATTTCATCCTCCTTCTTGTTAATTGTTTTTCTCTTGCTGCAACCACAAAAAAAAAAGAAAAAAAAAGAAGAATGACTGTTCCTACAGTCAGGTGTAGCAGGTGGGAGTGCAATCCAGCCACTTATCGAGATGCCCATCGCCATGACGATTCTTCTGGCACATAATACCTATTTAGTACTCAATATGGTTGAATAATACCCTGGTGGTAATTGTGGTAAACCACGACCCATTCATTCTATCCTTCCACTCTGTGATTTTTCTTTCATTTCTCTTCCAATGGGGGGGGGGGGGGGGGGGGGGGGGGGGGGGGGGGGGGGGGGGGGGAATGGAGCGATCCAAAACAAATAGGACTAGCCATATGACTGATTTATTTCTTTCCTTTCTTCATGGGTATATGCAGTAGCAAGAGCCAAGTTAACACATCTGAGACTACGAATATAAAGTACCACTGATATCTTATCCACTAGGCAACAGTTCCCACTGGTAATGAGGGAGTCAAAGTAGAAATGGGGGTTCAGAAAAAACAGAGCAAGAGATAAGAGAAAGAAAAAGTGATCTCACTGCTAGATTTATGAAATATCTTGAAATTCAGGGATGCTGCCTTTTTTTTCTGTTTAGAACAAAAAATGAAGAGTTTGTTGCAAAAACCGATAAGTCCATATTTGCCAAATGGAGATATTTGCGATTAATGGTCAAGAAAATAAGAGAATAATAAGAAAATTTGCTTCTTTGACCATAACTTTAAAAATGTACCTTTATATGTAGTGACCGATATATAATTTAAAAGGTATTATTTTGTACTTTATGACAGAGACCGTACTGCAAAATCTTCAGACATGGACTTATCGGTTTTTGCGAACAAACTCTTCAAATAGTCCATCATGAAAAGTGTTTCTGTGAAAGACTTCAACAGAATATCCTTTTCTATGAACAAAGCTCATGCCACTAGAAATCTAATACTAAAATACAAAGTCCGTTCTCCAACAGCGTGACTCTGTCTGTCTGTCAGTCCCGTTGCTTTCAATTTTTCCATGAGTGCATGATTCACGTTGAAGATTAAAAAGCTAGTTTCACTGGAAAAACCAATGCCTCAAATGACCCGTCAGTTTTTCCAAATATCATGTCGCTTTCTCCAAAAGGAGTTTGTGTTTGCTTGTTTGTTTGTTTGTTTGTTTGTTTGTTTGTTTCACTATTTGACTTCTGTGCGTGACAGACAACAATCTTTCTTTGGTTGGGCTCGATTTCTCCGATTTTCCGATGACAGTTCTGGCCAGGCAACAATGCGCTGACTGTCTATCACCAGCTGGCGGACAATCTGGAAGATGCTGAAGTCGTTAGAGCAATCACCAGAATATGTTCGTTGTGGACGGAGGAAAGTGATGACTTCAAGACTTAAAAATCTTGCCAGAGTGCGTTTTCTTCCATTACCCTCCTTCTTCATGCAAACTGCAAGAGGATGTCCTAATTTGGGAATATTCTTATATTTCACCCCCCCTTTTTTTCCAGTTCTGTCACCACAAGAAAAATAAGAACCCATCCTGTCCATGTCAAAATTCCTTGTTGTTTTGACCACAAACTAAAAAAAAAAAATAGTCAAAACAGATGGAAAGTGATGTGTTGTCGTGGTGATACAATGAACGCTCTTGTCCCGAATAGTGGCAGTTGTGTCACCATGTTCCCGATTTACGAAAGGAGAGGAAAAATAGGCACGAGCGTCTTTCACAACAGACAAAGAGTGAGAGTATGTCTAAGCACCAAGTTGCAGGTGACTAAACCCCATCCTCGCTTACCCCCCCCCAAAAAAAAAAACACGCACATCAGCAAGTGGCAATGTCATTTAGTGATAAGTTCTGTCCGATCATATGTGCAGTTAGGCACTTCCGCCGATGGTGGACTCGTCGTCGTCAGAGTACGGAGCAACACTACATCTGGACGTGTCCGCTGATAAGTTGCAACGCAAACACGCCACAAAGAAGAAATCTCCTCCATACTTATGTAACACGTACTTAGAGTAAAGTGCAATTCAACGCCATCTTCAAGCTGGCTTCGATAAATTGTGCCAAGTCTGATAAACAGAATAATAGAGGTTTCATAACAGTTGGACTTTGGAATAAGCAAGTTGTGAAATTTCAAGGTGTCCCATGTTTTCACAAATTGACATTCTAGTTGCAACCACATGTGCAAATTACATAGAGAAAGGTGATGATATCAGTAGATTACAAATCTTCCACCGACTTGCACGCAAATCCTGAGCAAATATACTCTTTCTGACATGAAATCAAACAGAAAAGACACTTGTATCATTCACATCAAAATTTGGCTATGTGGCAATGACTAAAAGCAATGGCTTTAATGAGGATAGTCAAAATATTTCTATGATTGTAGTGACCATAAACTAGTACGAGAATAGTTAGATGACATCATCAATTCCACTAATTTGCATACGAGGCTGCCACCATAATCAAAATTCAGTGAAAACATCATGAAATGTGAGAATATCATTGGTATCTCCTTTCTCACTCTTATGAAACTTCCATCGTTTTGTGTGATTTTGCTCTGTCTTTTTTGTTTTTTGTTTTAATCAGACTTGAACATGGATTGTTTTATGTGTACTTTAAAGTCCCCGTGCCACATGGGAGAAGGGTATAGAGAAATCTCAACTCCCATAAGGACCATTTACTCCTACTTTGTGGAGTCCACGGGGTTACAGGTGTGCACTTTTGTCTGTGTGTGCCTGTCATATCAAATTGTCTTTGATGGGTTCACTGTAAAAGGCATCTACATCTACCTGGAATACCACTAAGTGTCCATCAAAATGAGTGCAGGAATGGTGTACCTTAGATTCTAGCTGACAAATATCAATTCAAACAATTTGTTGTTGAGATGGCTTTCAAGGGTATCTAAAAGAAACATTTCCAACATTTTGTTGGAATGCTCCCAACACTGTAGGAAACAAAGTGAAAACAACATTCTTGTTTGTCTTTTTCAAAACAAACACACAGCAAACATACACTCTAAACCTAAAAATCAATATCTTAACAACAAAGACACAATGAACATATCCTTGACCCACTTTTTTAAAACACTTATACTGATATAAATCTTGTAATGATTGATTGAAGATGATTTTGCTGAATGTTACAATTTTTTTTTTAATTGGTTGTTGAACCTGTGACCCTTCTGTTAAAAAAGGAAGAAATGGGATGACCAGGTCTGGATATTGGAGTGTAAGCTTCGCTAGCATCAGTGACTTACCTGTATGTTGCCATGACAATGCGATTGATGTTGCCAATTTGATGAGATGCACAACATGGAAGGAAATAAGAGAGAACAAAGAAAAGAATAATTAGCCATAAAATATGTCATATCACAAACAATAATACACCACATATATACTTCACGTTTTAGTTTTGTTTGGTTACATTTAATTTACATCAACACTAAGGAAGTACTTTAACTGCTTACAAGATAGCTCTCATGAACTGACAGTTAAAAGCCCCCTTGGGATGAGGATGAGGTGCCTTGTCTAGTGGCACAATTGCTGCTGCCAAGGGGACTTGAACCAGGGACATCGGGATTGGGAGTTCATTTATGACTAAAAACCTCATGCCGAAAAAGGGGGGGGGGGAGGTGGGGGAGGAGGAAGGGAAAGTTGGGGCTTAATTAAACATATATGTTCAACAATGCTGCCAATAACAAGAAAAATGGCAAAGAGGATGCCTTATCTGGGGACAATAAAAATGCCTTAAGCAGTCAAAGGAATAACAACTACACTTCAGATACACAGTGCGATTTATCAATGATAAATGCTTTTGTAGTTTGTGCTAAAATGTGGAATTCCGATTTGAAATGTGGTCTTAAAAATAAAAAAAAAGAGGAAAATTGGGGAAATTCCAAAAGCTTGTAAAAACAGGGCAGCAACCTCTAAAATCCTCATTCATCTCATCAAACTCCTGCTGTGAATTCCTCAGCCTGCTCAGAATAAACACTCACCGAAATGAGAGGAGAGACAAACTAGCCACACAAACCATTCGTAAAAACATGACGTCTGGCACAGGTTATGGGGGTTGTTGCCGTTTGGTCAACCGCTTTACGTCCGGGGGTAATACGTTCCCGCGAAAGAAAACACCGCAGAGAGTCTACATAGACCTTGTATCAATATTAAGTCGTGATACTGACTCGCAACAAAGTGGGAGAAATCCACAAAAATGGCTCAAAACAAGCTCTTTGATTTGTTTCCGACGCTAATTTGTCATAAGTACCGTAAAATATATCAGACAGATCAAAGTGTTCATGGTTTGTTTGACATTGGTCCATCAAATATTTCCAGGAATTTTGTTTATTTACTTTTGTTGAGTGCTGACAGTGGTCAATAGTTATTGAGATAACAGATTTCATATTTTCTTTTCTGTTAATATGTAACTTAGTCTGAGATATGACGCACACACACAAAAATCATCGGTTAGATTCTAAGAAGTCATCAATTGTTTTCATATATCTTGAAGGGTTCGTTCTGATAAGAGTTTCAGTTTTGTCAGGACATATCTGCATTTTTATATACTGCATATTTATTTTGTTCTGTCCTTTGTTTAAACTTATATATTAGTCTGTTTATGAATGTTTTGCAGAAATATGTTTGTTATTTCAGTGCCAATGTTCATTATTATTATTATATTTGGTTTTTTTTTTGTTTTGGATGGGGATTTTTGTTTATATTCACTTGTTTGAAATGATCAGGTCTGTTGCATTTGCATTTATTGTTTGTGATGAAATTATAAAGCCATGTGTTGCATTCATGTGTTCTTGTTATTTCAATAGTTTGATCAACCTATGGCAACTGTTCCACCTGCTGGGGAGGTATGAATGTGTTCCAGTCTCAATTTTGCACCCATCTCTCTTCCATTCCTCCCCCCCCCCAAGAAAAAAAAAATACATATCTTTGTTATCGCTCCATGACCAGTGAGTCACGCCTCCTGACCCTAAGGATTTGTTGATGCACATGTCTGCCGTACGAAAAAAGTGGGCAAATTAATAAAAATTGAGATCACCGCAACACAACACATGACTGCCACAAAAAAGACAGCGGGATTAAAAAAGAAAGAAAGCGGTGTTGTTGGAGAGGTAGAAGTTGTTTCGATGACGGGAAGTGTGAGAAATAGCATGCAAATAAAAATGATATGAATTTATCTCCCCCCTCCCCCGCCCCACCATCGCCTTTCAAAAAATGAAAATAAAAATGGAAGTACAGTATGTCAAGAAGGACAATGACCCTGTCACGGAGACAAAGAGAAAACAGGAGAGTGACGGAACATTTGATGAGACGATTAATTTGTCTGCAGTGACTTTCATTTTTTTTTTTTCTTCAGGGGGTTGGGATGGGGGGTGGTGGAAGGAGAAGAAAGATCTAAAGTGGAAGAAAAAGACCTGAGTTGATGATGATGGAAAAATATGATTTGTCATACAGAGAACATTTGCATGATTAATTTTTTCTCTCATTTTTTTCTCCAGATTTTGAGATCCGGCCCGCTTAGCCTCGAGGATGATGAGTAGGAGGGAAACTGAAAATGGGGAGGGACTTTTTAATTTGGAAAACTACTCCATCCTCTCCCCCTCCTCCACCCATTCCTACTCCTCCTCCTCCTCCTATTCCTCTTGGTGGTCCCTGAGGCAAGATGTGTGTACCCCATTTCTGCAGGGAGGGGGGCGGGGGAAATGAAGGATGGGGGCAAGGTGTGGAAACATTTGAGACAATCAAGAGGGACGGCGCCTCGGACAATGGCTTTCAAATGGCAGAAATGAGTAGCTACGTGATGGGGCATTTTGTCATTCCATCAGCCCACAGGTCATTACATGGGTGGGACTATGAGATAAAAAAAAAGGGAGCAGAAAGATGAAATCAAGTTTATATGAAGCAATCACATCCTCTCTTTGTTACGGTTCACCAATGATTGCTTTAGACAGGGGGAAAGTTCAATTTGGGAAATTATTGTTTTGCAGATTGACAAAGTACAAATTATTTGGAGGGGGAAAATGTGTTAAATTGATAAGTGTCCGGGGATGGGCTGAACTTTTGCGTTGCTTTCATCTCATCAAACTTTTTCAATTAGTTTCTGCCTACGCAAATGACGAGTGCGCTTCATTAGACAGCCCAACTTTTCAGGTTGGATTGACAAGACCATTCAACCTCTCCTCATTTCATTACTATATCAACATCCATCATTTTTCTTGGCGATGTCTTTGGTTCGGAAGCAGAAGGGAGTTATGACACTGCTGGCTTGGTAAAAAGTCATAATACTTTTCTGCCTCTTATTTTCTGCTGTTATGTTTAATTGGCACTAGCCTCACTACAATGCACAGAGAGATTTTAAATAAATACAAGATGTGAAAGATATAATAGATATGAAAGATATCAAAGACAAAATATATGACAGATAACAAAAATACAAAAGAAATGAAAGATATGGAAGATATCAAATATATGGAAGATATAAAATAAATAGAATATATAAAGAGGCAAAGAAAACCAAGAGATTGCACAAGCTGCAAAAGGGCAATAAGGGAAGATGACAGAAAGTATAATTTCTCTGATTTTATATCTAAATGTAATTTGTTTAATCATTTGTGATGTGCTTTGGTTGTCAACTGGCACATGAAATGTTGAGCACAAGTTATGTTTGTGAATTTTTAGAGAAGAATATTAGATTAACAGTAGGTTGGGAGGAGAAAAAGGGTGTTGAATTTTCCAAAATGGTGTTATCTATTTGGCTATGGCTTTATTGGATGCTAATAGTCTTCACTGAAGAGCTCTGAAATTAATCCTGAAATATCATATTAATGTCAGTCCTAACCTCTGAATTAATGGTGTGACAGCTTTTCCTTTTTTTTTTTGTTATTTTTTGTTCAGACTCAAAATGTATGTCTGCCTCTGTGTAACATTTGAAGAACTAAATAAAGAATCGCCGAGTAATGCTTCCTCCTTGGCTGTTCTAGCAGATGAAGAAAGAAGAAAGAATAGCCCTACTATAGGTCAAGCCGCTGATTAATGTGCTGTCCATCTCTACGACATGTTCTAAAAGCTCTGTCGCCGCGAATTCCATCCTGCGATGCATCACCGTGTATATATATCTTGCAGTGGGCAAAGAGTATAGTACTTCTCAAGGATAAAGAAAGGAAGAACAAAAATCTATCACAGTGAAATATGCAGTGTGGGGAACCGGCGATGGCACGAGATACAATTTGCAGTCAATACTGCACATCTGACTGATGGAGTAAAGGAATAGAATAACAAACATTTGCACTTCCTGTCTAAATGCAATTTTAGCAAAGGAAAGTAGGAAAGATATCCAAACAGAATAGAATGACCAGGGCTGCCAATACTGGAAACTAGTTGAGAGTGAGACTCCAATATGCCAATGCTATATTAAATTTATGAGTCAAAATGAGTGAGATCAATAGAAATGCATGCAAATGAAATAAAGTTTTAGAGTGAGAGAGGACCAAAATGCGCGAGTCTCATGCTCAATGCGTGAGTTGGCAGCCTGGAATTACCCATTGACTTTTTGATGCAGTTAACAATGACATTGCCCATATTGATTATATTTTGCTTGCCTGTAGTTAACCATTTGTGTTTCTTTTCATCATTTTGTTGTTGTTGTTGTGAATAGAGCACGTACTTCTCCAGTGGCCAGTGACATGAAGTGAATGCAGTGGAATGAATAAAGAAAAAGAGAGAAGAAACTGAATGAAAAGGTGAGAAATGAAAATGAAGGTATAAAAGAAAATACAGCAACAGGTAATAAAAGAATAGAACAAGGAGGAAGAGAGGGATAAGTTATATTGAGCTTAATGTCATCCAAAGTCTCTTCACCTCCTAAATGTATCTGGCGATTTTGTACATTACCTTTAAATCTTCCCATACCGGCAAACTAAATCCTTGTAAGACTGGTGTAAATGAAGGATATGATATTGGTACTTAAAACCCACTCCCGACTCCATTATTTGCTGTTATTCATAGATGCCTCGGAGACATAAAATAATGTTTGATCTTCTTAGCCGAGGAAAGCACACCGCCCCTGGAATTGGTCATTCTCCCGGACAAACTTTGTCGACTTCGCCCCGAACGAGAGGGTGACAACATGTGGGGGAGAGGCACTCATCCGCCTCGTCTCCGAGTCCTTTCAGATTGCCGAAAGAACTCGTTTGTAAACGGGGTTATGAAACACATCTTATACTATTCAAGTGATCTGTTATTCCATTATCATTTATCATTTATCGCTTTCTTTTTTTTTGTTAATGTAGATCGAAAAGCTAATGTGAATCAAGTTTCTCTGAATCACATTCCAAATTACAGTGATGGTTTTGATATTGTTTTATCCCGTGATGTACTGTATTTTGTTGTTGTTGTTGTGAATAATGAAAAATGAACTCAATTTAGATTCAAATTAAATTCATTTATCTATTTATTTATTCATTCATTCATTCAATTCTAGTCATATCCTGAAATCAATTTAGATAAGTTTAAGCCAAGAAGTGTTTTCCTAATAATCTCACTCCATTCCACTTGCACATTTACAGTTTGAAAAAAAAAATGCAGAAGTGGGGTTTAACTTGACCTCACATTCGCTCTGATTATGGAGTGTGCAATCTCCTCGCATCTAAGCTTTATCACGTGACCAAAACTCTCAAAACTCTCCAACTCTCAACAAGTTTGGAAATGCATTCAAGGAACATGCAATCACAAACGAGTTCTTCCGAAAGCGTGAAACCCCTCCATCTCCTTCCCGCTCCGCGGCAATCCCTCCCACTTCCCTGCCTCACGTTTATCTAATCTTTTGAGAGGGCTGAAAATGGGGAGTGGAGCGGCCGCTTCAAGGACCGAAACACATCTTCAACCTGCGCGCACGTGTCTACTATAAAAGGCCAGCAAACAGGTGGATTGACAGATGGAATGACGGATGGATAGCTAGATGGACAGATACACAGAGAGGAAATGGTAGTAGCAGCTCACAGTATGATACATGGTCAGATGCACTTTGATAGAAGAAGATATTAGATTATACAATTTAGAAGTAGATAGAGAAACTTGACAAAGGGAAATATGAATATTAAGATATTGATGTATAGATACACATAAATAGAGGGATACAGATTTAGACAGAATCTGTTAGAACTGGATTGAAAATGATTGCATAATGCTGTCATTGATGGATGACAAGAAATCAATCACATCGAATACAAGGAGAGGAAAATATGTATATAAATGCATCTATATATGTATATATAGTGAGAGAGATAGAGAAAGAAATATATAAAACATATCTATATATTTAAAAATAAAGAGAGATAGAGAGAGAAATATATAAATATATGTGTATACATAGAGAGAGATAAAGAGATACATGAATATATCTATATATGTGTATATAATAAGAGATAGAGAAAGAGATATATAAATCATATCTATATATTTAAAAATAAAGAGAGATAGAGAGAGAAATATATAAATATATGTGTATACATAGAGAGAGATAAAGAGATACATGAATATATCTATATATGTGTATATAATAAGAGATAGAGAAAGAGTTATAGAAAGAGATATATAGAGAGAAAGATGGGAGAGAGAAAGAGATATGAATACTCTCGTTGCCATTGGCAACATGTTTGCCACACAGTGTTAAGGTGCAACATTAGAAACTGGTTGAGAGGATAAAGGCAAATTATGAACCAATACTAATATATTTGATGTAAAAGACTAAGTTTGTGGACAGTTTAAGCAGTGATTAGATAGAGGAATACAATGTGTGGCACAAAGGTTTTGATAGAGAGGTGTATGAAGATGTATATCAACAGACAAAACAGATAAATGTAGTTCAAGAGATGGGCTTACAAAGATAATAGACCAACAAACATACAGAGTTTAGATGGATACCTTACATTATGCATAGTCTGTCATACAATTCTATGATCCCTCTGTTGCCATTCTTATTTATTTATCATGCTTTATTTAGATGAATTCACTGTATCAAAAATGTGAGCCAAATCTGTGTGAGTAAAGTACAGCAATGGATAATATCCATTTGATAGTGAAAGTACAATTGATTGTGGCTTGGCACACACTATCTGTCGTTTGATTAGCGGGGAAAAAAGGCGAGATTCTCTCCTTCCTTTCACCTCTCCGACAAATATTCATTTGCCCGTGTTTGCACCGAAAGAATGCCACGAGAGCTACTGTTTACGCGACGGCGCCGCAACCCGTGGTAAGGTGATGCGTCGGGCAAATCCGCTGACAAGGTACTTAGCGGCACTCGGCACGACTTGCTACACAAGCCATCTCGATTAGAGGGGCTCCGTTTTCCCCGTGCTAACAGAGACAAGATATTGGTGAGTGTATTTGCCGAGCAAACACAAGTGGGAGATGATAGCGGAACAGCAAGACAACCAGCAAGGTGCGACGGTCACGTCGTAAACTTAAAGCTGCATCGATTCGGGCGGGCAACATGTCAGCGCCCTCTCTCGATGAAACAATGATCGACTCGACTGCAATTAATTAGGGAAGCCTTGCTTAATGCACTGTGCTTATTATTGCTAGTCATTTAATTTGAATTCTGAGAGTAATTTGCTCAAGATTTCACTTTGATCATCATTCATGGCCCGAAAGGGATCGTCTGTCCTTTCTCGGAAGAACAATGCTAACAAATCACTCCGGCTTCATTTTCTGCTCTAATGGGCATGCATCATCCGTCTTCCGAGATCCTTTCTGATTGGAAAGAACTTCACGCGGCTTGAATAACTATTGGCCGTGGAGCAGCATCATTTGTCACACCGGAGCCCCGACAATTTTCAGTGCTTCGAGAGCATTTGGTAGTTACATCAACGCTGTGGAGTGTCCCTCCATTATTAGGGGGGGGGGGGGCGGGCTCCATCGCCGCGCAAATCGAATTGAACGCGAGCGGCCTTGAAGCAATTAGCGAGACAAAGACCAATAGCATCTTGATCCGATCTCGTAGAACAACGGCCATGACCATGGCAACTTTCCGTCCGGCTGTCTCTTCCTGACATTATTCCTTTCCTGTCGAGATAAAGTTTTGTTCAAAACTGTGGTATGTGTTTGTGTATGTATGTATGTATGTATGTATGTCTCTATTTAACCCTTTCTGTACAAGGGACCTTGGACAGTATGTACAGTGCTATGGGGATTTCTGTGCCAATCATGCACCCAAAGCATACAAAGGTTTAACCCGTTGAGGATGGACTGATTTTGCTACACCACGCATTTCCCATAGACACCTGCCCGAGTATTCACGGGACTCGTCCTCAACGGGTTAAGCAACATGATTACTTTACAGACAGCGTAGAACCATAGAGCCCACTGGTTTGTTTTCCTGTAAGTTAGGATCTCTCTGACCATCATAAAATCACGACATTATGTTACTACGATCGTTAGATACCATACATGCCCCTGGAAGGCAATCTAAAGATCAGAAACCTGCTGTAGCAAGCCATTTAACCCATCACTATTTGAGACACCCGGGCCCCATTTCATAAAGGACGTTAGTATAGCAACTCTTCGCTGGAATGGCCACTTCCAATGGCAACAGCCAATCAGGAAGCTGGATATTCGTTGTTTGGATGACAATTGCCATCCCAGCGAAGAGTTGCTATCGTATCACCTTTTTATGAAATGGGGTTTAGGTATCTCGTGTACATAGTTCATGGAGATGTCAAAATTCTTGCAGCCCAGGAATGAAATGAATTGTGATTATTTTTCTTGACTATAAACTTCAGTTTAATAAACCGGTGATATATTTCAGGTAAACAAGCTCTCAGTATTTTGTACAACACTAAAAAAAAAAAAAAATGGTATTGTATTTTCAAGTATTAATGGCTCCAAACCATATTTATTCCACACTGAGCACATAGAGACGTATAGCGGTACGCTATTTCGAATTTCACAATATGAGCACTGTTGATTATCAACATCACCATCACTACATCCATGGTGAGCAAGTTTGTTTAAAAGTTAAAAGATAGAAAAAACATAACTAATGATGGGGATGCCTGGATGTTGCCAGTATGCTCTACGTGGCGATCGTGTTTCCATGGAAACATTCGTCAACCCATTCATCACCATTAACGATAAGTGTTTGTGTAGAATAACAATGGCATTACTGGGGAGGTAGTCCAGTCCAGAAAGAGTAACATGAGGCAGCAGATGACTCAAATACTGTTTTTGAATCCCGCGAACGTGTCATGGTTCGGCTCCATCTGGATGAGAAAATGTGCACTGGTTACATTTTTGAAGAAATAAAAAAATGAGGGCAGCAGCAAGCTCAATTTGATGAATGTCATGGTTACCAGTTGGCAATCCCATCAAATTCGTGCAGTGCCTGCACTTTTCCCCAAAACCAGTGACCTCTCGCAAATTTGTCTGACATTGTCTAACAAAGACTAATAATGGATGGGGTCCCGTGGAATTGCCTTCCAATGACAACCAAGAAAAAAAAATTATCACCTATCCCCCTGCACTTTTTTTTTAATTGCCTTAAATTGGCAACAATCTTCGACAGCTGTTAGCCTTCGCGCAAGGTCCTAGCACTTAGCCACATTCAGGAAATGAAGAATAAATTGAGAACATTTAGTTCAGACATTGGGTTACCGGTATCATCAAAGATAGTTTCTTTCTGATGACACTGATCGGACAATGGTCTGGCAGAATTCAGAAAGATGCTCAGAAATTCCTCAAATCTGAGTTTCAAAGTTTGGCAAGTACATGTAGTGATGAGAGAAATCTTGGGCGGTAATACAGTAAAATTCACAGCAGTACAGAAAAGCACTTTTTACACTTGTGTTTCTTAACCCCATACTGTCTCTGACCCAGGACTATCGTTAGTCCCGTACCAATTTTTTCAGCTTTTTACACTCACCAATAAATCCCGTACTAAGCTCTTGTCCTGGGCTAAGGAGAAAACTGACCTTTTTACACTCATATTTCTTAGCCCCGTACTTTCCAAACCACATGAATATTCATGATTACGCTGTGCACTGTACAAGTACACGCACGCACCAGCAGCACTTGATTATGTCGTTTCTGATTGGTCAGTGGGGGATCGGACTTATTATTTTATAATTATGATTATTTTTTCGTTCTGTTTACACTCGCTTGCTTGGCACTGCAACTGCGGGGTTAGCACCGCAATTGCGGTGCTAACCCTGCTATTTTGCAGGGCCAGATAGTACGGGATTATCGGTGGGGCTAGCCCACTTTCGCAAAAACAAGTGTAAACAGAAAGTGGGCTAAGGAAAGTCCGGTACCAACGGTGGGGCTAAGGTCCCCCCTTAGCCCCACCGTTGGTACGGGACTAAGCAAAAATTTGCAAGTGTAATAAGCCCTAAAGAGACAATTTCTTTTTTTAAAAATCTGACATGCACATAATTTGCATTTTCCCAATGTCTTCATTTAACATGAAAATGAAATACTTGAAAAATGAAAATGAAAGGCATAAAATTCTGAATAATGTAATGATGGCGCAGTTTTAATCTCATCACTTGTCCACTTAGAAGTGATAAATCAATCTCACTCCAAGAGCTATCTTTTCTAATTTCCAAAAATTCTACGGATGAAATGCTATAGCCCTCATGACCAAAACTGGTGGTATTATAAGAACAAGCTTGAATCAAAAACCAATGTTTGAAATTATGATTTCCATGACGAAATGTTTGGCGACTTACTAATAAACACACCATGGTTCATTTGAGCATTTTTCATACCCAGGATCCTTGCCCTCTTGGAAAGGACATATTCTGATGATAATGATAACTTTTGTTCTATCTTATTTTATTTTCTATTTTTTACCTGGTGCTAAAGTGCACACAAAAATGAGCAAAACACGGCCCAATTTTGGGTCAAAATTAAAACACCCTTCATCTCTCGCCGAAAAAGAACAGAGTAATGAAAAGTTATAATTTTGCAATTTTGGAACCTGCAAACTGTAAAGGTTGCCGCCACCACAATGGCTGACAGAAAAATGATTATCGAGTCTTTGGGAGTGGAAATTGCCGATTCCAGAATACGACCGGTGACGGCATCGCCGGTCACTAAATTTCAGAAGGACTCGGCCCGGGACTGGGATAGAAGGGGTGGCTGGAACCGCCGCAGTACTAACTCCAATTTCCGAACAAAAGATTTTTCACTCCGAGGCGGACGCTGGTAAGTCCATCACGGGCGCACGCGTGCGAGCGACGGGAGAGAGCGAGCGATAAGGGAGAGCAGGGTGCGAGAAGCAATTTGTGGATGTTGGGGGGAGAAAATGTATCTTAGATGAGGTGGATCTGGGATTGAAATTCAAGGAAGGGTTTTTTTCTCTTTTTTGAAATCTATTTCCTCCACTTTTCTAACTCTTATCTTGGCTGCACGAAACAAATTAGCGACACGAGTGTATTTTTATCTCTCCGTTTCCTCTTCTGTTAGAATTTCTTTCTGCTGGCAATTATGTGTTCTTCCCCCTGATGTCTTTCACAGTGGGAATGACTGCAGAAGAGGAGAAAAAAAAAGAGAGAGAAAAAGTCTGAAGACAATGTTGGGATGGAGGAACCAGGGGTGCAAGGTATTAATGTCATTAAAGGAACTAAGCGTCATGTAAACAGCAGAAAGTGGGGGGATGGAGAGAATGCAGACGACGGGGGGACGTGTGCGCTGTGGCCGAGGATAAAACGAGATTCCAGGAGCGAAAGAGAGACCCTAATAGCCCCAACATGGCTTGCCGTAGAACAGATGAGGACATCCAATAGATGCTCTTAAGGAGCAGGCAGGGGGAATAGACTTGGTTAATGATGCGGAATGGCGACAAGAAAGGGCCAGAAACAAAGAGCGAACCACCTCAATATACAGCCAAAATGATGCTGATGCTGATGCTCAAACAAACAAACAAACAAACAAACAAACAAACAAACAAATATTCTCCATCCTCTGTATTGGATAATTCTGAATTTTCAAAAGATGTTTCGAAATGGTTTCAGCACTGTAAATATGCAGATTGGTTTGCTTCATGTGTTTGTTGATATGTTGATTACACACATAGTCACTATATTACCAAAGAGGGCAGACAAATTCATGCTTCTGTCATTTCAAACTCCACCTGGGTTCGTGTCCTAGTAAATACAAACAGAAGACAAGTGACATTCAAAACCTACTCTAGCCCCCAAACTTTTAGAAAACATAGTAAAACTACATTCTGATGAGGCAAAAATGAAGAACACGTTGGTATGATTGAGTGATAGAAATAAATCCTTGTCACTAGGAGACACGAAGTATCATGACAGCCATATAGTGCAGTGAGATAGATCTATGTAACCATGAAAACATTGTCAGTGTTAACACGACTCTACCAGAGGGACTGCCAAGCGAGACATGGGTATAGGACCTTCTACTTGTTACTATCCAGCGTCCTAACCACGATGTCAAAATCATGTTAAGACGAAGATGATAACGAAAGGGAGATGAAGAATTTTGCGACTACAGAGGAGATGGTCGCATCTGTCTTTCCCCTCCCAAGTGACCCCGATATGAATCAATTCGAGCTTGGGAATAGTTTATTAATGACCCCGAGATGCTCAGGGGAACTGGAGTGACAAATGAACGGGGAAAAAACCTGATGGAGGTCTCGCCATTTTGGGGCAGTTAATCTCAAATCTTGCTTGATTATATCGTCTCTGCTGCGAGAGAGAGAGTTAGCGCAGACAAAGCCATACCAGTGATATGGCAAATTTCTTTTTTCCCTTCGGCTTCTTCTACTACTAGTGCTCCTTTTCCGGCGCAGCCATTTGTCCTCCCGTTCCCGCGGCAACCATGTGGCAAAGACGGGAAGGACCTAGTTTGCAAGGAGGGCGAGTGGCGACGTCGCGATACCCACGTGTCATTCGTCATTGGTTCGCTGTCACCGACGATTTGCCTTCTTGCCTCGTACTGATTGCCCGCCATCGACGCTCATTTTCTGATTCTCCGAGATTTTACAAGATCCATGACCACGTGAAGAGAGAAAATCCATAAGAATGTAAACTGTTCGTACATTTCTGGAACTGTTCCATGCCATCATCATCATTAAGTCATCAGTTTCCAATCAGCTGATAATATGTTCAGTTACCATGGCGATGATGATGCTGCAGACTCCCGCAATGTTTCAATGACTGTTTGTTGTACACACTCCACGTGACTTTAAACACAGCCTGGAAATGATGATAAAACTGATGTAGACCTAGTTTAAAGACATTAGTCGAATGAATAAAAATTTGGCAGTTGCCCGTTGCATATAAGATGCATTTTTTTTCGCTTTCTTATAGTGCTCATGTGAATGCAAGAGAAAGAAAGAAAGAGAGAGAAAGAGTTTGGAGAACAAAAATGATATACTTAACAGCAGCAGCCATTTAACTCCCTGAACTTGGCTGCAGAGGTGCATTTCAGCATTATGCACTTGAAGAGAAACAGTAAAGAAAGATGTTATGAGAAAGAAGTGAGATGCGTGTGATGTAGGAAACAGATGGAGAAATTTTAAAGAGATAAAAATTTACACAAAAATAAGATCAGATGAAGAAAAAAAAAGAAGAAGAGAAAGAGAGACAGACATATGGTAAAGAAAGTTATGTGACCAGCCAAAGGTCAAGGTGACATCTAGTGCCTGCAAAATTGGTTGCCATGGCAACTCTTCCAGAAGAGCAGGAGCAATATTGAGGATGAAGCGAATCCCTTCTGGTTTCATTAAGTCCTGGGTGCCATCATCGGTCAAGCTTGGCCGGACCGTTTACCTCCCTACTCGCGATCTTAAGAGGTTATTACACTGCAAGTGAAGACAAACAATGAAAAAAAAAAGAGAAAGAAAACCGCAGAAAGGAAGCACAAATTTTCTCATATTGGTTCCTGGAAAAAAGAAAGAACGATGGAAGAACTGAATGACAGGTTGGTGGAAAGTGGAAGTGATATGAATGGGTTGATGTCCTGTCAGGGATATACACAGCATCTGAAGGTAAGGTTAAAAAAAAAAAGAAGTGATTGTTGAGGCTTTTTGGGGGCTACTTTGGAAGGGCCGTGCCATGCTGTCCAGGCTTTAAGCTCTGACCAAATTGATCCACTTTAACGTGCAGATGGGCAGTGCGCCATTAGTGTCATCCAGATAGATAGGTAGGAATATCACACAAGAGACAGAGGAGAGAGATATGAAAGATAGAAATATAAGAGAAATGATCAGAGATGAGAGATATATCATTATGTCTCTTTCCTCCAACTTGACACATACTGACAGACAAATATCTGAATACAAACATTCACTCATATAGACATATTGTACAGATGTTTATGCTTGCATACATACAGACACACTCACATGTGTATAAATGTATATCTCTCAACATGTTAATCTATCCTTTCATCTATCTGTCTAAATCTATCTATCTATCTATCTATCGATATCTGTCTATCTATTTATCTATGTGTATATATTTATCTATTCATTTATCTATCAATATCTTTCTATATCTATATCTTTATACATATACAACACAAACATACACATACATTAGAATATATGTTCATAAAAGCACAGACATTCAAACTAAGTAATAGAGCATACTGTCTAATATATACTTAATTATTCAATGTCCAAGCAGGTGAAGAAGAACACCAAGACTGCCAAAAATATCACAAAATATTTCATAACTTGTATCTCTATTTTCATTTCTTTTCCTTGCAATGATTCTCAGCTGAAATCTTTCCATTCACACAAGAGAGATGCTAGGGTTAGTGAAAACTCTTATCATCTAGGATATACGTAACATAACTTAAAAAACCCCCAAAAAACAAAAATAAGAACTGCCTGTCCATAATGCAATCCCCAGGCAATGAGATAAGTTGTACAGTTAACTCTCTCCCTACAAGGCTCCAATTTCTTCAGTTTTTGTACATGATCAGCAAGATTTCAGTCGAAAATGAATTAATATCACATATTCATAACTGAACAGTTAGTAAAGAGTCAGTGCATGGCTCAGCGACTCAAACGTGGCATGGTATGGTGACAAGAATAAGTGACGCTGGTCAAGTTTGACACATAAAAGCACCAATGCAAGAGAGCGAGAAAGAAATCAGATCCTGCAAAGACATAATGAGGAGTCAAATCTCGCAAGTGTGAGTGACAGCAATAGGCGACAAATGATGGCCATTAATTACTCGTGATGATGCAACTGCACCCACTAAAGGACACGTACCGCCCTCCCCAAGCGCGTATAATCCCGGCGGTGGAAAGTTTTGTTCGCAAATTGAGCACCCCGGCCCCCGAGCCACGTTCTCCTGCACCTAAAGGCACCGCTAATCTCCCAAATCTATTACCGTTTGCCGCCGATTCCGCCTTGTCCACCGGTGGATGCTGGACGGAGTGACAGAGTGGGGAGAGAGATAGATAGAGAGAGCAGTTGCTACAGTACGCGAGACTGAATTCTACAGTCTAGAGGAAGTCAGTGTAACATCCATTGCTTTTTGGGATCATATTAAATACTCAGAAGAATAGAAACACATGAAAATCTGAATATATTCATATGTTTGTCTTTTTGTCTTTTTTCAAATTGAACATCTGTGCTACCTTCATACTGTACAACAATTTACAATGTTTTACACAAAGACATGACATCATTCTTATATCTGAAACTTTGACAGTAGTATATCTTGGAAGATATATTTGATAAGGCCATCATCATTATATCTATCTGTCTATCTGTAAGTAGAGGAAGGAGTCTCAAGTACGTCATTGTTAGTTCCAACAATTTTTTTATTAACAAAATTTTCCGCCCGTCTCGGGCTTTATCAGTGTCTATCTTTATGTATATATATCTGTATATATGCAAGATATATGTCATATATTTCTTCTGTTTTTAAGTTTACATCAACACAGATGTCATATGCATTGCTGTCCAATAATAAACTTCCACGACTGTAATATCCTAATGTCATTGAAGAATATCTGAATTTGATGAAAGAAAGTGGCTGGGTATCTGATTTTACAATTACTACATACTTCTCTGAAGTATACAGCATTCCTAATGCATTTCAGGACATCTTGAGGAGTCATGCCAAGTTGTGAATTGCATGGAATAATGTTTGTTAAAGAAACAAAACAGAGTCAAAGGAACCAATCCAATCAAGAGCCAAAATGCATATCCCTTCTGAAGAGCATTTTTATATGACATTTATAAACAAACCTACACATTTTATGCCTGTTTTTTTATGGTAAGAAAGAAATGCTCCCACACAGGTTGTGGATGCTTGATGCAGAATGTGCACGCATCTCTCACAGTAATGCTATAATCGAACTTTCTTACATCCTCCGCATCGCCTATTCCAATATCCCAGATTTTTTCGACCCGGGTCAGAAGCAAGTGAGGTTACCGTGGTTGCGGGCGGGGACAGATTCTGCAGCTGATCGACCATTTTTACTGACAGGTGATTGATTAACATTGATTCTTATTTTTTATCAGTCAGCGCATTTTTGTTGCCTAACCGGAATTGTGACAATCACACGGAAAGGCTCTGGGCAACTCTCAAGTTGTCTGCCGAAATATATATTCGCACCTCCGACTTCTCTGCTCTTTCCTACTCTCTCCTCCTGTTCTTCATATCGAGTGACGGAAATGCATCATTTTTTAGCCTCATTTTTCCCTTACACTTTTCTCCCTCTTCCGTTTCCCCCTTTTTCCCTTCCCACTCGAGCCCCAGCCATGAAAATCCTGTCTGCAAACAGAAATGTTGCATTCTTTTAAATTGCATTGCAGCAAAGATGCTGGATCCATACTGGGGCTGTTTGCTATGACAACAGTGAGGAACATCTCCTTGGAACAGCCAAGTTTGGTATTAAGGGTTTCTTGCTTTAACTTTAAAGGTAGCAATATGGTTGCTAAGATGGTTAAGATCTCTCAAAGGAAAATTATTTGGACTTTCAGCTGACAATAAACAAACTTGTACAAGTAAAATGAATTCTTTACCTTGAAAAGAGAAAATTAGGGTAAGCTTTAGTTCTTGTCCTAAAATCTTCCTGCAGCTGTCCATAGATACAGCAAAGTATGTCCAGTAATAGTATGTAAGACACTCTGTATAACAGTATGTAGAAGAGGAGAGGAATCAATGTAGACCTATCAATGGGAGGTAGTACAGGAGAACCATGGAATGGAGTGGTGCTAAGCTAAGTGAGGGTAACTGAGATCAACACAATCTCAGAAATTGACCCCTCTGTCTAGAAAACGGAAGACAAAGGAGAAAGGAAGAGGAAACGAAGAATGACTAATCCAGCTTGAAGGACAATGCTCATAGAGGAAAGATCCACGCAAAATTCCATCACCTTGCAAACTGAAAAATCGCCTCCAGGCTGCATGTACACAAATGATAATCCATCATTTTACCCCCATGCATAGCTAGAGAGAGGACACCAATATCTACCCCAGCTGTGACACCAGCTTTTCCCTAACTGCTCCTCCGCCTCAAAAAATGGCTGCCACTTTCCGCCGTTGCCATGCCAACATCCTCCGCATCCATTCCGCAGCCCGGACATTTTGTGTTTGCAAAGGGATACATTGCAATGTTTTTGTCACAAAAATGATTAGACTTTCTTTGCTGAAGGGGTAAAAACGGTCTCATGACATTGAAGTATTCACAATAGAGAAAAAGAGAAGGAAAGAGAGAGAGCGAGAAAGTGAGAGAGAGAGAGAGAGAGAAAAATAGAAGGTAAAATCATGTTATGATATTAGTGAAAATATGATCCTCTTGGGAGCAGGCTAGAAGGAATAATACTGTACACAAAAAAAGAGAGAAATATATCAGATTATGTTAGCATTAATTATGCATGTGAATGGTAGTTCCTTGAAGCTACTGCATTCATTATTTTTCCCCAGAGCGAAGAAAACACACACTCGAATGTGACGACTCTGTGATGGTATTCTAATCAAATGCTCCTTTTCTTCAGATTCTTCCCCACTTCTATAGTTGGAAGAGGGGAAAAAAAACCCAAATCTTATCTCGATCGCATGTGTATTTCATTCGTGAGCTGATTCACGTCCATTAAACACCATTATGACTTTGTTTTTTGCACACTTGTTCTGCAGACACCGTCTCGAGTAAAATCAGAACTTGTGCTGGCCGGGTTAATCTAATTTGCTCTCAAGTCCAACAATGACTGCCACCACAAGTCCTGGTGGAAAAAAAGAAAAGGCGACAAAAAGTTTGATAGTTTCAGTTCCAATTTATAATCCATCAAGGAAAGTGGGAGACAGGCACACATACAAAAAAAGACTAACGTCAGCAGGCAGATGTTTGTACAGACACAATAACGGCAACAACTTTGACCTACAACTTAACCTCCAAGCCTCTCTAAAGAGGTAACTAGTGTCTCATTAGTGATAGACAGCCGTTTTTTCTTTTCTTTTCTTCGAATCCAAACTAAAAGAATTAACAGAGCTCTGTTTCCCCGATAATCTGTTCAGCAGACAAACAGCGTGTCCTCAATAGGATTCTTAATGCCATTTCCACACCTTCCTCTTGTTTCATCTGAAATCCTTCGTTTTAAAGGTAGGAAACTTCTTTGCCAAAGTTCAGCTCTCACAATTCCCTCACAATATTCCACTTCAGGAGGAAACAATGTTATAGGTTAGTGTTACATCTGATAGAACTCTGCTTCATATATTCACATCCTTGTTTTTGTTAGAAGGGAAGACTCTCTTTTCGTTCCTTTGCCATACAATCATATAATTATCTTTGCATAACATTGCCAATTTGAGGCAGTCCCAGAATAATAGCTGAGCATCATAACATCCTGTGGGAGAAAAACAAGTAGAAGAAGAATGAGTGATTTTTTTTTTCTTTTTTACTTGCTTGTTCTAATATCTATGTGCTGTTGCCAATTTGAGGAAGCCTTAATATGATGATAGATGTGTATCAATCTCTTCTAGTCTGTGGAAAAGATGAAAAAAAAGTCTTTCAAGAGGACCTGAGGACCTGAGGAAAAGCATCACCGTTGCCAAGAATGGTTGCCCCAGAAGATGGGACGAAGAAGAGTGTACCTTAAAACCTCAATTCAGGCCAGTGGATCCATCATATTCTTGTCGCAGCCACCACATTTTGTCCTCTCCCTATAGATGTGCCAATATATGGTCTCTAATCAGATCCATCGTCATGGAGACATCTAGGTACTCTTCTCCGCCCTGTGCTGGGGGGGGGGGGGGAGGGGAGGGGACGGGGAGAAGGGTTAGAAGACTCGGGGTGAGACGAATCTCGCTGTCCGATGCAATTGTCGCTTTGCTGCGTCTCTGCGCCTCCCTTCACCGCCGTGGCCGGACAGTGACCCTCAATTAGATGGCAGAAAAACATTTCGGAAGAAATCTAAAACAAATACCGGCAGGAGTAGGACATTAAAGAGGGACAGGGATGGAGATAGAAGGGGAATAAACAAAATGGCGGAGAGGAAACAAAGGTTGCATGTAGAGACAACTGTGTCTGAAGATCTTGCAGATTTGTGTGTGTCTGTACATGTGTGTACAATTTACCTCTTTGTGTATGTTTGATACTATTTGTTTTTTGAACAGTGAGCATTAGACTTGAGTGATTATTTTTTCATGCATTATTCACACTTTTTTTTTTTATTCAATCTTTGTTCTTTAGCTTCTTTACTCCCGACTGCTAAAGGTCTCTGCTTCAACAAAACACTGCCTGCTGCAATTCTATTTATCACAAGCTTTCTTACAAAAATAAAGCAATTGCTACATGTTTGACAGCAAATTTACATTTATTTCCCATTTGTCAAAAGCCCTATGCATTCTCGCTCTAGTACATATTGCTGTTGAGGTGACAAGACCTCGTATCTCAAAAAAGTCAACTTTCAGGAGAGAAAAATACAAAAACAAAAAACAAACAAACATGGCAGTCAAAACAAGATGACAAATGGGATTGCCTTTCTCCATGACATGCTGTGATGGCTTCATTTCTTCTTTTTTTTTTGGTAAGACAGCAAGGATATGGACACTAAGGATATGGGCACTAAGGATATGGACAGGACCTCACTTAAGTAATCATCTGACAATTAATCACAAAAAGTTATTTTCACCAAAAGTTGAAATTCAAGGTCTTGACACCCCACTGACAACATGAACTCTTCAACTCTCCTCATCTGCTTTTTTTTTTTAATGACTCAACTGTTCTGCCTCTGCCATTTGTGACAAACCCTACTGCACTAAGACAATAAAGTGGAGGATGACGAAATTAGAACACATGGTTGAAATAGTAGAAGAGGAAGAAAATGAAGGAAAAGATGAAAAAGAAGAAAAAGAAAAGGAGGAGGATAGGGAGATTGAGGAAGAAAGTGCGCAATTGCTCATTGGGATGTGAAGAGCTGGTTAATTACACAGATCGACGTTTACAAGCACCTTTTTTGTTTTGTTTGTTTTTTTTTTTTGTCTCCTGAAGGAGCTCCTCCAACACAGGTGAAGTTGGCAAGGGAAGAGGGAGCCCTCGTGAGGCTCGGTGCGGAGAGGTGGGATGGAATTGTGGGTAAGACTGCACAGGTGATGGGACGGCTAGGGTAGAATGGATTTGTTGTGGGGAAAGTGACTAGAGATCAAGGGAGAAAAATTTTGGTTGGGGAATCTTTCTCAAATAGCAGTTAGTAGTTTAATATCTTATGCAGATGCTTCATCAGGGCACTCAATTATCTGCTCTGATATTTTTTTTTCTGAACAAATTCATTCATTTATTCATTCATTCATTTATTTCCATATCAAAACACAACATTTACAAATACCGAAACACAATTACCTTGGTACATTTATACATTTTGAATGGAGGGATCATAGAAAGCACACATGAGGCTTGTTGGAAATGATCCCCTACAGGCAATTATTAATACATTTCAACTAAACAAATATCATACAAATTCAATTGATAAAACAAAGTTGGAAGATACAATGAAAGAGAAGAAAAGAGGAGGAGGTGGAAACAATGCATACTTATACTTACAGTTTCAAAGACATATCATCAAAATATATATTTTATAAAGCCTTTTAAATTGACATAAGGTCTTACTACTCTTGACTGTTGGAGGAAGACTATTCCAAAGAATGCGGCCATGGTAAAATATGGAGGATTGAGTTTTTGAAATCCGGTTTAATGGTGTGTGAATATTTTGGGCAAATGTATTGATATTAAAAGATTGAAAAAAAAAGAAAATAAACTGAAAATCTTGTATCAGTCACCCTCAATTTTTTTTTTTCAATTGCAGCTCATTCTTAGTGAAGCAGCATCAAAAGGAGGTCTTGCCTTTCTGGAAAAAGAGTTTCACTGTATGACGGACACTGTGCACTGAAATGTTCCATCATAATTATTACTATCACCATTCTTATTATAATCTTCATCTTAAGATTCATAACATTATGTTCTATTATCATTGGGTTGTCTATGTTGATTTTTTGGAGGTTATTTTCTTTTTTACATTTTTCATTTTTAAGTCAAAGAAATTATCTGGCATACATCAACTTTATTTTGCATCTACAAGTAACATCTCAAACAATTTTTTTTTTGCATTCTCCTGATTTTAGATGACAAGACTGAGATTTTTTTCTTGTCATTTATTTAATTATCTATTGTTTTCTTTTTATGTGTACCACAAAAGTTTTCAGAGAAGAGATACAAAGAATGAAAAAAAAAAGCACATGAAAGAAAGAAGGAAAGTAAGACAACAAAATAAATCACAGAAGTGGAAAAACAAATAATTGAAACAGGCATATCCAATTCAATCCACGCTAATCGCATCATTCCGCCTGGAGAAGCGTTCAGCAGGGCTGCGGAGAGAGGATCGAGGCAAAGGACGCTGGTCGTACGTTGGCACGAAGCATCTGACAAAAGTGTTCGGCCGTCTGCCGTGCCGCGAAGCGCGAGGACAAAGAAGGAGAAAAAACAAAAACAAAACCAGGGCAAGCATCGTCTGTCCCGGCCAAGGAAAGGTTTTGATGGTAGATCTTAAGGTGAGATAGGTATGATTCAGCCGAGCTTAATCAAAATCTTTCACCTCGAACAACATCCAGAAAACTGAACAGCTTCAAATATGCAGACAGAAATGCAATAGCACATAAAAGAATTAAAAAAAAAAAACTTTCTCAATGATTGGATATGTTTATTTTGAAAATATGCTTGAGGGAAGGGACTGGAATTGTTAATGAAAAAAAAGGCCAATAAGTCATAATTTGTGAACAGAAGTGGAAATGAATCTTGCATGAAAATGCCACTGTTTTCTTAGCTTCTTTCATTATTTTTCTGTATTCAGTACTCATCCAAACCAGCTGATATCTCGGATTAAAGTCTTAAAAACAACTACAGATGCTTAAAAAAACAAAACACCATTGAACTATCCCTTTCTGTCCATCAAAGCATTGATGGCAAATGCTGTAACGAAGCAACATCATCAAACATCATGTGTGGCTGTACCTGCCAAGGTTCAATCCCATTTCATGAACAAGAGAAAATTCCTGATCAATTATCGAATCACAACCAAATTATCATCGTTGCCTTGGCATTCCGACTGTGGAGTTCTGGGAATGTTCGCGTTCAGTCCTGACCGGCCTCGAACGTTTGAACGAGAGAGAGAGATGGATGAGATGACTGGGAAAGGGAATGAAAGGTGAAAAGAAATGATAATTATACATTTAGAGAGAAAAGAGAGAGAGAGAATGTTTTACATCTCTACCAGTTCAAGGATCGGTGAAAATTTAATTTGTTTTACTTGCGTTATACGAATGACAGAGGCAGAGAGAGAGAGCGAGAGAGAGAAATACAGACAGACAGACACACATATTACATACCAACCATCGAATAATACCCAAAGTTTATTATACAGTGCTATAATGTGTTACTGATATCTACTGCTCCTAGCAAAATTTCCTATCTCACCTGGGGTGGTGTTTCATAAAGCTGTTCTTTAAGTTATGAATGACTCAAGAACAACTGGAACACATTGTGATGTGCTGTACTTATCGGAATTTCAATAACTCAGCACAAGAACTGATCTCCAGTCGTTCTTAAAGCTGCTCTTAGCCTAAGAACAGCTTTATGAAACACCTCCAGGTTATCATGAAAAGGATAGCCTTCTGATGTGCTAAGCAAACATTCATTTGAACCTTGTCCAGGAGTGTCTTTCAATAATTAGTTGAGATCCATTATTGAGGGTTTTCAATGAAAAAATAAAAAGAACCCCTACAAAAGAACTAGTAAACAAACTAATGTTTCATTTTTCACACAGAAGTTTATGCAGTCCCCTCAATTCTTTCATAATAATGTAATAGGCTTAATTATCACAATTTATAATTTATTTGAAAAATAAATATGCAAGTATATTCATTTCTTAATGATATCTAGATATAATAAATGCCTAGTGCAATATCATATGAATACCATTATCTCCATCTATATAATGTCACATTTATTTCTACACGTAGGCCCTACATCCATCTATCTATCTATCTATCTATCCATCTACAATAGATCTTGCATCTCTTTGTCTTTGAATAATAAAGCATGGCGGAACTTCGTCTGACCCCTATTAGCCATAATTTCTTCTTCCCCTCCCCTCATTTCTTTTTTTAATGGGGGGGGGGGGGGGGAGAGGGGAGGGGGCCTCCACCCCATCCCTACCTTTGCCGCCCCGTACACTAGTCACCTCAGCTCATTTGATGGCCAAGCATTCATGAGACGAGGTTGCGGTTAGTTAAGAGATTTGACAAAACATCTGTAAGCTACTTTCCCCAGCTGGTGAGAAAGGAAAATGTGAAGTACATAATCACATTTCTTTTAACTGCTGGGATTTTATCACCATTAGTCTCTCCCTGCCAGACTCTAAGCTTGCTCACAAAACAAGCATTATTTGCTCACTGAGAAAACATCACCGTTTTTGTTCATTTAGTAACCCATCAGAGAGATACCCACTAAGTTCATAAATTCATTTAGTTCGTAATTCCATGATATTAATTTCCATGCGATAATATCAAATCGGGCCATTAGATTCTAATTTTCTTTTGCAATTTATTGTACGAGTAGTACCACTATTCTCATACTACAAATAATGATTATGATAATGATTATGATGATAATCATGATACTAAATAAAATTAATGAATGCAGTTGCTGAAGGGGCTTGAAACCAGGGAAGGAAACTTAAGTGAAAAAAAAATATATGTACTTGAAACTTACTTTAACAAAATCTTCCATTCAAAGAATATCTGGTGTATTGGACAAATGTCCTCTCTAATAATTTGAAACAATGTAGGCCTAATAATCTTTTTGTATTGTTCCGTTTTTTTTGTTTTGAAATTCTATGACAGAAAACAACAACAACAAAACATTTTCTCTCTGAACATTTTTCTCTGACTAAATTGAAGAATTGAGAAAAAAGGAAAACAATCCTTAAAAAACAAGAAAAAGAAGAAAAAAAGTAATTCACAGTGATCATATTGATGAACATAGTTGAAAATCTAATACATCATTACCACAAGAGAATTGGGTATAATTTTCATAAAAGTGTTTGAATGAATGCTTTCAAATCAACGTGAAAAAAACAACTGCAGGCTTGAGAAATATATGGAGAAACACAGAAAACTGCAAATGTGTGTAATGTTTTGAAATGATTCAGGATACACATTTTCGGGGGGCACAATTTTAGACAATCTTCACCAACTCACTCCATTAAAGTGCGGACCAAATAATTCATATCATCCCAACATCCCCATCCCCCCCCCCCAAGAAAAAAAAAACATGAAGGAGCTAAGGAAAAACCTGAAATTTAATATCTCTTGAGCTACAGGCCAGAGGGCAAGTATGAAAAACACAAAGAAGAAAAAACAAAATAGCAGAAATGAGAAAAAAGAAGAAAAATGGAGAAGGGGATGAAATAAAAGAGGGGAGGGCAAAAAGGAGGAGAAGGGAATAGTAGTTATTTCAAATAAAATAACCTAAAATAGGTGGAGTTCTATGAGACCACTACAAATCATGGACAAATAGTGCGGGCGATGAAAACATCATAATTCATAAAGGCGATGTATACAAAAACCCCTCCTCCCTTATGATTAAGAAAGAGCTGGAGGGTGGATTTAGAGATTTCCAGATCTCGAAGATATCGTGTGGTCGGGGATGGAAACCTCTCTTTCCCCTTTTTGTCCCTTTTTTCTCATCTAAAAACTCTTCTTTCATCTTAAGATAATCAGTTTTTCGGTGAGAGGTGGCAGACAAAACAATGTTATTGAGTCTCCCGGATTCACCCCCCTGGCCTTGGGGGGAAGACTTTTCGCCCCCCTTTGGAAGTCGAGAACAAAGGGGGGAAATGCTTTCTCTGTTATCATTTATGATTTTTCTTCCCCCATAGTCCTTTTCCCCTTTTTCATGCACTTGTCCATTTGCAGGAAATGGGGTTAAGAGGGCACTAGGATGTGATGCAAAAGAATCTGAAGTGGAAGAAAGGAGATGGTGGTTAAGGGCTATTTTCTCTTCTTTTTTTTTTAGGGGGGGGGGTGGGAGGGAGTGAGGGTTGACAAAAGCAATACCAAGAGAAGATTAGAAAAAAGGCACTCACATACATCTTTGTATTCCACAGACAAACATCACGACATGAACAAAATTTGAGACACTATGAATACAGAGATATATTCTGAGTACAAGGGATTGTGGTTGACGGGCAGTCCCACCTCAAACCATTTTTTAGGATGATCTCCGAAATTGAGGTTGGTCTTTTGATCAAACTTTGAACGGTGGGCATTTCTCCCGAATCAGTTTTGCCCCTGGACACAGTCATGGTTAATAGTGTAGAGTCAATGATTGTGGTGATGGTTAAGAAGGCCATGGAGAGGATGATGAAAGGGGTGCAAATGATGACAACATGGATGAGATGAGGTGTAAGGATCATGATGATAACAATGATGGTGGAGATGGTAATGATGCTGATGATGACGACGATGATGATGGTGGTGGGAGTGGTGATGGTGATGTTTCTTTCGTGGATACTAGATATGCTGGAGTAATGAAACTTTAATTAGTGATGGTAATGAAGAAGAAGATGATGATGATGGTGCTGATTATGGTGATAATGATGGTGATGATGGTGATGATGATGGTGCTGATGGTGATGGTGGTGATGGTGATGAAGATAATGATTGTGGTGATGGTGGTGATGATGGTGATGGTGGTGATGGTGGTGATGATGGTGATGATGGTGATGATGGTGATGGTGGTGATGGTGATGAAGATAATGATGGTGGTGATGGTGGTGATAATGGTGCTGATGGTGATGATGAAGGTGATGGTGATGGTGATGGTGATGGTGATGGTGATGGTGATGGTGATGTTTCTTTCGTGGACACTGGATATGCTGGAGTAATGAAACTTTAATTAGTGATGGTAATGAAGAAGAAGATGATGATGATGGTGCTGATTATGGTGATAATGATGGTGATGATGGTGATGATGATGGTGCTGATGGTGATGGTGGTGATGGTGATGAAGATAATGATTGTGGTGATGGTGGTGATGATGGTGATGGTGGTGATGGTGGTGATGATGGTGATGATGGTGATGATGGTGATGGTGGTGATGGTGGTGATGGTGATGAAGATAATGATGGTGGTGATGGTGGTGATAATGGTGCTGATGGTGATGATGAAGGTGATGGTGATGGTGATGGTGATGGTGATGGTGATGTTTCTTGTGTGGATGCTAGATATGCTGGAGTAATGAAACTTTAATTAGTGATTGCGATGAAGATGATGATGACAATGATGATGCTGATGATGGTGATGATAATGATGGCAGTAGTGGTGTTGGTGATGGTATGGTGATGGTGATGGTATGGTGATGGTATGGTGATGATGCTGACAAGGATGTTGATGATGCTAACAAGGGTGATGATGGTGATTACAGTATTGGTGATAGTCATGATGATAATGATGATGGTGCTGATCAGGGTAATGATGACGATGATGGTGATGATAATGATGGTGATGTTGATGCTCCTGCTGTAGGTGCTAGACATGCAGGAGTAATAAAACCTTAATTAGGCCACCATAAGATAACCCAGAACAGCCACACATTCCGCTGGATTAAACCGAAGCAAACGAGGTACCCTGGGCACTCAGAGATCCACCTAATTACTTAGACCATAATTCAAAGACAGCCAGACGCCTCGCTGACCATGCACTGCTGAGCGTTCAAAATGAACATTGATATCAAATAACATCATCATGCATCAGTGACCAATGTGGTGGCCAGTTCTGGTCAAGATTCCCTCTGTCAAACATGTTCCTTCCATGGTCAACCACACACAGTGGTCAGTTGTAGTCTTGGACACGTAGACTCATGGGAAAATAACAATATGAGAGAAAAAAGGATTTTTTTTTTCTTACCATAAGCACCACAAACTAAACCTTTCTCTTTCAAACTTTTGAAAGTGAGCTGAAAATTAATACCACATGGTTATAATACTCCTCATTCATGCAGATAAAAAAAAAAAAAACAGATACAAACAAAGTGTAACAAAGTTGAAATTTCCCTTTTCACAGGAATCTTGAAGATTGCATTTCCACCGAACAAAGAAATTTAAAACAAGAAGGTGGCATCGACTACGGTTTCATCCATGTCCATGTGAAAAATCCTCTTTGAATGAAAATGAGCAAAGAAAATGGGATTCCCCTGAGATATTTTCCTGATAGAATTTCATTTTCTTTATTTATTTTCATAAATATTACATAGTTATTGTCAGTTTCCCTATTTGTTTGGATTCAAAACTTGAACTGATGCAAACTGCCACTCCGCCACCTGCATTAGCACCCTTCTGGAATGACCAGTGAGTACTGAAATTCTGTAATCGTGCACTTGTTCTCTTCCTTTTCTTCATAACTTCTTGACATGAAGTAAAAAATATACATTATCTCCGATCATGAATGTAGAAATCTGGCAACATCTAAAATTTCAGTCGGAACATATTCACGTGAAGGAATATATCATTGATATCAAAAACAAAGAATCAACAGACAAATAAAAACACACAGATGTGAGAGGCTTTTATTTTTGATGTGAATGGGGCTGAGCTTTCACTTTAAGAGAACAATAAAAAAAAATCCTACAAAAGCAAGGTTAGCTTACATTAGCAATGGCGTCAGCAAATCAACAGAAATGTAAAAATAATGACTATGTGAAAGATATGAATTGTACGTGACAGACTGTCTATTGAATGTTCACAGAAGTAATACAGTCGGGTACAATACAAGGGGCATCTTGTTTTCATCCTGCCACAGTACCTACACAATACTACTGTCTGGACATGAGACTGACCGGTAGCCCCTGAGGGTCTATGGCCATTACATGGTCAACATGTAATGAGTGTTAATATCACATGTCCCCCGCTGACTCCATGATGGCCCTTTTCACACTGACTTGAACCTCAGGTCAGTTACAAGTTAAAGGAGACCTCCGGATGATTTTCAGACTTTTACATACGAACAATTATAAGTTGGTTACGCTGGGTGGCGAGTTTCAGAATTTGTAGTGATTGGGATGAAAAAGATGAGTATTTTCAAAATGTATAACAAATCACAATGAACAAGGATGATGACATGGCAGCCTCACAACAAGAATGCATGAGTTGGGGCTCAAGGAAGCAGAACAAAAGAAGAAGGCATGCATAAATTCTACACAGGTGAACTTGTAAAAGCATGTGGTATTGGATGTGAAATTATGAAAATTGTCTGGAATGCCCCTTTAAATTCTGGATGATTTTCAGCAGGATGAATTCTACTTCTCATTAACCCACTTCCCTTCAAGACTCAAAAAGCCCCATTGACTTTGTACACATGACCATGCAGGCCAGATTAACACAAAGGCTTACAGTCTCCCACCTCAGATATCTGGGTATCACTTCTCCATATATCTCCATCATCTGGACACAGGGACTGGCACACGATTGTCATTGCATTTTTGGTGTGAAACTTCACTTTTTTTTGTACAATGCGATATTCTTTCAAACACCATGACAATACAAAGTTGGGACATTACCTGGGACATTACCAGTAAATGTTATTCACTATGATAAAATACATTTGTATATGATATTTATTATCTATCATATTTATTTGTATATATTATTTTATATTACAATATTTTTGTGTAAGCCTATATTTGAACATATCATGGCCTGCCCGTCAGAAGGACTCTAAGGCTTAAGGGCTTGGGAAAAAAAGAAGAAGATAATTATAATCCTATCATGTCACAGAGTTTACAAAACTTTTGTCAAATTATGTCAGCATCAAAAATTTGATTCAGGGATGAAATTTTATTCTAGGGCCTTTTTGTCAGGCTGACTACAAATTTTGTGTTACACTTGACGACTTGTATTTCTTACAAAGTTTTACTTTTACTTTGTAATTATTTGTCAAATATATACTTTGTATATTATGTATCACATTTCATTGGATGAAAATAAGGAGTGATTTAAATTAATTAAAAAAGAACCAAAATACTGTTGCTCGAAGAAATAGCACTGAAGAATGGCTCATAAATCATATTATTTATGAGCCATTCTTCATAGCCATATGTGCATATCATATTTTTCAAATATATCATATTTGTCAAAACAATCCATTTGCACAAACCTTTGACATTATATGATTCCGCCCACTTGCTCTGAAAACATTAATGCAGGGGATCACAAACTTTGCAAACTTTCACTGCTCTTATATGTGTCTTCTAAATCATGACAAGAAACCTTTAAAAACAAACAAACAAACAAACAAACAAACAAACAAAGACACAAACGAACACATACAGAATGCAAATCTTCTTTTGGCAGTAGTGTGGGTAAATCAATGAATCATGAAACTCTACTGTTTATCCTGCATGATTTTTTCTTCAGTCTATTCATGAACCTACATATTTCTTTCACAACATCTCATCTACCTTTGTCCTCTTTGAAGAGAATTGGATGTCAGTTATCAAATATTGATCTCCGAGTCCATCGGTGTCCAATGAGAAGATTGACGAACGAAAAAGGGCACGATCTCAGAGACTGAGGATGCACGATATCGAACAAAATATCGGAGGGAAAACCCCCCCAGGGCATTAACACGAGTCTAAATGATTTTTATCGCAGCGCTTCGTCCACGCACTGAAAGTCGATAAATCAATTTGCTGCATTTTTTGGTTGGCTCGTCCACGAGTATGGGTGCGTTTTGGAATCGTGTTCCAACAGGGTGACCAATGGGAGATTTTTTGAGGGTCTATAGAAATGGCTCATTTTTTTTTCTTCCCCCCCCCTCTCTTTCTACCTTTCCTTTCCCTGAAAATGTTCATCTTTGTTTTTTCATCTTTTATTTCTGTCAGTCTCTGCTTGTCTGTGACTCTGTATTTCTGTCTTTCGGTCTGTGTGGGGGTTTTTCTGTCATTTTCTGTAAATTTCTGATCCATTCTTCCTATCAGTCAGTCTGTCTGTCTGTCTGTCTGTCTGTCTCTCTCTCTCTCTGCCATTCATGCAGCCTATGTCTTTGAATGTCTGTCTGTCTATCTGTCTATTGCCTGTATACACACAAATACACACAAACAGACATATACACACCCTCTCTTTTCCTCTCTCACTAGCTTCATTTTTGTCTTCTTTTCTGTCAGTCTCTGCTTACGTCTGCTTCTACAAATTCTTTTTTTTTTAGATGTCAAATGACCCTTGTCAATTACCATAAAGTAGACCTAAAACTCTCAAGAAAAGATTTGATTTCTCACAACAATGCCATAAAAGAGATCAATGAAATGGACTCCTGAATTGCATAATGAACACTCAATGACATTCACAGCAAGAAAGCACATTTGGAAAATGAATGAAGGAAATAAATGTGAAACAAAGGAAATTTTAAGGATTCTTTAGATCCTGAGGAACATGCATGGGTGCAAATTAACTTTGACCCAATTCACACTGGAAGTGGTCATGGCTGGATTCCATTCAGTAAGCATGGTTGATGTTAACCCGCTGAGGAACGGCTGATTTTGCTACAACATGCATTTCCCATAGACACTTGCCCAAGTATATTCGGGACTTGTCCTCAACGGGTTAATAAAACAACAACCCTGTGCTAAGAGGCATGGGAGATTAAAAAAAAATCACGTCCTTTACCTTGTTCAGACTGAGAACTAATGATGGACAATCCCGCCAGGTGCTCAAATGTGAAAGAACCCAACTACGCCTAGTAACCTAAGATCCCCATGACTGCCTGACGCTGCCAGAGCAACTGGTAACTTGGTCTATGCTGCGCTCGATGTGTGCTAAACAGTAGACGAACACACGTGCAATGGCACTGCAACAACCCTGTGGATCTTGCTGCTCTTATCCTGAAGGACCTGCTCAGTTTTTTAGTATGAATCGGGCCTACCCCCTTTGCTCTTGTGAGCCTTGGTACGCGTGCAATGATTGTCACCTTTGACTATGGGCTACATATCCCCATGGCGAAAATAATGGCACCTCCCCCCTAATCTGATTTGAGAGGGAAGTGGCTATAAATTTGTCCATAAAATACCAGTTTTCTCCAATAAATATGTGCTTACTTGTTAGCTCTTTGCCTATCTGAAAGGAGAGACACAACAGGATAACCTGCTCTCCCGTGTGTGAGTTTTCTTGGTTCTGGTGTAAGTGGGAGATATTTCTCCCAGAGCATTTGTTGTAATAAGATATAAAGAAGATTGCCAGAATATACAGGACTATCTGGTAGATAAATGGTTTGGTTGTGAAAACTTGAGGAGTAGGTGCGATGCCAAGTTTGTCTTGTTAAAAGTTTTCAACTGAATGAGACATTTAAGCAAAATCTGAAGCAAAAGCAAAAGTTGAGAAGTTCAACTGTGCCATCATAATATATTGTTTATTCATTGCATTTGTTCCACAAAACTTTCTCAGCAACTGACAGACCAGCAACACACAAACAAACATATAACACCCACAAACAACACGCCAGAAATGGGAAAAAAATTGTCATGAATTGATTTCATCTTGATGTCATGGTATTGACATGGAAACACTGTACTTGTTTGAAGCCCATTTTGGTGGCTCCTAGCTGTTGCTTGAAACAACATGGAAGGGATACTGTAAAACATGATATATTCACGGCATGATTTTTTTGCGCATTGGAGCTGACGGCCTTTTTCGTGGCATGAAATTTTCACGAATTGCCACTGGCATTCAATGCATATAGTGTATCCCAGAACTTCTGCGTGCATTTTAATTTTGCGAATCTTGGCACTCCCGAAATTAAAATGCACGCGAACATTTCTCGTTTAACAGTATTCTCCTTTAAGATGCGTTGTAAGTATGACCTGCAACTACAGGTTGACAAAATAAAATTTAGAAAAAACACACCAAAAAGCCCAAAATTGATATTATTAGTTCCTTTTGGCCAAAGATTTACAGAAATGTAGTCGAACTCCATCTGAAGTCTGGGATTTTGGCTGAATTCGACCTCAACACAATGAGGAATAGAGGGACAGTGAGCGGTGTGATTCCACGAATGGGGCGGTAGAAAGACTTTGAACAGACGTACGCATCATGGAAACATCTCATTGGAGATAAGATGTTATGCTGAGCACGAGGAGTTAGACAAGCTAGTGATGAACTAAAGATTAATCAAAATGATGATTTATTCTAGACTGAAAACAGCACAAGTATTGAGATGAATTCAGATGGAAGGATTGAAAGAAAGAATTTATAAAAGACTGGGGGTGGGGTGGGTGCAGTGTATCCTCGGTTTAATGGCAGAACTCATTCGTGCTGAAACTTATTTGACAAAGGATATCTGATCACACACAAAAAATATAAACATGCTGTAAAAAAGAGAGGAGAATTAACCACCAAGTCATTGGTAGGCATCAAAGAGGAAATTTCAGGTGTGACAACAAATGAGAAATAAATAACCCACCAAAGTGTTCCTCCTTGAATAAAAGAACTTTTTGTCCCGGCCCCTAATGATACCTTTTTCCCCTGATCATACGTCCGTGCCAACAAGCGTCAAATTTTCCGCTCGGGCGAGTACATTCGTGCGTCCCAACGGCTAATTCATTTAGCCTACAAAGGGAAATGGGTGCTGCTCTGACGCCTCGCGCGATGTCTCCGCCTTGTTCTGCATGGAAACTGAACGGAAGTGCGAAATACAAACAAGTTTTTCTTTGGGCATGTACATTCTCAGCCCCACCTTTCCATTAACCTTTTTCAGTTTTCTTTTGTGGATAATTTCCATTCTTTCTGTTCTTTTTGTCATGAAAAGAGAGAGAGAGAGAAAAAGAGAATCCACCCAAATATTATGAATGTATTCTTCAGTGCAGAAAAAAATCGAGAGCTTTTTACTTGATGAAAATTTTGCACTGTTTTGACCTGGCCTCTTCCAGAAAAAGTGCAGTCATTGGTTGTGAAACTACTGTAAGTGATACGTACAAACTTTGTGGTCTGCAGGTATATAATTCTTCTGGTCATAAAAAAGCATTTCATGTTGCGACGGTTTTGATACTGCTTGCGATGTCATAAAACTGAACGCATCATTAAAGGTAGGATGCTTCTCACGATAGCCATTTCACCATAAAAACAACAACAAAGCAAAACACAGCAAAAAAAAAACACAACAACAACAACAAAAAACAACAACAACAAAAACACCATCTGTAACAAAAACAAGACCATCAAATATAAGGATGGTAGGTGTTTACCTGGTGCGGGAGTATGTAGGCCTATATTCATCGAAAGCCTAACTTGAGGGGCTAGCATGCCAGTTCACGGTTAGCACTAGCTTGCAAGGACCTCTAGACTCAAACACATTACAAAACATGGAATAATCTATTAACCCGTTGAGGACGAGTCCCGAGTATACTCGGGCAGGGGTCTATGGGAAATGCGTGTTGTAGTAAAATCAGTCCGTCCTCAACGGGTTAAAAGAGCAGTTGAAAACAATCGAGCAGAAAGTAAAAATTTACATGTATTAGTGATGCATGAAAGTCTTATTGTGTTAATTTGGTTGAAAAGAGTAGAGTATACAGTAACCTGTACATTCCAGTTCATATGTGAATATTTAAAACATACTTTTGCTTCGTTTTTATGAAGACCTATCCCATCTCTAAATACCTCAGTTACAAGTCAATTTCAAGACAAGGTCTGCAATGACCTTTATCTGCAATCGCTCAGATTTTGATTGTGAAATGGTTTATCGTCTTATCATTGAAGAATGAATGATTCCCATGAATTTGGAAGATTGCATACAAATGTTCACATTTCACCACAAAATGTTACTTAATTTGTGCCTCCATGTGTGTGTGTATGTGTGTGAATGTATGTTTTGTCTGTTTAGTTTACAAAGGGTAAATATGTCATGTCTTCTGTAGGATGTCCCCTTCTGTATCCAGAAGTGATAACACCAATGCCTAGGACACTAAATCTTGACCACATGGACACTAAAAGGCATTCTTGGTTAACATCACCATTTTTTTTTTCTCCCTCAAAATCTTCTAGGCGAGGCTGAGGTTCATCACTGATTTTCAAAATGTCACTGTTTGCGAACTTCATGTTTTCATTGAGAGGGTTGTGCCTTTTTGCAAACAAAGTGGGAACTGAAAGCTGCCATCACAATAAACTTATTCCATTGCCCTCTAGTGGTGATAGCAATACAGCCTATATTGAAGCTGTGAACACTGAAGGGTTTGTTTGCAAAAACCGATAAGTCCATTTTTGAAGATTTTGAAGTACGATCTCTGCCATAAAGTACAAAATAATACCTTTTAAATGATATATTGGTCACTACATATAAAGGTATATTTTTGAAGTTATGGTCAAAAGAAGCAAAAATTTTCTTATTATTCTCTTTATTTTTCTTGACCTTTAATCGCAAATATCTCCATTTGGCAAATATGGACTTATCGGTTTTTGCAAACAAACTCTTCAAGTGGTCATCTTCCATGCATGTATTTAGATGGAGTAACGCTTTTGGAACACTGCCTCTTAAAGGTATAATTTATCATTTGCAGATGAAACAAAAACCCAGCCTTGACGCTTCAAAATAGTTCTAAAATATGAGTTATTGATAGAAACAACTGAATGTATAAATTTGAATTAGTATTAGTATAACTAATGTTAATTATTGTTAAATATACAAAATGTGAACAATAGTTATGATAAAATTGTTTCTAGAATGAACCGTCTACAGCCATGGTTTATTGAAATAAATAGTGATATCTCCTTATATCTCAGGTTTTATTGCAAAATTTTTACATGGTACGATGTTTTGTGATACAACTGACCTACACCTATGAATCAAATGTGATATCTCAAACATTTTTGTAAATCACTGCTCCCAAAGGTAAACTGTACCTTTAAACGCTTTATAGTTTTGCTTCTTTTCATTGCCTCAAGATCTTGGGAGCAGACATCACGCAACATTCACAAAAAAAAATTCAAATTCGGCAAACTTCAAAATGCCCTTGAAAAAATATAAACATTCTGCACTACAATAACTGAAACATGATCTGCTACTAAACAAACAATAACAATGATGTCTGAAATGTTATTGTCCCATACATATACCTTCATATATCTGTGCTATCAGCTTTTATGGTGCAAGGTCTTTTGTACTTCTGTTGCATTTACTTTGGTTCTTTTGTTGGCTTACAGATGTGATGATAATATGATTTTTATGGAGAACTGATGCTGAGGTAGCCTCTTCAGTATTAGCACTGCTCTACCAGGAGGACCCTGCCGTTATCATTGCTACCAACCCAAAGCATTGCCAGGCACCAATTTCTATATTTCGATGATGAGGGATATTGTGAGTAAAACATCTCGTCAAAGAATATAAGCGACCCAGCACAATTTGACACTAGAACCTCTTGTACGAAAATCCCTTCAAGTATCTAGCCATGCTAACCACAATGACAAATACAACTCCAGTATAGCTACTGTGTAGTCATTCAGACAACAAATTTGGAACAGTTTCACTGATATAAAGTTTCTCTCTAACAAACACTACACTGATGCTTAAAGGTTATAATGATCGCCATGGCAACTGCGTATACATTGCCAACCTCTTTGGAGAGCAACAAATCATGTGTATGGGCGGAATTCGGATCACGACTTAGATCACATGGTCCGCTGGCTTGGCAAGGAAAGTGTTTTAAGTTCATTAAACTTCTTCAGATGACAGTTTGTGAAAAGTGAGATGGTTTACGAAAGTTCTGTATACGCCATATATTAAGCGAGTCTACATTTTTGCGAATTGGGACTTCCCGACGATTTCGTGAGTGGTTATATTCACGACTGTGGAGAACTGAACTGAATGGAGAAATGTATACGTGTGCATCATATTCATATAGGGATCAGAGTTATTATGTTTGCATGTCTTTAATTTCGCATATAGCACCTGACTCGCAAATTTCGCGAAAATAAACCTCATGAAATATTCCACGTATACAGTGTATCGTTTCCAACGTGTGACTCAAATTCTTCAAACCCAAGCCAATCTGTCTCATGAAATCATTGCTACGGCTTTTTTTCCCTCTGTTTTTGTTGCATGTCTTATCTTTTCTCGGCTAGAATTTCCAGGCTCCGTCTTCCTCATTCTCAAAGGAAAATAACAGAAAGAAAGAAAACTGGACACACACATCAGTGATGCTGTGTGTAATGAGTATCCCTCGTTTTTCTAAACACCACTTGCTCTGTTAACCCAATGAGAACGATCCCGACTACACTCGGGCAAGCGTCTATGGGAAATGCATGTCATATCAAAATTAGCTCATCCTCAACGAGTTAACAATGTTGCCTGACATCACAGGGGTGTGAAAGTGCTGAGAAAAGTTGGTTACCGGTATACCAAATAGCAGGAGCAGGAAAATACAAGGAGGCGAGGGGAGCAGGAGGGATGCGGTCCAGAGACCAACTGTAGATCCCTATTTTAGATTTCATCTTTGAATCTTGCCCTAATGGTTCCGCATCCAATTAAGAGAAAATGACTAATCATTGTTGCATCTTAACTTTGACGAGTGCAGTGTGAAGCTCGAATACTCTGAAACAGCTTTTGAGAAACAACAAAAATTATACATCCATG